>JAFVLO010000031.1:0-368676 GCA_023758125.1 Alternaria sp. Ai002NY15 | reverse complement strand
CTTATCTTCTAGATTTATAATCTAGACTAGTACTAATTATATTAGTCTATGCGTTGTATTGCATAGACTAATAATTAGTTTATTACTAGATCTTTTAGCAATTGTAGAAAGAGAGATAAGAAGATAAGAGTTATTAAATTATGTAATAACTCTAATATTAACTAGGCTAAGATAAATAGAGGTGTTTTAGAATCTCTTAGTGTAGTAGATTAAAACTAGCTACTAAAATCTTAATTACGTAAGCAATTAGATTTACTAGGAATTTTTCTAATTTGTTAAGAAATAATAATAAGTGCAATCTTAACAAAGCTTAATAATAATAAAAAGATAATAATAACTAAGTTATTATAATCTTTACACTTAGTAGTAAAAATATATAAATATACTTAATTAAAAATCTAAAAATAACTATAAAGTATATAGTAATTACTAATTATAAGAACTTAGAGTATTTATATAATGTAAAGCTTCTAATAGAAAGATATATTTATAAGAGAGTAGTTTTTAGTTAGTAAAAGTTAATCTTATAATACTAATTTAAATACTCTAATACTTAAAAGTAAAGAAAGGTTTTTTTTATAAAATAAAACCTAACTTAAATATTATAAAGAAACTTATATAGAATAGCTTCTTAGCTAGTCTATAGAATTTAGAAGCTTTTACTACTTTAGAGATAGTAGCGCTAAAGCTCTAAGCCTTAGCTTACTTAACGCTACACCTTAAAGAGTAGGTAAAAGATTTACTTATACGTTCTTTAGTCTAGCTTCTTTAGGCTAGCTTAAAAGTTTAAATTACTACTATTTCTATTTATAAAAAAACTAATCTTTCTTACTATATATTAATTAATTAAAAGTGTATAGTAAAGTACTAATTATAGCTATAGATATATAGAATAAAAATATAATAGTAGTATACTTATAAGAGTAAAAGCTTATTACTCTAAATAAAAGAAATAAATACGTTCTTTAGAGTACTAGTAATTATACTTACCTCTTTAGAATTAGTAGCTCTTTAAGCTATAAGTATTACTACTTAAGATTTAGATTTCTGCTTAATATTAAAGAAACTTACTACTACTTCTAAGTCTAAGAAGAATATAGAAAGGTAGTTACTATTAAAACTAAATACTAATATTCTATTAAGTAGTTAAAGAGCGTGTATATAAAAAATAGTACCTAATATACTTAGTAACTACTAGAAATCTCTAATTAAGGTCTAGATAAGTTATTATAAAGTATAGAAATATATAATAGTAGCTTTTACTTTAAAACATAAGTAATAATATAATCTAGATAGTATAAGTTAAGCTATAAATAGTAGTAGAAATATAGATATAGTAATAAAAAGTAGACTTTTTTTATTAGATAGATAACTTTAAAAATACTAGAAAAAGACTTCTAAAAACTAAAGAACTACTATAATAAACTTTAATTTTTCTAGTTTTCTTAGAAAATAGTAAGAAATAAAAGAACCTTCTATAGCTAGTTATAATTTATTTAGTTTTTACAAAAAACAGTAAAGAAAGATAGAACATAGTAACTAAAGAAAAAGGTTAAGTTTTGTTAAAGTATATATAGAAAGTAGCTATATAGAAATAATATAACTAACTAAACTATAAACTAAGCTATAAGAAGTAGCTTATATAATTCTTTTATTAATTTAAATTTTAGATTTCTCTAGTAGAATACTTACTTTATAAGAAAAAGAGTCTCTAATATAAAAAAAGAATTAAAAATTTTAAAAGACGTTTTCTTTTTTATAAGACTTATAAGAAGCTATAAAAGTGTATAATAATTAGTTACTATTATAGATAGATTTTACATTCTATAATTATATATTCTTACTTTTAGCTAAAGATATTATAAACTAATAGCTTAATAGAATATATAAGTTATACTATTAAGATATATCTTAGAGTATATATAAACTAGAATTAGAATAGTTAGATAAGGCTATGTCTAATTACTAGAATAGTAGTTAAGAGAAAAAATATAGCTTTTAAAGAGATAAGCCTTTTCTTTTAATAATAAAAAGATAATTTAACTTTTATTTAGAAAAGTAACTCTAGTAAGCTAGATTATAGTGTTAAGATTTTAATGCTTATATAGTTACTATAAATAGTAAATTAGAAAATACATTTAAGAATATTCTAGTCTAGATAGCTAAAGCGTAGTAGTAATATAAAAGTAAGCTAATTACTACTAATAAAAAGCTCTATAGCTATGTATAAAAGTAGAAGTATAGCTTTAAATTAAAATAACCTTTATAAAAATATATTTAAGTATAAAGCTAAAATAGATAAATAGCTAGTATATATAAAGAATATAATAACTTAGTTATTATTATCTTTTTATAATTAAGCTTTATTAAGATTACACTTATTATTATTTTCTTAATAAATTAGAAAGATTTCTAGTAAATCTAATTGCTTACGTAATTAAGATTTTAGTAGCTAGTTTTAATCTACTATACTAGAAGATTCTAAAATACTTCTATTTATCTTAGCCTAGTTAATATTAGAGTTATTACGTAAGATAATAACTCTTATCTTTCTTATCTCTCTTTTTATAATTACTAAAAGATCTAGTAATAAACTAATTATTAGTCTATATAATATAACGTATAGACTAATATAATTAGTACTAGTCTAAATTATAAATCTAGAAGATAAGAAGAATTTAGTAGACTTAGATTATAAATCTAAGAATTAAGTAGATTTAATTATAAATTCTTATCTTTAGGTAGAAATAAGTAAATATTTATATAATTATTTTAGTAGCTATTTTCTATAAAAGAAATAGCAATTCTCTATAGTTATTTATTACCTAGTAATAATATTATTACTTTTTACCTATTATCTACTCTATAATTACTTTATTATAATCTTTATTAGTTATACTATTTATTATAGTATTTAACTACTTTATTCTAATAAAGCTATATTTTATTATTAGAGAATAGTTCTTATTACCTATCTATTTTTTACAGTACTTAGATATAAGATTTTATAGTATCTATTCTTAAAAGAGTATATTATAGTAGTCTTTATAACTATAAAAAGTAATAGCTTAGATAAAGAAAATACTATAATAATAAGCTATACTTAAAGAATCTTTTTACTAAGAATTTTAGAAACTTAATCTAAGTTAAGCTAAGCTTTTTAAACTTTTCTAAGTATAAAGCTACTTTAAAGATTTTCTATTTCTAGACTATTAAACTTATTTAATAATCTCTAGTATCTACTTTTAGAGTTACTCTCTTATATATTTAGAATAAAAACAAAAAATTATAAATCTAGAATATAGTTCTTTTTTTATTCTTACTAGTTATTAATAAAGCTACTAGATACTAAATAAAAAGTTTCTAGAGAAAGTCTTTTAATAGTAATTAAAGTTTTACTATCTAGACTTCTAATATTATTCTTAAAATACCTTAGAACTATATATTAGTAAAGCTTAATATTCTTAAGTTAATAAGCTACTCTATAAAGATTTTATCTATTATAATATTTTTTTAAATACTAGATCTAAGAGATCTAAGAATTATAAAAAGTTAACTATTTATAAGTAGAAGAGAAATCTAAATTATATTATTTATTTATTTTTAAAGAATTTTAATCTAGAAGTAGATTTAGTAATAAAATAGAAGTAATAATTATTAATATAATTCTAATTATATTAAGCTTTTAATAGTAAAAAGTATATAAAGTGTAAAGAATAGATAGATAACAAGAACTATTCTCTAATAATAGAATATAGCTTTATTAGAATAAAGTAGTTTAATACTATAATAAATAGTATAACTAATAAAGATTATAATAAAGTAATTATAAAGTAGATAATAGGTAAAAGGTAATAATATTATTACTAGGTAATAAATAACTATAGAAAATTGCTATTTCTTTTATAAAAAATAGCTACTAAAATAATTATATAAATATCTACCTATTTCTATCTAAAGATAAAAATTTATAATTAAATCTACTTAATTTTTAGATTTATAATCTAAGTCTACTAAATTCTTCTTATCTTCTAGATTTATAATCTAGACTAGTACTAATTATATTAGTCTATACGTTATATTATATAAACTAATAATTAGTTTATTACTAGATCTTTTAGTAATTATAAAAAGAGAAATAAGAAAAATAAGAGTTATTATCTTATATAATAACTCTAATATTAACTAGCCTAAGATAAATAGAGGTATTTTAGAATTTTCTAGTATAGTAGATTAAAACTAGCTACTAAAATCTTAATTACGTTAGTAATTAGATTTACTAGAAATTTTTCTAATTTATTAAGAAAATAATAATAAGTATAATCTTAACAAAGCTTAATTATAAAAAGATAATAATAACTAAGTTATTATAATTCTTACATAAAGAAGCTAAAGTTTCTACTAGTTTATAAGCTTTTTATGTAAGACTCTAGTATTATTTAAGTGTTTTTTAATTATTACTATATATATTAATATAGAGCTTTTAAAGTAGTTTAGATATAATATAATAGTATATTTAGAATCTTACTTATTAAAGCTTAGAGTTAAATAACTAATAATAATTGAATATACTATAGTTCTTAGTATTCTTATTAGTACTATATATTAATACTTTTATTACTACGTAGAAGAACCTTATAGCTTTATAGATAGATATTCTACTTATACTTCTTTAATATTTACTCTATAGTATAGTAAAAGATCTTCTATTCTAATTACTTTTATAAATAGATTATTAATACTTAAAATTTATAGTAGTTTTTACTAAAATATAACTACATTAATAAAGTGTATATACTCTAGTAAGCGTAAAGTATAGCTTAATAATATAGTATATAATAGTACTATAAGTATATTTCTTAGATAGCTATACAAATTTCTATTTAGCTATAGAAATTAGGTACTATAAATCTTTTTTTAAGTATAATAAAATAGATATAAAGGAGTAATAAAAAATATATATTCTAATTCTACTAGAGCTATCTTTATAAGTAAACTTTACTACTATACTTAATAGTATTGTTTTACAATTATACTAATAGACTAGACTTAAAATTATTAAATATAATAGATATTTATACTAAAGTTTTAGAGTGTAAAGTACTAATTTACGTCTTATATTAATATATAGCTTACTTACTCTATAATATAATTCTAAAACTTAAGATATTAGTCTTTAAACTTAATATAAATTAAAGAAAATAATAAAAGTATATCTACTAGAAAACCTAAATTCTAGATAAGTAGTATTTATAGTAGTATATTAAGTTAGTAAAACATAATTTTCTTTCTAAGTTATCTATATTTCTAGAGTATTTTATTATTTTATAACTTAATTAGTTCTATTAGATATAAAACTTAACTTTAGTTATCTTAAATACTATATACTAGTATAGATAATTTTATTTATAGACTAGTCTATAATATAATTAATTTTATAAAACTTAATCTAATAAAAGAAGTTAAAAAGAAAAGCTAGAGTAGTATAATTATCTTATTAGAAGAAAAAACTAATCTTATAATAGTTAATATTATAATTAAAGATTTAAGTATTAAGAACTAAAATTCTAGCTATATTAAGCTAGTTTTTGTAAAGAAATTAGTACTATACTAGAGAGAATATTATTACAAGTTTTAGATACTTTAGTTAGTATTATATTTAAGTATAATTTAAACTTTAAATTCTACTTATTTGTAAATAAATTTACTATTAAGATATACTATACTCTTTAGCTACTTTACTATATAATTAGCTTATACAAAGTTAAGTATTTTAATATATACTTAATAGCTAATATTAATAATAATATAGATCTTAGAATATTAGAATAAGAAAAGAAAATCTATATTACTAGTTTAAGCGCGCTAATTAAATTTTATAAGTATTTTATAGAAACTTTTATATAAAGTATAGTTATAAACTACTTTAATCTTATAATATAAATAGTATTAATCTATATTAGTACCTATTTCTTAGTTCTCTTAGTAATACTAATAATTTTATACACTTTAAAATAGTTTCTATAAGACTAAGCTAGTAAATAAAGATTAATTTTAAGTTTTTTTTTTTTCTAACTTATATTTATTTATATAATTTATACTTCTTCTATAAGTATATTAAAACTTAATATTTACTATCTTAGTAAACTTATAAAAAGCTACTAAAAAAATTACTAATTTAGTAAGTATTATAGTTTTATTCTATTATTATAATAAATAATACTAGTATATATAGTTTTAAAGCTTATATTTTAAGCAATATACTTCTTTTTAATTTACTACTAGATCTTTTATTATATATTAATATAGATTACAATCTAATTATTAGTTTTAATCTAGAATTAATATTTATTCTAATCTTTTTGTATTATATCTCTAGAGTTAAAAGTACTATTTTTAAGAAAATTTACTTAATTTTAACTTTTTAAAAACTAAACTTTTAAAATTTTAAGAATCTAAATTAGTTTAGCTTTATAATACTAATTTTATAATACTCTAATGTTTAAGTTATACTTACTTACTTAGATACTTTTTAAAGTAATAATATAAGTTATTATCTATACTACTAGATTTATAAGTATATAAGTACTAAAGCTATACTTTAGCTATCTAAAAGAATTAAGTCTTTTTTATAGTAAAAACCTAATTAAACTTTCTAGAAAAAATAGTATAATTATTATTAGTAAAGAATTCTTAATATTTAAATATTTTACGTCTAATTTTAATTATATTCTAGTATTACTTAAGCTTTTAGATATATAACTATAGTCTAGCTATTATACTATTATTATTATATAATTTAAAATAAATTTAGTCTCTTTATTAGTAATATCTCTTTAAAAGAATAATATTATAATATAAACTATCTTCTATAAAGAATAATCTAAGCTATATTTAAAGAAGATACTAACTAGAACCTTAGCAAGACAAAGTTACTAATTGTTTAACATAGTACCTACGACGACTTGTCTCTTAGCACGCATTACCTCGCGATAAACTAGTCTCTTACTAGAGAAGCGGGATAAGCTTCGCTAGATCTTGCAATTTGATTGGCTTGCTAAGAAACATATTGAAGCCGCTACCGTACGCTTCAGCCCGTGCAGCCTCTGATTGCAACGCAGTAACAGCGATGATCTTCGATGCCGCCATATGATGCTTCTTCTCGTAGGATCGAATCCGCTGAACAGCTTCGTAACCGTCCATAACCGGCATGTTGATGTCCATAAGAATCACGTTTGGTATGCCGATTGCTCCCTTGCCGATAGACTGCACTCTAGTGCCTTGTTGTGATGCCACACTCTGGTGAGCGTTCACGAATGCGTCGACAGCAAGTTGACCGTCCTGAGCGGTAAGATGAGGGTACTTGTGCTTCTTGGCAAAGGCAGCGAGAAGCTTGAGATTGACGTTGTTGTCGTCAACAAGAAGCAGGGTCGGCATCTTCGTGGCCGACACCGCTACAGAAGCGAGTGGTACTTTGATCAGAGGGGGTTCCGGCGTTCGCGTCGTGGCAGAAGGTGAGAACGACAGCGCTTGAGGGTCGAAGACTCGATGACTTGGGGGGTGTACGAGCTGGACTTCTGCTGGTGACGCTTGTACCGGGACTACGTTTGCAACCTCAGCTAGTATTTCTGCTGACTTAGCCCCAACCTGTTCTGTGACAGGTACCTTTGCTGTAGCCGTCAGTGGAGCAAGCGATCGTATTTGGAGTTGATGATCAGTCTTAGCGTCGTGTTGTGCGACTCCATTTGCTAGAAGACCATTCCTGAGTTCTTCGCGGGCTTTGGGATTCTCTGAGATTGACATCGTACCCTTCTCGTGCAGGCGCAAAAAGGACGATATTGTTCGAGCCACCTGTTTTCTGCTACAAGGCAATGCGACATGCTCCATTGTCAAATGAGTTCGAAACGCGTCTGTTGCCCACTGATCGCGAAGGATCTGTGCACTCGGACTGTTGTTGCACACGACGAGGATGGGCGCGATGTTGCCTTTCCTCTTTTCAGTCCCTTCATCTGTAGTTGCTTCCTTTCGGAGGGTCGCAAGGCATTCATTGACGTCGGCTTCCATACCAATCATGAGATCGTAGGAATTACTGAGTTGCCTTTCACATCGCGCAGAACGTATACCCAGAGAGGTGAGGACGTTCTCGATAGAAGAGATGGCTAACGCAGAAGCCGCTTCCGTTGGATTAACTTCAATGTTGGACGATGGATGCAGTCCCGTCACGAGACCGACCTGGATGTTTTCGAAGGCCTTCGGGGTGACGTTACTTCCGTTCAAAGCCCCAATGCGACGCTCGCTATTCGGGTGATCCTCGAGCGGCACCCGTACAGTGAAGCAGGTACCTGTCCCATCTTGATCGCTTACGACTTCGATACTACCACCCATTGCGTACACAATCCTGGAGACTATGTGCATACCCAGGCCTAGACCGTCGGACAATGTGTCCTCTTGGGCAAAGTCATGGAAGAGACGGTCGCTCTGGAACTTCTTCGACATGCCTTTTCCGGTGTCGGAAACGGTAAGCACAGCGTCAAAACGTCGCCGCGACCCCAGTTTCGGCTCTTGTTTTAGGAAGACCCGTATATGTCCGGAAGGCGTGTATTTGAGTGCATTGGTGACGAGATTGATGCAAACGCGCTTCCAGCCGCCTGTGGCTAAGCTGCAATGCCAAGGCCTGCCGTCGGATCGATCAATGTCGAGGATGACCGGTGGATGAGTGTGATCTTTTGCATTCTGGCCGTAATAGAAGGAGTATACGGTCGATACAACGGCGTCCTCGGTCAAGTCATCAAGTGCTATGTTCATATCCAACGCTTTCAGATCGTCAGCAGAAGAGCTCGCAGTTGGTGGAAGAAGCTTGTGGCTGATGTTTGAGCTTTTCACAGCACCCTTTCTCAAACGCCGGCTCTTGAGATCCGCGAAGTCGAGAAGATGTTCGATGATATCGAGCAAGGTACGTCCGCAGGAGTTGATCTGTTCGACAAAGGACGTAGCTATATCGTCCAACGTCTGTTCCGCTAGTAACTCGCATGAACCCAAGATACCATGTAGTGGAGAGCGAAGTTCGTGAGATATAGTCGAAATGAAATCTGACTTGGCTTTGTCGGTGCCCAGTACCTCCAGACGCTTGGTTTCCGCAACGATGATGTCACAGAAAGCATCGACGAATTGCATCTCCGTGTCCTTGGCGATATTTCTGAGTGGGTCACACGTCCAGTAGAGACCCGCAACCGCCCACCGTTTTTTGGTGTAGTCCCATATCCCATTGAGCGCTATGCAACGTGATCCGGGAAAGACGCCCTGCAGGATATCTCCATCATTTCGTCGATCTTGACGATGGGTTTTGCGTTGTTCATTGCTTGATGATCGTGCTCTCGCAGCACTCGCACCGGCTCCAGACTCGTCCGAAGAAACATCGTCTTCGGAATAGATTCTGAAATCTTCGTCAAACTTCCAAACTCTTCCAAGCGGATTACGACGCATGAGCCTGCGTAAGAACGATTCCGTCAATTTCGTGGGAGGCTCACCCGTTGGATGTCTTGTTCCCGTGCTGTGGTTTCGCGTTGTTTGTGCAAAGCCTAGCACCTGGCAGGCGGTTGCATGTTCAGTTTGTGACTCATTTGTAGGGTCTGAATGTGAAATAACGACTGCCGAATCATCGCTATCAGCGTTACTACCCTCATTGGACTCCGCAGCTTGTGATTCGCTCAGTCCACCAAATGCGCGGACAGAGGCGTCGAGGAAGGCGACACCGTCTAGTTCGAGTGATTGGCAAAGAATTTCCGCAGCACGTTGATACGTACTATTGGGATCGTCGGCGTCTTCACGTCGGCGAGGCTGTGGATGGGTTGTGAAGCCTTCTGCTGGAGAAGCAAAATGTTTCGGTGTATTCACGGTGTTTGTCCGCACATGTGGATCGAGCAACGCATGTTTCCGATCGGTTAGACGAGGAGCTCCGCTATAGTCGCTCGATCGCTGATGATGATGAAAAGTGGGGTTCTCAGATACCTGCGCGTTGCCGGTCGATGAGCTGTGCTCATGCTGAGCGGGTAAGGAGACTCCTACCGACTGCGAAGGCGTCATAGCGGGAGTACTTGTGGGGTCAATCAAGGCCTCGGGCGAGCGATACTGACCTGAGTAAGCTTCCTGAACTCCGACGCCGCCGTTCTTCACAGGCACATTAGTTGCGGGCGACGCTTTGCGAGCGGCACCCGACGTTCCTCGAACAAAATCTCCAAGACCTGCCACCATGCGATTGGTTTGTTGCCGTTCTGAGAGAGCACGCACAGATTCGAGGTGGTTTATAACAGTTTGCGACATGTCGCCCAAGAAGCTGAGATCTTTTTGCGAGATTCCATTGCGAACTTTGTCGTCGAGGATGCAGTATGCACCAATGTTGACTCCAGATGGTGTTGTGATGGGCACACCTGCGTAGAAGCGGCCGTTGGGAAAGCCAGTGACGTACGGCCTGGTAGAAAGGTCCGGATGCTTGGTCAAGTCGTTTACTACGAAGGCGCTCTTCCGGATGTCGCCGTCTGCAGCACTAGAGATGGGAAACGAAGGAAGATTGACGGTCGTCTCGCAACAAGCAACATCGCGGGGAATGATAGAGTGACCCATCCACATCTCATCTCCGGGTTCGTGGATCGCATCATCTACGAGTGATAGCGTTTGTGTCGCCTCGGCCATGATGTAGGCATGGTTGACATCGAAGAAGAAGATCAAACAACGTCGGGCCCTCAATCTCATAGCACCCAGCTGGCAAAATGCTGTGAGGATCTTATCGGGGCACGAGACGGCCTTGTGTCTCTCTCTCGCCTCGGGATTGCGCACGTCGCAATATTGGGGGCCATAGTCAGACATCTGCCGGAAGGGGCCATAGTATCTTTACGAAAACATCAGTCCTGTCGAAACATGGTTGAGAAGCAGCTAATGGATGATCGGGTGTACCGGTAGAATTGCTGCTCGCGCCTGCCTTCGCCGCGAATAGCTTTGCGAGACTCCCACGTGCGGCCTGGCCCTAGGCAAGCTCCTCCAGTGCATGCATCTTGCATTGCAAACGACGCGATTGAAGGTACTTGTATTCCCGTGATCGTCTGGGCGATATGATAGTATGGTGTTGGGCGAGAAGGTTGTCAGTAGCGGCAAAAGCAAAGCGCGACGGTTTGCCACCCCTTAGGAATCTCGGGGCTAGCGCATCGTTGCTTCGCGGCCCGACAAGAGACGGGACGCGTCGCGCTGAGCTGTGCGCCAGTAAGATTGGGATTGGCTCGCGCTTTGTTTCCAACTAAAGCTTCAAATCTGACATCGGACACGAAACCATAATAAATCTTCTGCTACCGTTCGGAAATACTTTGATTTTGCTCTAGAACAAGGTAACTATGTACTGGAGTTGTCGTGACGCATCTGTTCCGAATAAGAAATTCCACAATTCGACACTACGATAGGCTGTGGCCTCTGATAGCCCTGGGCAAGCCAATATCCCGCGCTTTCAACACTGACATCAGTGTCATCTTCGGTCGGCATCTTTAGAGGCGGATACGGATAGCGCTCGATAGACCTTAACTGTACGCTAGCCTCTCCGTCATCCAGAGATCTCCACAGCGATCTGTCACGGTATGTGCTCTCCGGCTTAGGCTTTTCGCGCGGGTGCTCAACGTAGGGATGTAGACCCCCATCCCATGCCGGCCAGTAGTCGTCGGTGGGAAGCTCAATCCTCATGTTGCGCAAGCGCGTCGAGCGCCAGAAGGCGTCGAGAAACATCAATGCCGGACCATGAAGTATCTCATGATCGCGGCTGTTACAACAGAATGATAGGCAAAGGCTCCGGAGATGTCCGCATTGCCCGGCAATGTTGTCAAGAATCGTCTTCAGGTGATTTTGACTGCAGGACGTTTGACGGCTCTCATGTTTGGAGCAAGGTACCGTGACCACTATTTCGAGTGAAGTAATCGACGCAAGGCGTTTATGCGGAATTAGCCTTGGAAGTCGAAGGAGCAGGAGCTCGTTGTTGATGCTGAAGCGGTTCTCAGTATACAAGACATTGATCCCTTCCATGTAGGCCTGGCTGCACGACAACAGGAAACCCATGATCCCAACGTCATAAGCTTCAGGTTGAGGGATAGAGTGGTTTGGTTTGGTTCTCCTCCGTTTGACTTCCTCCATCCATTGTAGGCACCATTCATCCCATGGGCCCTTCCAAGCGTACCGCATGGACGGCTTGATCCGTGGGTCGTTCCGTCTGCAGACAGCACCCCTCCATTGCCAGGTGCCTTCTCGGTATACAAGATCCAGGTGTAGAATGCGCCCACCGAAGGCAATCGATAAGATGATACTCCGAATGTCGTACGGCAGCTGGAAGAAAAGGCTGGTCGGTGTGTTGGACGAACTCGGTGTGATTGGTCGTCGCGAAGAGCGTAGATACGGTGGCTCGTTTGGGGATGGTTCTTTGGGGCCCGATTTGACGCCCATGTGCCTCTTCAGCCATGCGCTGAGCTTGGCCATTGTTAGGATCCCACAAGGTAGGTGGGCGGAGAAGAGGTCAGGCGAAAAGGCATCAAGCTCTTACCCAGGTACATAGGTAGCCATCGCTTACTGAAGCGAGTGTCGCACGTGCTCTGTACGCGGCGACGCATTGGCATCACAAAGGGAGCGGCCGCTCATTCCGCTCTCTTTTTCCTTGGCCCCTGCAACAGCCGCCAAGAGCGCACAAACATCAGCCACTCTCTTAGCGCCCACACACTTCTTCAAGACAGCAGATGCACGCTGCAAGGGGTTTCACATCATTAGCGCCGCGCATAGTTGCAAGGGAAAGTGCTCGGTATGCACCTGCTCGATTTTTGGAAGCTCCTCAGGGTCCAATCTATCTAGCCGAGGCTGCATGCCGCTAGCCCAGATCCACCTTCTCCCCAAAATGTCGGCCAACACCGCGCCGCAAGACACCTTCACCGCAATGAGGCAATCTCGTGGTACTGAATTCGCTCTCCAATAAACACCAAACGCGCTAGTTTGGTACAGCTTGCTCCTAGGTCTTCGGCACCTTCGAAGCGATCACAGCCCCACGCAGTAGTAGTAGTCAGGCCAAAGGTCCTGGCAATCATTGCCCACGGCAGGATTCCACTCGTAAAATTGGCTGTATAACAATGTTAGTATGGGGTTTGCGACGGTACAGGAATAGCTGAAAATGGGGAAAAAGCTGGATATGAAAGTACTCACTCCAAGGATATACCGGCACCAGACGCCATCGCCCAGCAGAACTCGTCTGGCTGCTGGAGGTGGAAGCGCATACAGTTCTGCACCATGCCTTCGCGGACAGGCGATGGTGTCTGCACCGGCTGCGTCGGCTTTGTTGTAGTGGATGTCGGCTGTGTCGACGTAGTAGGTTGCGTGGACTCTGAAATTTGTGTCGGCGATGGCGCGCCTGGAGTCCGCGTTGTCGCTGTGCCTGGGCGACCTATACAGTACCATGCGTCTATAACGATACCGCTGCAATCCCCGAAAACGGTCGGATTCCACTTTACGAACTCGGCCATACTGAAGCTGCCAAACATCAGAACGATGAGGTCACATGTGTCGTCGGTTGTTGTCTTGTACCATCTCGCGCAGTCGTTGGGGTACCCCAGAGGAATGTTGCCCTCGGTCGGTTTAGTCGTTCGATGTGCGGGCAGTGGGAGATCGTCATCCGCATAGGCGCCAACACAATACCAAGTATCGAGCCAAAGGCCCAAGCAATTGCCGTCCAGGGCTGGATTCCAAGACAAGAACTGCTCTTGTGAGAAGTAGCCATACTGCTTGACAATATCATTGCAATTTTGATCGGCTGTGGCCTGATGAAAAACCTTACAGTTTGATGGCATAGGCCCATGAGATGGAATCGGCGCAAAACTCGAGTCGGCCGGGGGCACTGTAACGTGTGTGTACTGTGTCGGCTCAGGAGGCTCGGTGAACTCTGGCTGAGCCGTCTCCCATACAAGATCCGTATTCCCTGTCTGCCTCTGGACGCCGACACACACAAAGTAATCGGCGATGAGCATCTCGCAATCATCCTTGGCCGATGGATTCCAGCTGAGGAACTCGTCGATGGACTTTAGGCCAAACTTGACCTGCATTCGCTGACATGTATCGCCGGGCACAACGCGAGACCACGCGTTGCAAATGTCAATCTGCCCCACGAGCGTCTTGGTAGGTGGCCATACCTTATCGGTAGTTGTGGTCGATACGTTCCACGAGGTAACAGGGTGCAAGACTGAGTATGTCGAGTTGTAAGAGGTGGTCGCCGTCGTGGGAGTTGATGTGAATGATGCCTGGGATGTGCTATCGAAGGCAGAAGACGTTCGGGAATTGGAATTGGATGTGGAGGTAGGAAGAGTGGAAGTAGCAGGCCTGGAGGTGCCCTTTCCCACACTCACACAATAAGCCGAGTCGATCCAGAAGTTGTTGAGACAATCAGAGGAAACCGCGGGGTTCCACCCCAAGAATTGTTCCACGGAGATGCCGTAGGCTTGGGCCACGATCTGGCAATTCTCGTCCTTGGCCACAGTATGCCATCCGTTGCAGTTCTCAGGCTGACCGGGATGAGTGGCGCCGCCGGGGCTGGGGTCTTGGGCAATGGCGACTCGGAGAAGTAGGCCAATAGCCAGGCAAAGCGCACTCTGGCTAGAAAGATGCATGGTAACTCTAGGGAGATCGGGTTTGCGGACGGCTGATCAGTGAAGTCGTTGAAGAGCCAGAGTGCGCAGTCGAACCTTGAACACCAGAGCTCGACGCGGGACTGTGATGATCTTTTCTGCTTAGGCGAGAGATACAACGAACGGGTGGACCAAGACAGTCAGGTTTAGCGAGACACCCAAGGGCATGAGATCAATTATGGAGAGTCAAGATAGTCAACGACTACAAAGAGCAAGTACAGCGTACCACATCAAGACCATCTGATAGGAACCAGGGTATAAGCCGGGGAGGTTTTCGCAAGCGAAGGCGACAACAGGGTGGAATTCAGGGTACAGGACGCGAGGTTGCATGTACCTGCATTTAGCCTACCCGCCATCATTTCTACCTAGCGAGCCCGAGTCCGCCAAGATCACCTGCAGGAACCCGCCGTGCCACCGGAGGTCCAATTTTATCCTCCCCGTTTAGCATGTTGGAATGCGTTCCTTACGTCCACTTTATTGCCAAGCTTAACTTTTGATGAGGTGATGCAGGGTTCCGTCGGAAAGGATTGGCACCTTCCGGGTTTGTCGACCAGGTAGACAAATTATGTGGGCGTCGACACAATCCTTTACAAGGGATTCAACCGTGAAATTATTAGTCGATGAAAGAGGATCTATCAGCACTCAGGATCGGCAAACGCGCAACGTAAACGGAGTGTCAAGGCCCAGGATCAAATCCCACTCTGATTATGTGGGTTTTTGATGTCACATACCCTTCCTCTGTTGATCTTTGAGTCGTTCCTTTTCCTCAGTCACGCAGCATCACCTGCTTGTCGATCCATCAGCCTACTTGCTCCAACACTCGTTCGTCAATCGACTCGCTCACTATGCATATCTTTTCTACACTCATTACAATCACGTTGCTGTTCAAAACCGAACCTGTTCTCGGTGGCAGCAGATTTTGGGAGTCCAAGGCCCCGAACCAGCGGACAAACCTCACACCGTACTACGAGGACCTACTCACGTTGAACTCAACGTCGCGTCTGGTCAAGCGTGCTATGTCTATCCAAAACTTGCCGAATGACAACAGCGCGAAACGAATCTGGCCTAATAAGAAACTCAAATACTGCTTTGCGGAGACCCCAAGTCCCTTGTTCAGGGGCGCGTGGGATCTAGCCAGGACCTCATGGCCTGGACTTGAGAGACATGGTTTCACCTACGAACGTGTCGGCGATGACACCTGCCCACCTGGCACCGATCGGGGCTCCGTCCTGCGTATCCACTATAACAATGTGGGCGTGTTGAAGTCAACATACGGTATTCCCGTCGTCGATGCGTCCGCAGATGAAAATGACCCCAACGCCGTTCTTGGACCCTACACAAACCTGTCAGACAGCACTACTGTTGGAATGGGAGACATCGTCGCGAACATGGCCCACGAGATTGGACATATCTGGGGTCTGTATCATGAACACCAGATCCCTTTCTACTGGGAAGTCAGCGGCGATAACATGTTGGACGGTTGGAACTTTCAATCAGGCGATGCGGACACCGTCAAGCGCTTTGAGACGAAGCACTTTGCTTGCTCATCGCTCTCTGACTACGACAAGGTCCAACTTAAGTTCGATAAGCTTATCGAGAAGGCAGGTGACGACGAGAAAAAGGACTTGATTTTCGATAGACAACGTCTCTGCATATCTCGAGTGGTTGCCAACCAATACGGGTTCAGCGCTCTTGATTGGCTTCCTTTGGAACATGTCACCCAGATGGTTGCTGACGAGGAATTCGACCCAGATTCCATCATGCTATATCCCTCGAAATCTGGCGGCAAAGGAGCAGGGGGAGACGACCGCGAGCTTGTTATGACGTACAATGACGGAAGTGAAATCAAGCCACGCTTCCGGCCCAGCCCCATGGATTATGAGCGTCTGATCGTGCTTTATGGAGAACCAGCACCATCCACGCTGGAAGTTCCGCATACCTCAGGATCAAGCGATTTTTTGAGCAAGCTCAAGAAGGCCAGGAGTTTCAACGAGCTTTTCAAACGGGCTGGCGACACCAAGGATGGAATGTGCAAGAAGTGAAGATACATACTTACTTCTGGGCCGTATTTCCGCCTCTGATCGTTATTAGTGTTATCAATGTACTCTTAGTTTCATGCAAATCTCACACAGACTCATTGAAACCCTAATACGCATGCGACAAGACATGAATGTGCGACAGCGACGTTCCTGAGTTACAGTAGAAAGGTATGAGACTGTTAGAAGCATGTTAAATATATTCATAGGATGCGTCCACTGCTTGCGTCATGTGTATAGAGAATTGCAAAGAACATCGTCTATTCTTGTTTCACGTTCCGCAAACATTGCCACATGGCGCCTGATGCTGTGCACACAGCCATCTTCGTATCTACAATTCTGGTCTTGCACCGCATTCAGCGACCTGAATGGGCTTGTATGTGGGTAGCTTGCGTCGCGCGATGTTTTCACCGAGCGCTTCGGTAAGTGTGCCGTCATCGAGATCGATAGCCCAGACCATGGTGCTGACGGCCAGTTAGCGAAAGATGTTTCATAGGCGTGTATATCAAGATCATAGATTGTACTTACCCACCCAAGCAATGCTCATGCGCGAAATCGATCTTCGACCGCAAGGTCTGCGTATCGTCAAATGACACCCACTGGTTCGAATCCCAGGTGACGATCTTGACAGCGGCTGCCTCATCGTGAGTGACACTAGCACCATTGGCGATGACCTCGTTGATTTCGGCAGCCGACAGCACACCGGGGGTGCCAGTACACGCGCCACCGTTGGCGCCTTCAGAGAACTCGCAGCCAGCCGTCATACATCCAGGGTCTTTCATGGTGAAACTACGACCGTAGAACCCAAGGCCAAGGACGACGCGCGCTGGATTGATGTTGTTACGCCACAGAAGCTCAAGTCCCATCTTGATCTCGGTCAGATTGGTGTGCGCTTGGGCGATGGGGCCGAGGCTGTCGATACTGGCGTCCCAGACGCCGTGAATGTCGTACGTCATCATATTGAACCAGTCAAGATAGGGCTCCATTCCTTGGAGATTGAAGCCGCGAAGGTACCAGTAAGAGGCAGGCTAGGGAAGTCAGTCATGATCAATCAACTTATCGGTACAGTAAAGATAGAGCCAGCTACTTACCAGGGTCAGGCTAATGCCGTATGATTTACCGGACGAGTTCAAGCGCTCACGAAGTCGTCTTAGCAGGTTAACATAGTTATCGAAGTCGGCAGGTATGCCACCTCGGTCTTCTGCCACGGGACTGAAACGTGTACGTCAGCTGATGTGCACGATATGAACAGGATTTGTCCACCTACTATTCCCAGTCTAGATCAACACCATCTAGGTTATACCGCCTCATGAAGGTCAACAGTGAGTCAAAGAACTTGTCTTGCTTGGCCTCGCTGGCGGCCATGTCAGAAAACGCGGTGCGGTACGGGCCGGGATCGTTCATGGCCCATCCTCCGACGGCGATCCAGACCTTGAGATCGGGCTGCTTCTCCTTGAGACCCGCGACGCGAGTATAGCGCGAACCGGTGCCGGGGTCCATATCTTCGATACCAAATGTATTAGGGTTGATGAGAGCGAAGGCAAAGTTGATGTGCGTCCAGTAACCTAAGGGAATGTCCTCTGGCTCCATGTTACCGCAGGGGCGTTGATAGTTCCAACCTTCGTAATACCCGATGGTGCGCGCGTCAGCGGTACGCTGTGATATATCACATTGGGGATGCGGGACAGGATCGGGGCCACAGAAGTCAACTGTCGTGCCGCAGAAGCCATGCTTGCTACAACAGACGTTGAGCGGACAGGTACTTAGGTTCGCATACTGAGAGCCCCAATCATCGCCATCACACTCGGACTTGCGTTTACAGTCGCTTGTGCATTTAGGGCCGCAAAAGACAGGGCCAAAGCCACAAGCACCGGTGCCGGTGTCATCGCTAGAGCGTCTGATTAACACCATGACCAATCATTCATAGCAAAAGCTTCAGCTTACAGAGGTCCGCAACATCCAAGATCGCATGGCTTCGTTGCGGTGCACGTGTAGTCGGGTGGACTTTCGTTCGCCTCGATGAGCATCTCTCTAGCCTGCGGTGTGTATTCCCGGCCAGCGACATTCTCCATGAGTACTCTGTTCTTCGCCTGCCCAGCGAAAGAGCTCAGATCAAGTGCCCCTGCAGTCAAGAAGAGGCCCAAACTGATGCTCAAGCGCCAGACCGAGGCACCTTGATACGCCATGACAAGCGGCGATGGGTGTCTGAACAAAGAATGAGAAGTCGTGAGTTGGACGTAGTCAGATCGCACGGCTGTGAGAGTATGCTGACTGATAACGCAATGATAGCGATTTACACGAGAGCTTCACGACTGGAAGACGGTCAAGCATGGAGCAGAGCGATTACCCGCCCCGTTCTTGCCTGACAAATACATCGACCAGGGGGGGTGACCTAACGATGACACTGCAACACTCGTACGTTAGCAAGGGTCGATTCAATAACAACTGCATGTTGCCGTAGTGTCTGCTCCGGTAGGATTCATACGCCAAGACGCACGAAGGATGAGGTTGAGTTTTGCCAGGTGGGCCGAGGAGGACCCTGCCAAGCCGGGACGCCGCTTAGCTTGGCGTTTCCCAGGTACCATTAGCCGCCGAGCACAGTTGGGCAGCCAGTGCTTTAGCCTTAGCGGGTACACTCCAATGTGACTTCAATGTACGTCGATGCAGGTACGCCCTTGCCGCATACCCCTCGGTTGCCAGCTCGAATCACCGGTGATGTGGATATGTAGGATCGCTTCCTATCTGAGGCCACCTGGGCAGAATGCTGATCTCAGTTAAGCGGATACCCCTTCACAATCCCATGAGTTGGTATCGCGCACAATTGCCACCTGCCTGATCTATTTAGGTCTAATCTTCAACCTGTAAGAGACTACATGAGCCGGTCTTGGCTACCTAGGTAAGTAATCTGGAGTTGCGTCCGGGTGGCAAAGGGGCATCGCAACTCCCTGACATGAGACCATTACCTTCCTGAGGCACTTCCGTTCCCCGTCTCTTCCGACTCTTCGTCGTCTTCTTCATGGTCTTATAGCCTGTTTCGATTGTTCGTATTATTGGTCATACGCACTCTGCTTCTTGCACTTGCACCATTCATGTCGCTTTTCCCATTCCAGCTATGGTCACCATGATGATATCCAACTTCATTGTTGGCGTTTCGCTCCTATCCGGCATGACGAGAGGTCATGGCTCACACCATGCGCATCATGAAAGGCATGGCAATCGAGGAGCAACACAACAACATTCAGCACAAGTCTTGTCAGCCAATACTTCTTCGTTCGCTTCATCAACTCTTCACAAGCGGGATAGCGATCCAAAAAGCATGGAATGGATCAAGCGCTGGGCGGCCATTGGTGATAGCTATACGGCAGGTATCGGCGCCGGAAGATCCCTTGGTCACAGGATTACTGCCGATGAGGTAGCTATAATAGAGCCCGATGGTCTGTCAGAAGTTCGCGACAATTGGAGGTGTGCCAGATACGACATGTCGTACCCCAAGGTCATAGAAGCGCAGTTCGGCGCCCATATCGAATCGGACGGCGGCTTCCAGTACCTCGCCTGCAGCGGCGATCGTTCGGAACAGATTTACCAGCAGGCACAGGCCCTGGAGGGCAAGCTCGATTTCGTCACCTTTACCTCTGGTGGAAACGACCTTTGCCTGTCCAAGATGATCGCGGATTGCATCATGCTACCCTATGGCAAGACATCCGCCTGCGAGACCGTCATCGCAAAGGCCCAAGACAATGTCAAGAATATCATCACGGACAACATCTATCAGATTCTGGAAGCCCTCAACGAGAAGATGAACGATGACGGCATCGTCGTCGTGAACAGCTATGCTCAATTCTTTGACACGCAGAAGGACAATTGCGATCGCCAGTCGTGGGATCTCTGGTGGTTCCTCCCATTAGGTGCCTCATACCGGGCTCTCACCATCGAACGTCGCCACGTCTTCAATCAGCTGGTGCTTGACATCAACCAAGCGATCCGCGACGCGGTCGATAAAGCCGCCGAGAGTGAAGATATCAAGTACAAGGTTGGCTACGCCGACTGGGACGTCTGGGTCTCGACGGTGGTGGACGGCCGAATGTGCTCGCCGAGCAGCAACGGCGACTATCCAGACGCCAAGCAGCCGGACATGCACTTCATCAAGCCAGACACGCACCCCTGGGATGAGTGGACCGACGATTTCGAGCGGTCAGAGCTACGAAAGCGTGATATGGGTCTCGAAGAGATGCTGAACTCGACAAGGCTGTCTAACTCGGAGAAACGCAGACTGAACCGTGTCAAGGCCATGATGGAGGCTCGTGACCGCAGTCTGGAACGCACCCTTTACGACTCCATTCTTTATAAATCACCTGACCCTCGTGCTGCCGTCAGACACAAGCTCGACTCCCGGGCACCCGCGCCACCAGACTGCCCCGGGGATGGCGGCTTTGACTGGACGTTCGGCATGGGCATGCCCGATCACGTTGCTCAAAATGCAGGTACCCCTCGCGTATGCGCACGCTGTTCCAATGTTCTTTTGCTGACCGCCGCAGTTCCATCCCAATGAAGCTGGTCACCTGACCATCGCGTCCTTTGCCCTCGCTGAACTCATGGACCTGCGATCAATTGTCCTGGGCGTCGATTCTCCAGCATGCAACGCTGTCACGAACGAGTTTACTTGTTACTCAGACACCGGTAGTAAGTTCTACGTCAGTGGAAACCGCACCAATGAGAGGTATGAGGAGTTTTGCAAGGACGTCGACGAAAATCACGACAAGAACAAGGTCAACTGGAGCTTCTCCAGGAGCTACGACGTTGGCACACCCGAAGAGTACGACTTTACCGTCACCCTTGGCAATGGGGTTTCGGCATTCGACAAAGACGAATGTATCGACTCGATGGAGCACATTATCAACGCGTGCGATACAGAAGACAATCCCATGAGCTGGAAAGGTGGCGGCCGGTACATTCGCGGTGGTGGAGACTACAAATATGAGCTCAACCCTCGCCGTGCCAACCGCATCTGGCCACCGCCGAAGGCGCCCTACGGCCGCTGCGAAGGCTGGTACAAGGGGTTTCACAGCCGATATAAGGTCCAAGGTACCGGCTTCTCCACATGGGATCACGGCAAAGACACCCTTCGGCCCAACATGGACAATTGCTATGGACTTGGCACGACGCTCTGGAAGTTCGTGTACCACGACAAACCAGCTGAGCATGAGAACTTCGAATGGTATGCTACCTTCAGTACTCCACTCTGGGTTCGCGCGCGCTGTTGGGCCAACAATAAGATCGTTAAAGCAGCGCAAGGGTGGACGAACGGTTGCGGTGGTAATGATTAACGTGTTTCTTTGCGCTTTGTATATAATATCAAACGACACTAGTGCTTACTTAGTTGCATTGCCAAATCAGACTAACATGAATGCTTTCGAAATTTGGCCTAAGCATCAAGACTTCTTCACATTCTCTAACACTTAATCACATAACGAGCTACCCCCGGCTTCCTTATTTCACGCGATGCGCTTGCAAAAATGTACCGTGAACGAGAGGTTCATGCCAACCGAGAAGAACGCTGAATACCCTAGAGCCTACGTTGACGTTGGGTTACCTATTTTGTAAGGTTTTGTTACGATGTACCGTAGCGCGCTAGAGAGGGTTAGAGGTAGCGTGTTATTACTAGCTTAAGAGCTAATACAATAACAAAACTAAATTAATAACTTAATATTATATTAGCACTATATTATTATAATATAATATTTATAATTAGTACTATTTTAAAGTAGTTATAATATTATAAGCTATTACTATCTTAATACTATAATAATATAAGAGAGTAGTTAGTAAATATAATATTAATCTAAACCTACTATTAGCTATATATTAGTATAATATTATTTTATATTATTAGAGAAATTATTTAATAAAGTTATTATAGTATATTATCTAATTATTATAATAATATAATATTATAATAAGAAAGTATTAAAATATTCTAGTACTATAATACTATTAGTATAATATTAAGTTAAGATAGTATTATAATAATATAGTATTATATTAAACGCGTATTTATATTTAATATACTACTAATACTAAGTAAATAGTATATTAAATAGATAAAATACTATTAAGTTCTAAGAAGTATTTAGATCTCTATTCTTTATAAGATTTAGTCTAGTTTCTACTATTTATATTATATATAAGAGTCTACTAGATATTTATATAGTAACTACTTTCTTCTTATATAGTATATAAGTAACTATAGTTTAATCTTATATTTAATAATTATATTAAGTATATCTTACTTTAGTAGCTTTTTTATTCTTAAATTCTAGTTATACGCCTTTACTCTATAGCTATAGTCTACCTAAATACTTCTACTATTCTCTTATCTACTATAATTACTAGCGTAGTTTTTAAAACTTATTTTATATTATATATAGAGTTTTTTTATATATTATAAAAGTATATATTAATTATAGAGCTAATTCTAATTAATACTAAAAGAGTTTTTTTAGTATATCTTTATCTAAGAGTAGTAGTATAGAAGTATTTACTTATATTCTTACGTACTAAAAAATAGCTTAGATATAAACTAAGACTTAATTAGACTTCTATTATTAGCTTTTTTATACTAAGTAGATAATTAATATATTTTTATAGTAGAAGAAGCTATTATAGAAAGAGTATATTAGATAAGTTACTATATATTAAGACTATTATTAAATTAACTAAAGATAGTATAACTATTAAGTATATAATACTATTATAAATCTATTCTATAAATAGAGTAGAATATATACTAAAAATATAAGCTTATAAGCTAAAATACTATTTTAAATATATATATAGTAAAGTAAAATAGATAAAAAAGAACTAGATATAGTAGTACTAAAAAACTCTAAAGAGAATAGTAGTAGAAAATAATAATATTAATATAGGTAATATCTAGTTCTAAGTACTAGTAGAGTAAGCTAGAAAATAAAGTTTAAAAGAGGTTTTCTTTATATTACTAATATTAAGAGTAAGACTTAAACTTATAGCTTTTTTATATAGCTTTCTTTTTATCTATATTAGATAGAAGCTTAGTACTAAATATATTAGTATTCTACTTAGCGTTAATATTAAAGATATTTTTACTTTTTTTTTTTTTTTTAATATATATATAGCCTATAAAGAAGTAAAAAAGATAGTAAGACTTAAGTAGAGGTTAGAAATTTACTAGCTTATACTTACGCAGAATTTTATAAAAGAGCTTAAGTATTATCTAATATAAGTATTATTTAGTATAAACTATATTACTACTTTTTATAATAATATTAAACTTAGTAAATAATATAAAGTTAAAAAAAATTACTATTAAGATATTAGTATTAGTATAAAGAAAGATATTACTATCTTTATATATACTTACACTACTAGATAACTTAAATATATAACTTTTTAATATTAATATAGTTAGCTATAAATTTAAAGTAGTTATAGAAATTAGCTTTATAGTAATAACTATCTAGAATTTACTAAGTAGAACCTAAGCTAGTAGAGTCTTAAAGTAATCTATTTAACTTATTAGCTAGTAACTATTAAATATAGATCTACTATAGTTAGTATATTAAATATAAATAAAAGAAGAAATATATACTTTAATCTTTATAATTATTTAACTTTTCTATTAGTTTATATTTATCTAGACTTTCTTAATAGTAGTTTCTAGAATTTATAATATATTAAAGATTACTATAAACTTAGAGAAGATATAAAAGATAATATTTTTATATATCTAAGAGTCTAGAGTAGTAAGAAAGACTAAATAGATAAGATTTTTAAGTTATTTATTATAAAGGTAAATATTCTTAGTAATATTAGTAATCTTATATTAGAGATAACTATAGTAGAGATAAGCTCTAGAATCTAGATTCTAATAAAGTTAGCTTTTACTTTAATTATTATAGTTAATCTAAATATATATTATTATACTTTTTTAGTTACTTAAGTATTAAACTCTAAAAGATATTATTATATACTACTAGCTCTAACTTCTTTAGTATATTAGTTAGAGATATAGACTTCTTTAGCTTTTCTTTTTTTTCTTCTTCTTAATTTAAAGTAGCTTTTTTATTATCTAATTAGTTTAACTTTTTATTTAATTACTATATATATATATATTTTCTCTATTCTAGTCTTTATTAATAAGCTTCTCTTTATCTTCTTCTTAGGCTACTAGTATTTTACTTTTCTTAACTTTCTTAATCTTCTTAATTAGTAGTAATATACTTTTATCTTCTTATAATAGCTTCTTTAGCTTTAGAATAATAGCTAACTTTTTTTTTTTTTCTCTTATATAGATAGTATATACTAGGTATCTATATCTTTAACTAGTTTTTATATTTTATCTTTTTATTTTTTTTTTCTTAAACTAAAGTCTATTATAGTATTTTACTTTATAATCTCTTTTCTACTAAAAGTTTACTTTAATTATATATAATTATTAAAGGTTCTATAATTACTATAATAGAGTTAATCTACTTAATTCTAGTTATAATAGCTTAGTAGATTAGAATTAGACTTTAAATTTAGTAGTTAAAGGCTAAAGCTTTAAGGTAGAGCACTTTATTAGAGCTAGAGTAAATTTTTATATTTTCTTCTTAGTAATAGCGTAGATTAGTAATAGCTTATATTACTAAGATAGATTTTTATAAGTTTTTATAGATAGTAAGACACTATATAAGAAAAGTCTTCTTCTAGATCTAATATAAGTAATCTTAGGTATCTTACTATCTAAGCTTATAGATAGCTTTAGTAATAACTTAGTATTAGCGCTATTCTAAGCTATTATATAGAGTAATTTAATAGTAAAGAAATATATAATATAATAGAAATATAATAAAATAATAATAAAAAAGATATATAAAAGTAAAGAATATAGTTAGAAGATAGTAGTAGAGATAGAATAGAAAAGTAAACTAAGTAAAGTAATAATATCTTAGTAGCGCTAGTATAGAGACTATACACTCTATAATAGCTAATTTCTATCTTTAGAAACTACTCTACTTATATTATAAACTCTCTACTAGTAGTATTTATAATATTATATTCTATTCTTATAATCTACAACTTTATAAATACTAGCTTCTATTTAACTTTTTATAAATATAATAGCTATTAATCTAGCGCCTTTATTTTATACTACTTAGCGCTAGTTTCTATACTATAACTTTTATACACTAATTATAATATTATATAAAATAAAAATAATTTATTTTCACTTAGTATAATATCTAGCTATCTATACTATAAGTTTTATATTTTATATATATTCGCGGCTCTTAGAATATCTAGAATATTTACTTCTAGAATATACGCTTTCTTTAGCTTCTTTTAATTTTATCTTACTAGAATATTATAGAAATTTAATTAAGTTTCTTAATTTTAACTTCTTATACCTAAACCTTTACTATATAAGTAAATATAACTAAGTCTCTTAATTTTAACTTCTTATATTTAAACTTTTACTATATAGGTAAATTTAACTAAGTCTCTTAATTTTAACTCTTTATACCTAAATTTTTACTATCTATTAATCTTTTATATCTAAATTTTTACTATATAAATAAATTTAACTAAGTTTTTTAATCTTAACTTCTTATATATATATAAATATTCTCTTCTCTTTATAAAGTCTAAGAGTAGATTTTCTATATTATAGATTTATTAACTATATCTAGATATTTATTAGAAATCTAAGGCTAGATAACTACTTTTAGATTTAGTTAATAGAGAATATCTCTTCTATACTTTTTCTTTCTAGATAGCTTAGCTTCTAATTTTAAGTCTACTATTTCTAAACTTTTTACTATAAGCTTTATATAAGATTATATTCTAGACTACTATATAGCTATACTAGAACTTAAAATTTATATAGAGCTATATTCTAAACTACTATCTAACTATACTAGAATCTAGAATTTTATATATATCTACATTCTAGACTACTATCTAACTATACTAGAATCTAGAATTTTATATATATCTATATTCTAGACTACTATCTAACTATACTAAAACTTAGAATTTTATATATATCTATATTCTAGACTACTATCTAACTATACTAGAATCTAGAATTTTATATATATTTATATTCTAAACTACTATTTAGCTATATTTAACTTTTTAGAATATATACTTACTTTTATATAGTTTTTAATAAGTCTATATCTAAGTACTAGCCTACTAAGAGCTTCTTTTAAGAATACGCTAATTAGATATAATCTTTTTACTTTAACTTAATATACCTAGCTATATTTACTTTCTATAGATACCTATTTAATTTAGCTCTAACTTTAATAATAAAAAGAATAATAACTAATAAGTTAACTTAGCTAGTAATAATAACTCTAAAAAGTCTAAAGATTTATCTATAGAAAACTATAGTAACTCTTAGTACTTTAATATTAATATAAATTCTAATAAACTAATTTAGTCTACTAAAGTTCTCTCTAAAAATATAATTAATATTCTAAGTAGTATACTAGAAAGTAACTTTAGTATAGATAAAAGAATAATAGAAGGTAGTAAAAGTAGTAATATAGATAATAATATATCTAAGCTTATTAATACTAGTAATATAACTAAGAATAAAGAAAACTTATTAGAAGATACTATATTTAATAATAATACTAAGAAAAAAAGCTTTAATAATAAAGATAAGCTAGAGAAGACTACTAGCTAGAACTTACTATTTTCTAGTATCTATAGTAAAGCGCCTATAAATCTCTCTATTATATCTACTACGTAAAAGTTAAGAGTAATAGAAGATTTAACTAAAAAAGTACTATACATTTTTTATAACTTTAAAATAATAGAATAAAAAGTTAGTATAGTATATTTTATTAAGATATAAAAGATACTATATACTATATATTAGAACTTTAGATCTCTACTATACCTTCTTAGTTCTATTCTAGTAAAAGTATTATTTATACTAAAACGCGTAGATATAATTAAGAAGTAACTTAAATAATAAATACTTTCTCTTTCTATATAATAAGCTATTCTTAACATTTAATATCTACTTTCTTTTAACTTACGCTCTACTATATAGCTATATATATCTCTTTAATATATACTAATTTTTCTAATACTATTTCTAATCTAATACGCTTATAGTAAAGGTATATATTAGAATAGTATAATATATTAATAACTCTACTAAGTTTTATTATTTATAAGCTTAGAAAGATTTAAACTAAACTATAAGTAGAGAGTTTATAAAAATATAGAATAGTAAATATATAGATAAGCTTATTCTAGCTTTTAATTTTATATAGTATATATATAGTAAGAGCGCGTCTACTATACTTAGCTAGATTAATTTTATTAGAAAGAACTTTTAATCTAAGACTATAGTAAGTAGTAAAAGTAGAAAAATAAAACTCTTTATCTAAGCTATTAATATCTATAGATAACTTTTAGATAATCTATAGTAGTCTATTAACGCTACGCTAAAGCTTTTTTCTAATAAGTATAAGATTTTCTTAGTTAAGAATAAGACTATAATAATTATATTAAATATCTAGCTTATTTATTACAAAGCTTCTATCTTTATTTACTACTTTTATATAACTAAATAATTAATAGAAAGTCTAATATCTAAAAAATATATTTACTATTATATTATCTTTCTAAATCTACTAACTATTTATAATATTACTCTATTCTACCTACACTATATAAAACTTAAAATAAATTACTATAAACGTAATTAACTACTTTAAAGTCTTAGTAGTAATATTAAAAAAGTTATATCTTTTTTATATACTATATTTATAGACGCTTTTAGACTTTATTATAATATATACTATCTAATAACTAGTTTCTATATCTAGTTTACTTTTTTTAATAAGTATAATTAGAAGTATAAAATATATATAGTTCTAATTATACTTAGTCTATTTAGCGTAAAATAGAAGAATATTATTACTACTCTAGTTTATCTTATAGATCTAGAGATTAGTATTAATATAATACTTAACTTTAAAAAGAAAGTTATAATTTATATACCTCTCTTAGCTTATATTAAAGATATACTCTAATAATAGAATAATACTAGTTATAAAAGCTAGAATATAAAGTTCTTTTATTACTTATATTTTATATCTAAGAATAATAGTAGTAATATATAATTAAATATTATATTTAATAGTTACTACTACTATAAGATAAAGCGCGTAAGAGAAAAAGCTAAAACTCTTACTATATAAAAATAGTAGCTAAAGTTCTAGAAGCTTAGACTTACTAATATAGAGTTACTTCTTACTACTATTCTTACTCTTACTCTTTATATACTTTTTATATTTTTAGATAATAGCGCTTATAGTAAGTTTAAGAGTATAGTAAAGTAGATTTTAACTATTTTATTTAATAATATTATTAAATCTATATTTTATAATACCTTTATCTATAAATTTACTACTACTTTAACTCTACCTTACTAGCTAGTGTTATAGAATATTAAGAAATATCTTAGTTTCTACTAAATATAAAAACTTAGGTAAGTAATTATTATTATACTTATTATTTTATACTAATAGCTCTAAAACCTTTATATATAAGATAAGTATATAAAAAGCTATAGATTTTTACTTACTAGCTAACTAACTTAGCGCGCGCTTACTAAGTAGCTAAAGAATAGAAGTAGCTACTACTAGAGTAACTTAACTAATAATAATAGTAGACTTATATAGAATATAATATTAGATTTTATAATTAGCTATTTTACTATAATTATAAGATATAATATAGCTTTTATAGCTACTACTATCTACTAAGAAGATTAACTTTTTATTCTTACTTTTATATATAAGTTCTATAAAAGATATACTAATCTAATTAATATTACTATTATAGCTAGATATAATCTAGTTAATACTAAAGACTAAGCTTCTACTACTCTATAGCTAACGCTATAAACTTACTAGTTATTACTACTATAGCGCGTAGTAAGTAAAAAAAATAACTTATTTATACTAGAGAATAGACTTAATAAAGTTATAGAACTATTATTAAGAGAAGAAAAGAATATATATACTAGTAGAGTTAGTTAGCCTATAAAGGCTTATAGTAGTAAGTCTAATAAGTAAAAGAGAATTAAAACTTTAGCTAAAAAGATATTAACTTTAAATACTTATACTATTATTTATTTTCTAAACTCTATTACTAAGTACGCCTTAGTAAGAAATATTACTACTTAGAGTAGAAAGAACTATTATACGTAAGTTATAAAGCTTTTTTTATTTCTTTTATTTTTTTATATATATATATATACTATAAATATATCTATATAGCTTTATTTATATATAAAAGAACTAATACTTTATATATAGTATTACTAAGAGTAAAGTTATAAAGATAAATTACTAGTATATATATAATATACTTATAAACTTTAAGATATAGTACTAGTCTATCTATTCTATACTCTATAGATTATTTACTAGCGTAAATTCTACTTTCTTTACTATTATCTATAGCGTTAATAATAAATATCTAACTTATTTCTAGTATTTAAAGTTAGACGCGTAGCTTAATAAGGTACATAATATTAATATAAACTACTAAGTAATTATAGTAGATACTAAATACTATAATATAACTATATAAAGTTAAGTTAAACTAAAAGAAAATATAGCTAGTAATAGTATACTTTTAATTACTTAGCTTAGCTTACTTTTAGTTAATTATATATTCTATATACGTTTTCTAAAGACCTATTAAATAGACTATAGAATACTAACTCTCTAGAGTATAAATAAATTATAGATTTAATAGGTAAAGTATATAAAGTTTAACTTACTATATATATATTTATTATATTATCTTTCTAGTATACTAATAAATTATAGAATAATAAATAAAACTATTACTTTTAATCTTTTTAATTTTATTAAAGTCTATAGTAAGAAAATTAGAAAAGTTATTAGTATCTTTATATATATTTATATTAAGACTTAGCGCCTCTTTATAGTAGTTAAGCTAGTAGAGAAATCTTTTAGCCTACGTAGTATTATAGAACTAGAGCTTAACTAGAATATAGCTTATAATTTAGTACTATACTCTACTATATTTAAAATAGCTAGTAACTAAATCTTTATTAGTTTTTCTTTAGTTAACACTATCTAGCTTTAGATAACTTATAGTCTAAAAAAAAAGGTTTAGTAAATTAACTAAGATATTTTCTTTTTATAAGTCTAGCGCTTTATATTCTAGCTAACTTATTATATTAGTAATAGAGTTATATATATAAGATATCTTAGTCTACTTTATCTTTTAGCTAGAGTTTATCTCTACCTTTATATAATAAATATTTATTTTTCTAATCTCTATAGCTAAGTTATAGTATACTACTTATATATATTATAAAGTTAGTTTTAGCTACTAGTTCTTTATATATTTTTATTCTCTCTCTCTTTCTATATATAGCGTAATATATAATATAATAGTATTACTATATAGCTATATTATTTCTAGTTACTATTCTACTTCTTAATAAGTTATAAAATCTAAGTTCTATTATAGCTAGCTAATTTCTTCTTTTATTAAGTATAACTTAATTATTATAAATAGTAAAATATATATATATACTATAAAGCTAAAGTTATAAGCTCTAGATTTATTATTCTTAGGTATTTTAGTATAGTATAATATTTAACTATATATAGAAGAAGAGCGTAAAGTAAGATATATTATTTTTATACGTATAGAAATATATTTTAATATATTCTTTATATATATAGTAGCTACTAGTCTATAGTATAACTCTAATTTAGTAATTCTTAGTAGCTAAGAATATTTAACTACTATAGAGAGAGGCTAGATTTCTAGAGAAAGTAGAGTAAACTTATTATAACTACTATCTAAGAATAGTAATATATATAGCGCGTTACTATTATTTATAGTAGTACTAAACTATATTAAAAGATAATTTATATATAATATAAGTCTAATAAAAGTAATAATTAATAAAGCTACTTTAATATCTAGTATCTATAGATAAAAGATATAGTTTACGTAATATATTTATAAAGCTATTATATATTATATCTATAGAGATTATAAGTAGGCTAATATATAAATCTAGAAGTTATAATATATAATAGAAAAGAGAAAATCTCTCTCTTAGTATTATAAAAGCCTTAACTAAAATATTTTATCTAGTCTAGAATATTATGTATCTTAGATATATAGCTTCTAAATTATTCTACTAGAATCTTATTTATACTATTTAATATTTCTATATAAATAACGCGCTTTTCTAATCTTACTAATATATAACTTAAATATAAAGAAATAGTACTTAAGTAGACTAGATATATAGTACTAATATTAAAATATCTACTAGTTATAGTGTAACTAGCTAGACTAGCTATATAGTAATAATTTAGATATAGAAGCTTACTACTAGCAGCGTTTTATATATACTTTTAGTTAGCTTCTACTTTTTTTTTACTTTATATCTATAGCTAATTTACTTCTATTATATAAATATTTATCTATCTCTTACTAATAATATAGATATATTCTAAGAGTATAAGTATTTAAAAAGATTAGTTATAAGTAAAAATTATCTCTAATAAGCTACTTTTACTTAAGGTTATATAGAATATTTACTAAGTATTAAGTAATATATATAGTATAATATTTAAGTTTATCTAAGTCTAATAAGCTATTAAGTAGTTAAAATTATAAAATTCTCTAAGTCTAATAAGCTATTAAGTAGTTAAAATTATAAAATTCTCTAAGTTTAATAAGCTATTAAGTAGTTAAAATTATAAAATTCTCTAAGTCTAATAAGCTATTAAGTAGTTAAAATTACAAAATTCTCTAGATCTAATAGATTAAAACTATAGTAGAAATAAGTATCTAGATTTAGTTATAATATTATTATATCTAGTAAAGATCTAAAAATAGATAACTACCTCTAAAGCTAGTTAATCTAGAATATTATAGTAATATTATAGCTTTTTAGCTACTCTACTACCTAATTAGAATTCTATCTAGATAATACTCTAGACTTAAATATTTCTACTCTAGATATATTCTTAAATATCTATAGCTACTATAGTATTATATACCTAAATATCTATAACTACTATAGTAATATATAGCTTAAATATCTATAATAGCTATAGTAATATATAGCCTAAATATCTATAACTACTATAGTAATATATACTACTAATATCTATAACTACTATAGTAATATATATTATACTATAAATTTATACTAGAATAACTAATTTAAACTTAAAAGGTTAAGCTTAGATAGATATATTTAGGTCTAAGTTCTACTAATATTCTTTTTATAGTACTATTATATTATATATTTAATATATTTAATATTTAATATTTAATATCTAATAATAAGTATTTAAGAGAGAATATTATAATAAAATTTTAACTTAGTATTAGAGCTAGTAGTAAGAGAGATTAAAAAAATACTATTTAGATATAATAGATTTTAAAAGGTTAGTAAGGTTTAAAAGTAATTTACTAGAATTAATAGTAATATTAGACTTATCTACACTAAGTAGATAGGCTAGTCTTAAGTACGTTCTTAGTCTAAGAAAAGATTAGTAAAGTCTATTAAGTTATTACTATTACTTACTTATATCTAATAGACTAGCTAAGTATATACTAATAGTTTATTATTAGCTACTAGATATAAGTTATAACTATAAAGTAATAGATATTTATTAGCTACTAATACTATAAAAATTATAGTAATACCTAAAAAAGTCTAAAGTAAAAGTAACTATAGCGCTTTATAAAATATAAGTAAGCTTAATAGCTATATAAATAGACTACTAAAACTAAATTTTATTAGTATATATAGTAGAATATAGAAGAGAAACCTTATAGATTTTAATAGTTTTATTTTCTAGATTCTTTTTAACTTTAAAAGTAGGTAAATTCTTTTTCTTTTTTAAGTAGCTATAACCTTTCTAGATATTTTATAATTAAGCGTATTATTATTTATTAAAGTTAGAGAGTAGTTATAATTACTTAATTATAGATACGTAATTGCTTAGCTCTTAGGTATATAGCTAGAGATTTTATTCTAACTTTCTTTTATAGTAGATTAATTATAATATACTTAATTATCTATAATTATTAATTATCTCTAGCTTTAATAGTTATAAGCCTAGCTACTTAATTATAGAACTAATTTCTACTACGCATTAAAGCTTACTAGAAGATAGATTAGTTAATCTTATTTCTACTCTACTCTCTCTAAATATTCTATAATTAGAACTTCTTCTACGTAATTACTTACTTACTTCTAACCTCTCTATATTACTATATTAATTCTATACTCTAACTCTATAAATATAAGTAATTATAATATAGCTATTATAGCTATAAGTATACTTCTTAAAAAGTAATCTAACTAGAATATCTAGTTTACACTTCTTAAGTAACACTATAATAAAAAGAGTATCTAGAAAGAAATTAATTCTAATTTTTTAGATATTAAATATATAGATACTTAGAAGTCTAAGTTCTTTAACCTTTTAGTTCTAAAGCTTATAGCTCTAGCTTCTCTCTCTATAAAGCTAACTAAGAATTAAAAGAATAAGTATAATAAAGCTATCTATAAGTATAATACTTTCTTATAAAATTATAATTATAAGACTAAGAATAGTACTATACTTATAGCCTACTAGAACTATAAGTTTAAGTAGTAGTTAAGAAAGAGTAAGAAGATTAATAATATTAAGACCTAGATTATACGTACTATTACGCCTAATTATCTATTACTTATAACTATAAGTAATAATAAAAGAATAGTCTAGTCTTTTATAAAGACTTTTAAGACTACGCTTACTTTTACTAATTAGACTATATAATATATAGTTTACGTAAAGTATTATACTTATTTTAAGAAGACTTAAAGAAGCACTACTAAGAAATAGTTTACTAACTAGTTAATACTCTACTAGAAAGTAAAGATTTTTAAGCTTTTAGAAGTTAAAGAACCTTTTATAATTACTAACTTTCTTACTATAGTTAAGAAGTTTAACTTTAAGTAGACCTACTAGTAGTAATATAATTAATTATTTACTATAGCTTTTAGAAAAAATACGTTAAGCTTTAATAATCTTAGTAAGATATTTAGTATTATTTTCTAAAAGATATTAATTACTACTAAAAAGAGAAAAGCTAATATAATTTTTAACGCTATTATAGGTTAACTTTCTACTTCTACTAAGTTAGGTAAAAAGTAGTTAAGCTTACTACCTAAGCCTTACTTCTATAAACCTAATATAAAGTATAAGTAGAAGTCTATCTTATATTACTAATTATAGACTATAATTACTAAATTTAGGCTACTAAGTATTTTACTAATAGAACTCTTAGCTTAAAATAAGTAAAAAATCTAAAAGCGCTATTATAAAAAGAAGTAGAGTAGCTTATATAAAGAAGTTAAATAATTAGACTAGAAGATAAGCGCTCTAGCGTCTAAGTATTTAAATAATATAGTCTTAATAATTATTTACTCTAAGAAGCTAATTACTAAGTTTAGGTCTTCTATTTTTAGTATAGGCTTTAAGTCTTATATACTCTTATCTAGTATAATTCTTAATAGTAGAGCTATAGTTTACTTAGTTAATAATAAAGTGTTAATTAAGTCTAATTTCTTTATTAAGACTAATAAAGAAATAGTTAAGATAAGTAGCTAGATTCTTCTAGTAATTAGTATTAGTAATTACGTACTTTGTTTTATTCTTAGTACTTCTAAAGAATCTAGAAAGGCTAATCTTATACTTACTAGTGTTAAGATTATCTCTAGTTTCTATACTAATATTATCTTAGAGAAGCTTCTTAGAAATAGTAGTATATAGTATATAAGCTATAATTATATAATTAGAATAGATACGCTAGAAGCGTTTATTATTCTTATAACTCTTAAGTATAGATTTAACTTCTTATTTATTAAATATAACTCTTCTATCTATTCTTCTAATCTTATAGTTATAAATACTATTACCTACTTATAAGTTCTATAATTATATACTAGTAACGCTAATCTTTAGTACTAAAGATCTAGCTATTTAGGTAAGTAAGCTCTTAAGGCTCTTATTAAAGCTACTTAGAATATAGAAATTATAGGTATATAGTATAGTAAATATAATAATTACGCTACTATCTATATATTTTAAAAGATCTTCTATTATTCTTATAAGCTATTACTACGTCTTTTTTTTAGAGTATTATAGAACTTATTTAATTTCTCTATAAGCTATACGCTTAATAAATAGGCTCTAATTATTAAAAAGAATTATTTAGATAAGCTATATAATTATAATCTAAAAAATAAGACGCTAGACTTAGTAATAGAAGTTATTATAAGCTTTATAGCTATAGTTAAGTGCTACTATTAGTAGAAGATTATAGAAATCTATTAGAATAATAATACTATAACACTACCTTAGAGAGAGTACTTAAGATATAAGAAATAGGCTAAAAAGAAGAGAATTATAATTATAACGCTTTTACTATATATCTATAAGTCTAATAGCTTAGTAGAAAGAGCTAGCTAAGAGCTTATTACTAAGTTAATTAAGATATGTATAAGCGCTAATCTTCTAGCTAGACTCTAGCTAGTAATTATAAATATAGTAGCTTAACTCTATAGAATAAGTCTATTATAGCTTTATAGCTATTAATCTCTAGATTAGATATTATATAAATAGTTTAGAAAGTATTTCTAATATTATTAACTACCTAAGATTAAGTACTAAGCTACTAATCTTTACCTAGATTAGAGTAGAATCTATACTTATAGCTATTAAGCGTATCTACTTAATAGTAATTACGCAGCTAGAAAGCACTATTAAGACTTTAAAGTTAAGCTTTATAGTTATATAGAATATCTTATTAGCTATTAAGCTTCTAATATATATTATATATAAGTACTAGTAATTAATTAGGTAATTATAACTTATAATATTATCTTTAATAAGTAGAAGTTCTATTAAGGTAAACGTAAAGAGAAGCTAACTAGAGATTAAGTACTTAAGTAGGTTAAAATACTTAATAATAGTAAGCTTATTAATTCTATAAAGAAGTTTAATATTCTTTCTATTAATTAAATAGTAAGTATAGTAGAGCTATTAACTACTAAGTAAGATCTTAGAAGTAACGTAGACTATAATTAAAGTAATAAGGTTAGTCTACTTATTAAATATAATTAAAGCTTTATTAATTTAATAAAGATAGAGTATAAGACTAGTATTCTATTAGAAATTTTTAATACTTAATAGCTTTCTACTAGGCTTACTACTCTAGAATCTACGCTTAAGTATAAGATTTTAGAAATAGGTAATTAAAGTAATTATAAAGTTTCTAATAGTTAAAGAGTAGTATATACGTCTAAGAGAACTAATCTATTAGAGCCTAGAGGTAAAGAGCTTTCTATATATAGATTAGAAAATCTAACTCTATTTATTAAGCTTATTATAATAGACTTTAGTTTAGTAGAAATAGATAAAAAACTAGCTTAACTAGAGTAAGCGCTAAAGAGACTAAGAGGTAGGCTACTTAAATTAGTAGCCTTCTCTTAATAATTAATATAGCTATAGAATTAGCTAATAACTAAATTTTCTAGAACGTACTATAGTAGAAGAGTTATAGATAAAGAGCCTAAGCGCTTTCTTTTTATAAATGTCTATTAACTATTAAAATGCCTAAAAAGTAAGAGTAAATAGCCTACTTAGTCTAGTAATTAACTAGAGAGTAATAGCGTAGGTAGCGTAAATATAGTAATTATAAGCTTAGTTAATAAGTAAGTCTAGATTAACTTTTATAAGACTTACCTCTCTAGTTTTTAAAAAAACTAGAATAATTAAGCTAGCTATAAGACTATAAACTCTATTATTATAGCTACTACGCTTAGTAAGTATAAGCTAAAAGCTACTTACTAATACTATAATAATCTCTAAGAGCTACTTAGATTATAGAAATAACTAATTTAATATCTAATATATATACTCTTTAAAGATACCTTTAAGAGAAAGATTAATTAGCTAAGTAAGAAGAGAATCTAGATAGAAATTTATAGGTTAAAAGTCTAAGATTAGCTACTTCTATTAAAATAAGTGTAGACTTATAAGTATAATTAGAATAGCTATCTTCTTAAATATAAAGCTTAAATTATAGTTTATAGTAATTTCTAGAAGAAAAACTTAATTAACTTAACTTATATAGTAATACTTACTATAAAGTTCTTTTACGCTATAATAGTAATTACTACCTAAAGTAATCTAGAGATTAAATAGTTTAATATTATAAAAGTGTTTCTTAATATAAAGATTATAGTAAAGAACCTAGTAATTTATAAGATACTAAATAGCTTTAGAAAGCTAGAATTATACGTATAGCTTAACTACGCGCTCTATAGATTATAAAACTCTCTACTATTATAGTATAAGAAGTTTTTAAAAACGCTAAGAGCTATTAGTATAATAGCTTCTTAAGAAAAGCTCTACCTCTTCTTTAATTAAAAATATAAGATTCTTATTCTCTTTTATATTAATAATATTTTATTACTCTATTATAAGAATATAAAGTAATAAGTAATAGCTATATAGGCTAAGATTTCTAGTAAGTATAAGATCTAAGATTAGAGAAATATAGAATAGTTTCTAGATATTTATATAATTAAAAACTAATATCTAAAGATAATTATACTTATTTATAATACGTATATAGATAAAATACTTAAGAAGTTTAAGCTTAAGAATAAATCTTTCTCTATAACGCCTTTACTATTAGAGAAGCTAATTAAAAATACTAAAAAAGTAACTAAGCCTAAGATTAAGAAATACTAGAAAATAGTTAGCTCTATACTTTATATAGTAATTATACTCTAACTAAATATAGTGTATACTACTTTAAAGCTTTTACACTTTCTTATAAACTTAAGTAATAAGTATAAAAAGGCTATAGAGTAAGTAATTATATATTTCTACTATACTTACTTTAATATAATCTAGTATAGTAACTATAATAAGCCTAATCTAATAATTACTAGAGACGTATTTTTTACTAATAACTTAGAGACCTACTAATTATCTTATAGATATATTACTATATTATATAAAGATATAATCTTCTAGAAAGCTATAAGGTAGAGTATAGTTACTACTTCTACTATAGAAGTAGAGCTACTTACTTTTAAGTATACTACTAAAAAAGCTATAGCGCTTAGACGCTTTCTTAAAAAGCTTATACTTAATCTTAAAAAACTCTAGACTATTTAGTATAATAATTAGTAAATAATTAGACTAGTTATTAGAAAGAATAAGTATATTAATACTTAGCTTAGGTATATTAATATCTAGAATATATAGCTATAGTAGAAATATACTAAAGAATTATTTAAGATTAAGTATTTAGAGACTATAATTATATCTATAGATAGATTAACTAAATTACTTACTTAATAATAGTTTAAGAAGTTTAAATAGCTACTTAACTTATAAGATTTATAATATTTAATTCTTAAGAAGTAGATAGAGTAGAAAGATCTTTATTTAGGCTACTACTATAAAAATTAATTATATCTAAGCTAGATCTTAGTTACTCTAACTAGCGCCTAGTTATAGAGAAGTAATTACTAATAATTAACGTAAGCATAAAGTAGATATATAACTAAACTTTTCTACTAGACTAACTTATATAGCTACTAACTTACTAACTACTATAGCGCTAATTTCTCTAATTATAACTTTTATAGTTATTCTTATTAAAGGCTAGCTTACTATTCTAGCTATTTTTAAAGTTCTTAACCTAAGCTTATAGATAAGTAGTCTTAGTAGCTTAAGTCTATATATAAATCTTAAGCTATATCTAATTATACTTAGTATATAGTAGCGCCTCTACGTGCTTAGCCTTAGCTAGCTAATACTAAGTATAGTAATAAGACCTATTACTTATAATACTAGATATAGAGCTATTAGACTAGTAACTATATAGCTAAGAATTATAATACTAAGAATAATTATTACGTAGCTAAGACTAATAATTATACTACTAAGACTAGTAGTTATACTACTAAAACTAATAATAACTATACTAATTCTACTACTAATTTTATAGTAGCTAATTTCTAAATTAAGAAGCCTATAGCTAGAAAGTTAGTAGTAGTAGCTACTAGAATAAGCTCTAATAATAGTATTCTAAGTATTATAGTGTTAGATTAAAAGCTATAAATAAATAACTCTAAGTAGAAATTATAGATAGAGCTATTTAGCTACTACTTATATTAATCTTTTTTATTCTCTTACTTAGTATTATAGACTTACTATAAGTACTATCTTAATTAAAGTTTTAGAGAGTTATAGGCGTAGTACTTTTTAAACTCTTCTTATCTAAGAACTTAGAAGTTCTATCTAATAATTTAGCTAGAGTCTTAGAACTACTCTTAGCTTCTTTCTTCTACTTTTTATAAGTATAGAGATTTTAGTAGAGCTACTTATAATACTTAATAGCGTTCTTAAAGCTCTAGCGCTATTATTAAGTTAGTAAAAGATTAAAAGAACTAGAGAGAAAAGAATTATAAACTTACTTTAGAACTATAGTAATCTACTAAGCTTATAAAGTAATTATATAGATCTTAATTAGTAGTATAGTAGTTATAAGAGTTATAGAATAAATAATATATAACCTAATAGAGTTACTTAAAATAATTAGCTTTCTAAATATTATTAAGAAGCTACTAATAAATATAATACTTATACTTAGAAAGTTAAGAAGCGTTATAGTTAGGTAATACTCTAACTTACTTACGCTAATAACTAGTATATATTAGATATAGATAATCTAGAAAAGTTTTAGATATAAAAGTCTTACTCTTAGACTTTTTATAAAAGTAACTATAACTATAACTATTACTTAAAGACGCTTACTTTTCTTAATCTTAAGCGCTTTAGTTCTTAACATAGTTAGATTACTAAAGGCCTAAATTCTAAGTTTAGAAAGTATTATTAGTAATAAAGATACTACTTTTAGAAATAAGCTTAATAGTCTCTTAGATATTCTAGTTATTAAGGTTATTAAACTAAGAGGTCTTATAATCTAAGTAGGTACGCTTAGCGTATAACTCTAATTACTTATAATTCTTATAGAAATTATTATTACTAAAGCTACTAGTTACCTTAAAGCTTTAATCTAGTTAATTATTAGAATTTATAAAGCTCTAAGATAGTTATGTATTAAAAGTCTAATTACTTTATATAAAGCTACTAAAGAATAGACTATTAGCTACTATTATTTTAGAAGAAAAAAGTAGAATTTAAGTAGTAGTATCTTTAAGTTAAGCGTAGTAGAGAGGTTAAGCGCTTAACTATAGAGTATTATTACGTAGAGTATTATTACGCTAAGTACTATTATACTAAGTACTAGCTTACATATTATAATTACTACTACTAGAGGTATTATAATTAGAGCGTAGAACGCTATTATAGTAGAAGCTAGAGCGCTAACGCTTATAGCTAAAGTTAGAGTTAGAAGTTAGATTATTAGACTAAATTATAATAGTTAGCTATTAATTTAAGTATAAGAGTAAGAACTTACTATAGTAGGTAAAGTAGTATATTAAGTAGAGTAGTATAATAAGTAGAGTAGAGAATTAAGCGTAAAGCTTAAGAGCGCTAAAGCTTAAGAGCTAAGAATCTTAAGTAAATAAGTTAATTAGATAAGTAGCTTATTAGCTTATTAGCTTAAGCGTCTTAATAATATAAAAGTAAATAATTATAGTAGAGAAAAAAAGAATTAGAGAACTTATTATTATAAAGTCTCTAATTCTAGCCTAAGCGCGTATTTACGTAAAAAGCTAGCGTAGTTTATTAAGCTATTAATTATGCTATAAACTTTACTTAGAAGAGATTAAAAGTCTAAATCTTACTATTAAGATTATCTCTTACTAGTTAAATGCCTAGATTTCTATAGCTATTAGCTATATTTTAGGCTATTATAAAGTAATTTCTAAACTAATAGAGTTAATTTCTAAGCTATTAGACTTTATTTAAATAAGTAAGAGCTTACTACTATTAGTATTAAGTATAATTAAACGCTTAGTTAGGCTATAACCTACTACTACACTCTAGATTCTTAAGCTTAGACTCTACTAGAGTATACTAATTATAGTAAATTTAATAGAATTAGTTTTAGTAGAGTAGATTAATACTCTTACTACTCTAAAGAGTATATTAAAGTTAAAGAGTAGTTATAATTACTTAATTATAAATACGTAATTACTTAGCTCTTAAGTATATAGCTAGAGATTTTATTCTAACTTTCTTTTGTAGTAGATTAATTATAATATACTTAATTATCTATAATTATTAATTATCTCTAGCTTTAATATTATTATTATTAGTAGTAGTAGTAGTAGTAGATATAGATATAAAAGTAAAAGAGATAAAGGTAAGTAGATAGTAAGTAGAGATTTATAGCGCTTTAAGTCTAAGCTTAGACTTACTACTATCTAGAGTATAGTAGTAGTAATAGTAATAGTAATAGTAATAGTAATAGTAAGTTAGACTTTATAAATAGCTATAGACTTTATAAATAGTAATTAATTTTATAAAAGTAGAGTTATAGTAAATAGCTAAAATTAGATTATTTAAGAGAATTTATAGCTATAGTTAGTACTAACTATATATATAGACTAAGTATTTATATAGTTATATAAGGCTTAATATAGCCTATTATTAGATAATAAAAAGAAATTATATACTATATATAAGTAGTTAATAGTATATATTATTAAATAGTAGTATAGAGATAATAAGAATAGTAGATAAAAAAGAAATTTTCTAGGCTTAGAATAGTAAAGTTACTATAGAAACGCTTCTTATCTAACGTAATATAGTAATATAATATATTATTATAATATAAAATTATAATATCTAACTTCTAATAATATAGCTTAGCTATAATAATATTAGAGATATTTAGTAGAATACTATATAATATATAAGAACTTTACCTTACTATTAGTAAAAGAAAGAGTAAGCTTTATACTAGCTAGTTTTAATATAGATAAGTTTTATAGTAGCTATTTTATATATTAGCTAGACTTATAAGCTAGATATAGTAGTTTTTTATAAAGAATACTAGAGTAAATTTCTCTATATATCTCTAGCCTCTTTTACTTAACTTAGACTAATATAATATAATAGTAAATTATTAAAAAGTCTAAAAAGTACGCTATATAGCTTTTACCTTTTCTTTCTATACTAATAACTCTATTAAAGTCTATATTAGTATATATAATACTCTTACTTATATATAAGTTATATAAAAAGCTTTTATAGCTAACTAACTATTACTTTTTATTACTAATAAACTAAATATAAAAAGCTTATCTTTTAAGCTAATCTAGTACTTATAAAGATAACTTTAGCGCGCTTAGATAATATAATATAAATTTTAACTATAAAACTATTTATCTAATATCTACTTTAGTATAGTATATAAAAAAATATAGTTATTATTATATTAGCTTAGTAGATAGTACTAAGAATATCTAAGATAAGAGTAGTTTAGAAAACCTAATAGAAAAGATCTATATTAGCCTAACTAACATAATATAACTTACTAAAACGTATTCTTATATATAATATATTTTAGTATAAAAAGTAAGTATAATAGTAATAGTTAAAATTAATAATACGCGTAATAATAGTTAAAGTAAAAAATTAAAGTAGAGTAATTATTAGTAGTTTTAAAGTTTAAAGCTTTTCTTAGCTATACTAGAAGTAGTAAGTAACCTAAGATAGATAGTAAAGTAAATTACTTAAAATAAATTAATATACTATTTTTTAGGCTAAAATCTTATATATAAATACGTAATAAATAGCTTTAATAATAAAGTAGTTATAATATTTAAAATATATTATTATAATAGTCTATCTATATATTACTATACTATTCTAATATTTACTTTAGAAGAGTACTAATATTATATTACTAGAGAATAAAATAACTAAGCTAACTAATATCTTAATATAATATTTATTTTAATATTATATTTACTTAATACTAATTTAATATAAATACTATTATAATATTACATTTATTTATAATATTAATTTAATACTATATTATATTAAATACTATATTAGCTACTTATTAAGATATTGCTATATTATTCTTATTACTATATTAAAAGAAAATATAGTTTTTAATTTTAATATTCTAACATAACTATTAAGACACTTAATCCTAGACTCTTCTCTGCGCAGTACAGTAGTCTGTAAACCTGTTTTATTTTTCTCTTATATAGAATGAGCTTATCCCCTCTAAGCACCCTTTAATCTAGTCACAATCTGACGATTCCTCTACCGCGAGCTCTTGTTTATGCTCATCCCCAGATCCCACTTCTGGCTCAGACTCCGATTGCTGCTCGTGATTATATGTGTATTCACCCTTCATATACTCAATCCTATTCCACATCGTTTGCTCCGTTTTTTTGAGTTTCTCGATGCGGTCGCCATGTTCCTCGTCAGCGTCGTCGCCGTATTCATCGCGTGCCTCTTCGCGACTGTGATGGAATGTGGAGTGGTACACCTATCTGTCACGGTTACTAAGCTTGGAGCTTGCCGAGCTCATATAACATGAATAGAATAGAACTATATTGAGAGTCGTAAATCGCTAATCATATTCAGTCCAACGCCATGCTGATGCTGAGAATCATGCCGTGATATAGTACAAAGTCTTGGTATACACATCATCCACCTCTTGTCCATCTGCTCAACCCTTAACCTCCTTCTCGAGTAGTTCTTTCGCTTCGTTGACCTTGGTCGCAAGGTATGGGCTACCGCCGCGATCGGGATGGTTGAGGAGCATGAGCGATCGGTGCTTCTTCCGTAGTAGTTCTTTCGTGATGCCGCGTTCGCTGAGATTGATTAGTTCATGAGGCTCTTCGTAGAAGGTATGATATGCGGTAGACCTACGGCATCTCTAATATGAGAGCAGCTTCTCTCCGTGTCATCTTGGGTTCAAAACCGCCTTTGTAGTATCCACGTCCTAGTGCTCCGGCTCCACCGCCTGATCTCCGTAATGCCACGAGTGCTGCGCGACCCTATTCATATCCGTCAGTACATCTGTCCCATTGTTCATCTTCTTCCTGCAGTTCCCGATGCAGTCTGCCTGGGAACATGACTAAGGAAATTGGAAGCCATACGAAGAAAGCAGTGGCACCGGCGCCCAAGACCCAAACCCAGGCAGACATCTTTTGGCGCTCTTCTGGCTCAACTATGCGATTGGGCGAACGTATTCCGGGAGGGTAGAAGTCGCGATGCGGGTACGAGATACGTCAGATGGATATCTCTAGGTGGATGGCGGCGGCGAGGTGGTCAGAAGGAAATTTGCGGAGGTGCCTCGGTCGAGAAGCATCGCAATTGGCGGGCCAGAATGGCAGGTGGGTTGGCATGCACGGGCCACCCAAAATTTCGAGCCGGCGAACTTCTCGAACCTCAACCTCGACACCCTTACACGACACCCGCCTCACCACCGCCAACACCCTGAAGCGTGGTCGATCCTTATATATCCCGATCTCAGCCCGTGCTGACGATTACTGCGACGCGAAAAAGCGCATACCTACCCACGATAAGGACGAGCGCGATCGCATTCGCGCCACGACGACAAGATGAGAATCGAGACTTGCTACTTCTGCTCTTCGCCGGTATACCCGTCCAAGGGTATAACCTTTGGTATGCATGAATAATCAAACATCAAAGAAATCCTTGCTAACTCTTCCAGTGCGCAACGATGCAAAGGCCTTCCGCTTCTGCAAGAGCAAATGCCACAAAAACTTCAAAATGAAGCGCAACCCCCGCAAGTTGGCCTGGACCAAATCCTTCCGCCGCGCGCACAACAAGGAAATGACCGTCGACTCGACCCTGACCTTCGCCCAGCGCCGCAACGTGCCCGTGCGATACAACCGCGACCTCATCCAGACCACCCTCAAGGCCATGGGCCGTGTATCCGAGATCAGGCAGAGGAGAGAGCGCGCATTCTACAAGGCGCGCATGCGTGGCAACAAGCAGAGGCAGCGTGAGGAAGACAGGAAGCTGGTTGAGGAGAACCAGCACTTGCTGCCGCCGAGCGAGAGGTTCGCCAAGGAGGAGGTTGAGCAGGAGGAGATGGAGGTTGATGTGCAGAAGGTCAAAGAGAAGGTCGCGGCTCGGAGGAAGGAGCTTGAGGCTGAGGAGAGCGAGCTCAGTGAGCTTGAGGAGGAGCTGCCCAAGCAGAAGACCAAGACGAAGAAGATGTTGAAGAGGAAGGTTGGTGGTGGTGTTGAGGCTATGGATGTTGACGAGTAGGACTGCGGCTAGGGTACAGATGATATCTTCCGCGATATGACAGTACGACTTCGACAGTCATTAAACGATCTTCCGACATAGTCATGGAGTTTGGCGTCTCACATTATGGTAGATTACGGACATGATTTCGATACCACAGCAAAAGCATCTTTCCATACCAGAAGCTCATGGTCCGTATGTTTGTTATGATACTCTGGCTTACACTACGTAACCCATGCTGTTGGGGTGTTTTGCTTGCTGACATTGCCTCAATTCCAACGATGTAAGAGGGCATGCTTGCTTGAGTAGCAACGTCGATGATGTGACTGCTATATAATAAGAATTCGATGCGATAAATCCGTATGCATACTCTACACGATGATTAGACTGTCCGTTCCCATTCTTGCAATGTTGACATGGCTGGCCTGAGCCTGATCTGTAGACACAGATTGAGCTTTGAAGGCTGTCCAATATTGTCTGGCATTCAAGAGGTAAGCTTTGCGGGTTCTCACTGCCAGGGCGTTGGGATCTGCATTATGCGAATTGAACCGGAGACGCAGTCCGTGCGTCAAGCTGAGCGCGTGCCCACCACTCGCCAACTCGCGATGCCACTGGTTCTCGCCATCCATACCTGCCACAATCATTTCGTCATCGACTCTCTTCCGTGCCAACGTGTCACAACCGGTACCCAGATCGTTAGAAATATATGCGTCGCCCTATTCGAAGACTATGCGTCGCTTGGAATGGGCAATTCACCGTTCTCCAGTGCATAGCCTTGTGCGGGAAGCCTAGTACATGGAGTCAGTCACATCTACGATGATAGGGAGCGGCTGTATCAATCAGCCTCGGAGCGCCACCTGCAAGGCTGTCTGACCGCAGCGAAGCGATCATGCCCAGTCTTAGTGGTGCGTTCAGGTGCTTTCGGTTTACCCCTCAAAGCAACAGTGTCGCCGGTACACCTCACCACTCTATTCATTCTCAGCGCTCTGCTACATTGGGATAACTGCCTCTAATTTCACTCAAATCAACGGAATCATGCGTCTCCTGCGACGTTCGTCTGACTCCGCTCGGTTCAGCCTTGTCCAGCGCTTCAAGGAAGAGATCCCGCCCTACGCAATCCTATCGCACACCTGGGGCGAGGATGAGGATGAAGTCGCATTCTCAGATCTAAGAAATGAGCAGGCTAGAACCATTCTAGGTTACAGCAAGCTGGTCTTCTGCTCTGACCAAGCTGCTAAGGACAAGCTAGAGTTCTTCTGGGTTGACACATGCTGCATTGACAAGAGTAGTAGCACCGAGTTGACAGAAGCTATCAACTCGATGTTCAAGTGGTACCAGAGGGCGGAGAAATGCTATGTTCTTCTCTCGGATGTGGAACCTGACATACCCATCGGGGACATGTCTCAGCAAGAATGGCAGCATATGCTTCACAGTAGCAGATGGTTTCAGCGTGGTTGGACGCTGCAAGAATTGCTTGCGCCGAAGGTTGTGGAGTTCTTTTCAAAATCCGGCACACGACTAGGAGACAAGGTCTCACTGCTCCAAACTCTCCATCGAAGGACGCAGGTACCTGTCCCAGCGCTCCAAGGCTGTTCGCTCTCACATTTCAGCATTGACGAACGCATATCATGGATGAAGGGACGTGAGACAAAGAGAGACGAAGATGCTGCATACTCTCTTCTAGGATTGTTAGACGTTCACATGCCGCTTTTGTACGGTGAAGGACATGAGCTGGCACTGGCACGATTGCGGAGGAAGGCGGTGCGTTCGATGAACGGCAGAGCGTTGCTCGAAGCGTCGGCGCCACATCCTTGGGTTGTCCCCTTTGCGCGAAACGATGGCTTCGTCGACCGCGATTGTCTGAAGGAGGTGTACCAGAGATGCTCCCAGCCAGCTGGTTCTGTAATACTTCTTGGGCCTGCGGGTGTTGGGTTAGTATCGCCGTCCTTAGTATGTAATGAAAACTTATTTGGGCCTCAGGAAGACGCAAATCGCCATCGAGTACACCTACCGCCTCCGCGATCAGACGCCATCGAGATGGTCTTTCTGGATCAACGCAACGACACGGGCGAGTTTTGAGGAAAGCTATCACGCCATTGCCAACACAGTGAAGATGAAACACTGGGACAATCCGAAGGTTGATACTTTGTCACTTGTGCGGAGTTGGCTGTGCGATGGTTCCCAAGGAAGACAATGGACGATGGTACTGGATGGCGCCGACAATAATGATGTCTTCTTTTCTCGTAATACACAGCCTGGACATACGGCGGTCAGCTCGCGCTCACACTCGCGGCTACTTTCCAGGCTTCTCCCACAAGTCCCTCACGGATCAGTACTTGTCACATCCCAGGACCACGAACTCGCGCAAGGGCTCAAGGATCCTCTCCCAGGCAGTGTGATCATCAAAGTCATGGCGATGAACGCAACTAAGGCACCGGCTAGTATCGGGAAAGAGCTGGGTCCTCCTGCTTATAGAGACCAAGCTTTACGACTCTTAGATATCCTCGATTCCACGTCACCTGCGACTAAGCAGACGGCTGCTGCCACAATCCGACGGAGAGCGCATGCAGAGTCCTCCCACCACTCAAATCAACGCCACGGAAGTATCTCCATGCAATCACCATTTTCGAACAATGTTCAAGCGGCTGCTGATCAAAGCGTCGAATCAAATCCTGGCAACGAAATGCTTGAGTCCAGTCCTGATATGTCAAAGATTGCCGATCGTCTCACAGAAACTATCGAGGATCTACATAATCTCTTATCAGCTATACGAGCGGTGCAGTTTGAGCAGAAAGTCACAAGTTCTTCGTTGTCTGAACCCAGCCCGGTGATAGACACCGAGCAATCCAAGCATGTCGAGTCGATCGCGCCTCTGTCGCAGACTCAAACTACTGAGATCCGCTCTTGTAGTAAACCAATCAACAAAGCGTCAATAGCTGCGAGCACCAACAGTCTTGTACAACTAGGCCTTTCGATCTCTGACATCAACCTACTCATCAACGAAGGCATAAAGTTTGGTGATTCTGTTCGCGCAGGGCTCAACGACCACGACATCTTTGACCTTCTTGACGAAGCTCCAGAGGTCCTGCGCAAAGTGTATAGGCTGGTGGATGCAATTGAGATGGAGAAGAGATGGCCAACAATGGAATTCACTCCCCAGAGTGTGAAAGGTGGAAAACAGAAGAAGAACATGCCCGACGGTGTGGATAGATTTACCTGGATCATGGTCGCGATCACTTCCGCATTGGATGAATGTCTACCATCAAGTGAGATTCAGAAGCTACTCTTTGACGTCTTTTTCGAAGTATTGGATCGCGACGACGACGTTACATCTGCACTGGGAGTAACCATCAGAACGAACATCGAGTCTTGGAGGTCTTTTGGATGCGCCAGAGAGATAGCCTTCGCGATCAAGAAGGAGATGCGCAAGAGTTTAGCGAACGGCACATCCGATCAGTCCTTAGCACGTGCCATCCCTCAGCTGAACGAAGCAGAAACGGAACACACGAGACATATGCTGATATGGCTTCTGAACGGGGATGTGGCCGTCTTCAATGCCTTGTCTCCAATCACCTTTTCTATTGCTGAAGCCTTGAGAAAGGTCAACCTCGATCTCTGCACGAATGGGCGCCCTGCCCACGAGGGACAAGCATGCGTCACGTATCACCATGAAGGTCAATCTCTTGCATTGTCCTGCTTCGACACCAGTTCAGTCCCAAGAGGACTAAGTTCCAGACCTCTCCAGATCTCGTGGCCTCGCGACAAACCTGAGTCGATGATCGACGCACTGGGAGTCGATCGCTCATTGGAGAACGTCATGAATCAATCCTGGCAGCGTGGAAAGGCTGCCGCTTATACTATAGGATTAGTAGGACAAGCGGACGGACCGTATGGGGCCACTCAAGAGGTTTATTACTCCCTCGAGGTTTATGATCATGCACAAGTCAGTAAAACAGACGCCCCGCACATCGGCATGCTCGCCAATCAAGGTCTTCCTGCGGATACCCAAAGCACGTATAGTGCTTTAGGGTGGATCCTGGAAGGAGAGCCGGCAGACAGCTGTCGATGGCTTCAAGATCATGTTGCACAAGATTACCTGCTTCGCGTTGACAACGTGGACGTGTTGCCGCAAGATCTATACAAACGGGTATATCTCAAGTACCAGGCCTTTTTATTCGGCTTCTACTATGAGCTTTTGGTACAACTGCTGTCTTTCGACTTTGTAGAACCCACAACCTTCTTCCAGGGGATCTGGGGCGCAAACAGCACAACGTTCCTAGCCATGTGTACTCAGCTCGGTCGATGCTGGCGGCGAGATGAGAAAGTGAGTCGGGCCCATATGTTATACGTACTCTCAACCATGTATAATGGACGCCGCAAAATCTTCGACGCAACTTCAAAGCTACCCCGTCTTGTTGGTGTTCTTGGACCCATCTCAGTGCTGACACTACCCCTTGTCCGAACCACAGACGACCCAAGGGAAATCTCCATGATTGCCATCGTCGACCTGCCAATCGTAGATCTTTGTGCGGAGGATGCTGATGGGGATCTTATGGCAAGCGAAGGCGGTGGAATACATTTCGAATCCCCTGGCAAGGACGACCGCCCCACAACTATCACACAACCAGCTGGTCCCACAGACAAATGGACTGTGCACCCACGTATGAGTATGATATTAGGTGGAGATGGCACCAGTGGCGTGGTCATGGCAGCTCGGTGTGGCAAGAGGCTTGTTGGGTGGTTCAACCCACTGGCTGCCGACATTTCCTTCCTCAGTCCAGCCTACGTGAGGGAGTCGTACAGTGAAGGAAATGTGGTTGCATTCGAAGTAAAGGATGAGCATTGGAAGGCTGGCAAGGTTCTACAGCCAAGCTTGAGCAATCAGGGCTCTGCATTTGGCGTCGTACGCTCTCATAACTCTCCCAGTCTACGATATGCGGCGGCTGGTTTCTATGCTGAGCGAGGTGAAGAGATAGCGATTGCTCGGTCTGCTACCGAATTTCGTGGCGCCTTCGACAGAATTGAAGCACAAGACCGGGGTATGATTATCGCGTAACTGCTGCGCACGAGCTTCCATCTCAGGCGACGTTAGTTGAACTACATTTTACTCCCCTTCGGGACCTTCACAATGAACCCCAACCTCGGAAAATGGATTCTTACGTCCAACTCAGCCTCCTCATCCGGCTTGATGACAACTTCTTCGCTTCCAATCTTGACCAACGTGCCCTTCGTGGGATTACCACGCCCAGTATCATCTGGCACAACACTCACACTCGCCCCCGGTACCATCCCTCTCCGAGTATCGAGCACCTCATGCGGCGCAACCGCCGTAGGAACCAGCAGCTCTCCATCCTTCAGCAAATGTGTCCGTCGAAGCTCATCTTTCCACTGCATATCGCCTTTCTTCACCGTTACTTGCGTATCAGGCAGGCCCTCAATGTACTCCTCAAACCTCTCAAACCACCTCATCAACCCCGGATACCTCTCCGCATTAAACACCAACCCCACAACATCCTCCTCCCCATCCGTGTCCCTCGCCCCACCACCACTCAAATCCCCAATCCCCCTCCCAGCCCCAATATCCATACCCCACCGTAACTGGTAATACAAACTCAAATCCGCCAAACTCGGCGTCTGCGTCGGCATCGCCCACGTTCCCGACGTAAACATCGGTTCCAGCATCGAGAGGTGCATGTCCAGAAGGGAAAGGTTGTCTGGGATTTTCGCTTGCAGCTTTTCGGGCTGAATGGGGTGTCCGATTAGTTGGGCGCGGTCTTTACCGAAGGCTGAGGACCAGACTGAGGGGGGGATGAAACCTGTGGTTGTGCGGAAGAGGGGTTTCTGTCGTCATATCAGTACATGATTACCACACCTCCCCCATCCCTTCCCTTCTCCCCTCTTCCCCTCCTCTTCTCCATAAAAAAAACCAACACTTACATCCGTCCAAAACCCCGCAAACCCCCTCGCCATCCCGCGATACGCCCACTCTCCTACTCCCAAACCCTGCGCTTCCGGATACACAGTACCCCAGCCCTGATCTGCAGGGAAAAAGTGCTCCAAAGCTTCGATGATGAGCGAGGTGTCGCAGTAGATGTGTCGTCCGATTGCTAGGATGGGGATGCGTCGGTACTGCAGGCCGAATGTTGAGGTTATGAGGGGGCGGGGGAGCATGGAGGGGACGGGGATGTAGGCTTGGTTGGGGGGTGTGGTTAGTGATGGGTTAGTGGGGGGTGGTGGGGGGATAGGGAAGTGGGGAGAGGGTGGTGGCTTACAGAAGGGGATTTGTTTGATGCGGAGGGCTAGGCGGACTTTGTTTGTGAAGGGGCTTGCTGGGATTTGGTCAGTCTGGATAGTCTACTCGGTAGGCTGGGAGTTTGCTCACAGTCATAGCCGAATAAGACGACCGGTGGGTGATTTGTCGGAGGCGCCATGTTTGCTTGGTTATATTATAGCAATACGGTTGCTACATATGCTTCAAAATGGTAATGTTGATGGGAGAGATTCAACGGAGTGGTGATGCCGGGTCGTAGTGTTGACGTACCCCGCCCAGCCATTCATGTGCCGAGGTCCTGGTCGGGATGTACGGCATACGACGTAATAGATCGAATGTCATGCGAGTATGTTTTATCCTGTCGTATATAGTGTTGCCGGTGGTTTGCGAGTCGCAACGCCATTTTTTCTGGAGGGATTGGCAACTTAACCGGCTTATATCACCAGAAAATTAGAGGGCGGAAGAGGGTTATACGCATATTTACTGCGACGAGACTTGATGCGACAATAACATTATCTGACGGTGCTCTACAAAACCTCCTCTTCATTCAGCCTGATACCTCTCTCGACCAGCCCTTCAATCCATCCATTAAACTCTTCCCTCATCTCCGCAGGCAACACATGCCCCTGACCCTTGATGAAATGCTTCTCAATCTCACCTTCTTGCCAAACGTCGTCCTCCTCTTCAACACCTAACCAGTTCTCTTTACCCGTCACACCCTCGCCCTTCTCCAGTCCACGCCACAGCACAACACCCAGCGGAAACGTCAACATACGATCTTTCGTACCGTGCACGACCATGATTCTGTTCTTGCCGACCGTGGTCGCAATCTGTTGGAGTTGCTCCGGGCTTTTGTGATGCCACCCCGCGGCAATGGCTTGTAGCATGAAGCCCGCCTTGCCAAAGTATTCTGGGTGTTGCCTTTTCCAGAGTTCGTTGGCGGCGAAGCGGTCGCCGTTTGTGGGAAAGGCTTGGACGACGGGCTCGAGCGTGTCGGGTGAGTCGAGCCATTGCTGAGTGTAGAGGTTCTTTTTCACGCCTTCGATTTGGGCATCAAGAGACTTCGGGATGAAGAGGTTGGCGCGGTTGATGAGGTTTTCGAGGAAGCCCTGAAAGTGTGAGTAGTTGAAGAGGTGCTTGATATGGCGGTACGTACGGTTGTTCGGAACAGTTGTGCGGCTGTTGATACTAGCGACAGTGTGCATATGCGTTCCGGTATCAACATAGCCTGGATATTTGTTAGCGATGATGCATGATGACAGTCCGCAATAGGCAATTTCGCCGCATCCCCCACGATCGACATACACGACCGGAGATCATATGTGCTCTACTATCGAACACGTGGGGGTGGGGTCAATCGAGCGGAGCGGAAGATGAAAGCGCCGATGAGATTACAGGATGATGCTGGGTATCAGAAGTCCAGAAAAATGTTTCTGGCGACTACATGTCGAGGATTTGTGTTCGATAACGGAACGTGTAGCTTCCGAGTCGAAGATCATGACGAGGAAAATGTGGTCGACTTACTATCTCCTGAGCTATCATTCCACCCATGCTTATACCAATGACGTGCAGTTCACGCTTGCCGGTCCAGCCGATGTGGTCGAGGACTTCGACCAGGTCTTGAGCCATGGCAGAGGTGGAGTATCTCGACGTGGGCTTGTCAGAGTCTCCAATGCCCCGGTTGTCAGTCACCAGCGACGAATACTGATCGCCTTTGTTGTGGGCGAAGTCTTTCGTCTGGCGCTGCCATGCATACTTCATGCCACCAAGGCCCATGACCCACTACATGGCGTCAGTCGCTGATTTCTCACGATAACGATGTATACGGAAGATGCCGGAAGCGGCTATAGAGCGAAATGTATAAGTGTGCGAGTTGGACAACCTGAGACACGACGCAGACGAGTTGAGACGGTCATTGTGACTGAAACGAAACGGTGACAGGGTGCCGGTACCCGTGGATTGGTAGAAGAGGAACATTACAAATGCATCCCGGTCAAGAACAAGCTTTCTTTGGCGTGATATGCAGCGCATCATGTTGGAGCAGATATTAATACCGAAAGTGGGGCGACTTACCACGAGGTGTCTGTCGCCATGGCCGTGGACCTCGTAAGCGATGTTAAGGGGACCGCCACGGTCTTTGGCCACAACGGCCTTGCCTTTCTTTTCTGGTTTGAGGTCCCAGATGGTGTGGTTGAATTCGGGATGTTGCTGCAGCTCTTCGACTGTCATTGGTGCCATGGCGGGTAGCGGTGCAAGCCTCGATCTGGATAGTTAGTCAGAGGTTCAGGTGGAGTGTCAGGCAGGTGGAATGTCAGGAGGGGCGGAGATGCGAGGATGCGACGGGAGTGGTGGCGCAGCAGGGTGGACAACGTTGTCGTGTGGCTGCCGCTCGGCATGTGTCTCTTGGTAGCGGTGTGCCCATAGCGCATCCCGGCAAGCGACAGGTACGCGAGCGTTGGAAGCGGAAGGGACCAGGAATGCTGACGTACTATTTTGGTAGGCGCTTACGAGCCCTGAAATTGTGAGGTCTAGGCTGCAGAATGAGCAATACCAGGCTTACAGAGTAGTATGCTCTAGACTGGCTTGGTGAATGTTAAAGGAATGAGCTGTCGGATAAAGTTCTTCACCTGCCAAACGCGTGGGAGAAGCAATATCGCAACGTCATGTCTGCTAGCCCGTTTGCAGCCCAGCTGGCGTGGCTCGTGTCTGACTAAGGCGGGCTGGACGCGCGAACTACGGACGACGCGGCTCTCTAGGCTGGCCGTAGTTATTGACAGTAGACGCGGAGAAGAGCTGCCTCAGGTGTCGTCTCAGCTGCTGCCCGCCGACTAATCACCCTTACCGCCATCCTCGTGTTGCCGTTTTTAGCGGGCGTTGCGCATCTGCAACAGGCCAAACAAGCTTTCTGCCTCACCCGTTCACCGTCGGCCACGATTCGACACTCGGCGAGTCTGCGACACCCACCCCCAGGGCCCTGTAGATGCGATCCTCGGCAGCGTTTCACCCTGCTCAGCACTAGACCTCCAGACCCCCAGCACGACACCCCTCCGCCCTCACAAAACACCACGACGCCCCGGATATCCGCGAGGGCCCAATTGCCCGACGACCTCACGACTGACGACATAGCGCCTCCTAATACACCATGAACCCCCCTCCCAACGGCTTCTATGCCACCGGCCCGCCCATGATGAACCCTCCGCCGCCGCGTCTGTTCGGCAGCGGCACCTACGACCCGTCGCAGATGCCCCCGGGCAACATGTTCAACCTCGACGACGACGACCACAACGACAGCGACCCCAAGCGGCGGCGCATCGCACGGGTACAGCGCGCGGATATGCGGGTGACGACGGCATGCTGACAGGATGCAGGCGTGCGACATGTGCCGGAAGAAGAAGATCAAGTGCGACGGCAAGATGCCCTCGTGCACCCACTGCCAGAACTACAAGACCGAGTGCATCTTCACCCAGGTCGAGAAGAAGCGCCAGCCGCCAAAGGGGTAGGTGCGATGGAGGTGTTGCGCACATGGCATACTGACCGTGCACAGCGCCAAGTACATCGAGGGTCTGGAGAACCGCCTGGCGCGCATGGAGTCGCTGATGCGCCTCTCTGGCGTCCTGCCCGAAGACGACGATGGCAGCACCGACCTGGCCACACTCGAGCGGCGGCTGGAGGCACGAGCCGGCCGATCCGCTACACCCCGGAATAGCATCGACGACAGACGAGCCTCCATGGCACCGCCCACAACAGGCCACTCGACCGCCAATGGCACACCGGCCCAGCCAGCCCTTCCTAGTCCGAGGAGCGGTACGGCCTCACCAGAGCCCCAGGAAGAGATGGACACCACCAAGGACAAAGACAAGGAAGAGGACGCGCTCGCCGAGATGATGTGTTCTTTGGTGACAAACAACTGCGGAGAGACCAGATATATCGGTATGTTCTTGATATCCGTCGTCTTCACCGCTAACAATCCTAGGTTCTTCCTCCGGTTTCTCCATCTTCTCACCCAAAGGCATACAATGGGTCAACGAAAAGACCGGCGACAACTCTTTCCGCGACATGATCTCCACAGCCGCCGTCGAGGACAACAAGTGGATCCAATGGCGGCCCGACGTCTTCCAGGACATCTTCAAGCGCCGCGTCTACAAACAACTACCGCCCAAGCACGAAGCTCTGTCTTTACTCAAGGACTACTTCGAGAACTTCAACTGCATGTTCCCGCTGTTCCACGAACCGACCTTTATGCATCTGGTAGACAAGCACTACTCGAAAGACCCATACGAAGGATCCGGCTGGTGGGCCAGTCTGAATGTCGCTCTGGCTTTTGCACACCGATTGCGCGTCATGAGCAACCTGGTCCCAGCAGAAGAAGACGAAAAGGCGTGGCAGTACCTGAAGAACGCCATGAGTGTCATGGTAGAACTCACCATGCGCAATACCGATCTTCTCAGTGTCCAGGCTTTGCTGGGAGTGGTATGTCACGACGGACTTTGAAGATGTTCTCATCTAACGTGTTCAGGGTCTCTTCCTTCTCGGAACGCCAAACCCACAGCCTACCTACTTCTTCGTCGCAACTGCCATGAGACTTGCGCATAGTATTGGTCTTCACAAGAAGGGTGCCAACTTCAGTCTCAACGCCGCCGAGGTCGAGCAACGAAGGCGCGTATTCTGGATTGCATACATGCTGGACAAAGAGTGAGTTTTTGTTATTTTCTATCCGCATATATACTAACATCATCAAGTATCTGTCTACGGTCTGGTAGGCCACCCGTACAAGATGACGACGACATGAACGTTGAGCTACCCAGCGAGACTCCACCGGACAATATCGGAAACATCCCGCTCGCCGATGGAAAGGGCACCATGAACCTGTTCCGTCTCATGTGCACCTTCTCCGTGATCCAAAGCAAAGTCTACAAGGGCCTCTATTCCGTAAAGGCATCCAAACAGACTGATGGCGAGCTACTCAATACTATTGGCGAACTCGACAAAGAGTTGGAAGCATGGAAAGACGACATACCACTGGAGTTCAGGCCAGAGCACGACATCAAGGCATCGCACACCCCACTCATCCTTCAAGTCGCAGTACTACATCTTGGATACTACAACTGTCTGACCACTATTCACCGCATGAGCGTACATCACGGATACTGGACCAGCCGATTGTCAAACTTCGCCATACAAGGTCTAAACGCCCGCCCTCTGAACCCCAGAGTCTTCATGTCCGCTCAATTATGTGTGCAAGCCGCCCGAGCTTCGATACATCTCTTGAAGTACATACCCAAGGGCGATTTATCATGTGTCTGGCTGGTCATCTACTTCCCTGTCACCGCTTTGGTCACACTGTTCGCCAACATCCTACAAAACCCACAAGACACACGATCGCGGTCAGATCTCAAACTGATGAAGCTGGTCGTCAACTTTCTGAACATGCTCAACGACGACCAAGGCAGTGGCAGTGTCAAGCGCATGTGCACAGTTTGCGCTGAGTTTGAGCGCATTGCTACTATCGTGCTTGAGAAGGCAGATCGCGAACACGCATCCCGGCGGAAGAGGAAACAGGGTGACAGCGAACAAGATGCTCAGATCGAAGCAACCGCGGCTGAGCTTCTTTCGACAGGTCGTAACCCACAATCTCCACCTCAGCAAGTCACGACTCCACAGAATCCCCCCGCCCAAGAGGGTATGATCTTCAATCCAGATTTCCATGGGTTCAACGAGGTAAGCTACACCACTATTGTACTAGACCAAAGCTAACATGTTCAGCCATTCCCTTTCTCACCGAACTTCACACATGACTCCTTACAACCCAACATCCAAATGAGCCAATACGGCTCACCAGGAATCACTGCGCAAATGCTTCAACAATCACAAAGCCTACCAATGACAACAGGTGGTGACATCAACGGCGTAAACGCAAACATCAATGCTATGGCCGGCATGGGCCAGTTCGACCAAACTCTGAACAACGTTCCACAAGATCTTTGGAAGATGCCAATGACACTGGAGTGGGATTGGGCGGATATGACTGGTGGCTTCTCGGGATACGAGGATGGCATCAGTATGAACGGTGTACTTCCGGATTTCTCGAATAACACCGGCCACGGAACAAGCGAGTTTAACCAAGGCGCCATGAATGGCGGTCGATGATGAAGCCGACGCAGCCAGTCGGATGGAGCTTGCCGTCCCGACAATGGTGTTTCACAACATTGACCATTACGTTTTGACCCTTCAACGCCAGCAGAGCATTCCCTCTCATCTAGGAACGGATGTTACCGCCCAACTCCAGCACGATCTTGCGTGCTTCGCTATATACCACTTCTCGCCATCGGAGGCATCTCGGTTTCTACCTCCCTTTTTGATCCCATAGCCTTGTAAAATAATGTTGTATCTCCAAGCAAATACATCTTTGTAATAGCACATCTTTGCTACAGCCCGAGAACGTCGCGCATGCACGGGATTCATGTCTTGGTAGCCATCTGCAAGATCGCCCATGGGCTGCCACTAACATCGCGCTACGGATCGTAATACGGAGATCCTCGCTGCACGATAATGCTCGCCCTCTTGACGTATGTCCACCCAGACCTCTCGATCTGTCGGCCAACAATCCCTGCGCTGATCACGTACTTCCACTCGACATCCTTCCTCTTCCGTCTGGCGCCTTACTTGAACCTCAACCCATTCTCCCAGTCTCGTCAAACCAACACACAATGAAGAACACAACAGCCCTCCTCTCCACCCTAATAACCTCCAACCACATCCTCTCCCACCACGCCGTCCTCGACCCCTTCGGCCACATCAGCGTCCGCAACCCCAATACAAACACTACTTTCTTCATCGCTTTGCAAATCGGTAGGTCGTCCTCCAAACCTCTCACCAATCATACATTTCCAAGCTTCCTACCTCCCCTTTCATGCCACCCCATTTGGTCTCATGTCTATCCTCCATCCTCATGCTGACCCCAGGCAAAGGCCCAGTAACCGTCTCCTCCCCCGCTGATATCGGCGAATACCACATCGCCGACGGCACGCCCTTGCCCGGTACCACGGGTGGATATGCGGAACGCTATATCCACAGTGAGATACTAAAGCGGTATGCGGATGTTGATGCGGTTGTGCATAGTCATAGTGAGGATGTGCTGCCGTTTACTGTTCTAGATTCTGCTGGTGATGGAAATGGAATTGGAAATCAAGATGGTAAGGGAATGCGAGGCATGCGGCCTGTGTACTATATAGCTGGGTTTCTGGGCGAGGAGGTACCGAACTTTGATATTGGGGATGTGTATGAAGAGGGAGAGCCGAGGGATATGCTTGTTAATAGTGTGAGGTTGGGTGGAGCGTTGGCGGAGAGGTTTGGGCGGAATGGGACGAGGGTTACGAGTCCTTTATATACGACGGTTTTGATGCGCGGGTAAGTGTTCTCCTAAGCGATGGACGCATGGTGATATATCTGCTGATGTTCTTGTTTCTAATTTATAGGCATGGCTTCGTGACAGTTGCCGACGGGATAGAGCAGGTCACGGATTTCGCATATTACGCGGCGAGTAATGCGAGGGTGCAGACGAAGGCGCTGTTGTTGGCGGGGAGTCAGGGGTGTGGTGAGCGGGGAGGCAATGGGGGTGGTGTGAAGTTTCTTAGCAAGGAGGAGAGGAAAGCGACGAGTGAGATGAATCGCTGGATTATGTTTAAGCCTTGGAGGCAGTGGGTGTTGGAGGTGGAGAGGAGTGGGAGGTTTGTTAATGTGCTGGGGACGCCGCCGCTTGACGTGGAGTGAGGATTGAAGATGGTCGAAACTCTGGTGGTGATGAAGCTGTAGAAGAATTGCGATGTTTGAAGCTCGTTATTCTACGGTTGAGTCGTGTTGGGGTGATCGCATCGTCGGGTTGATGCCGATAGATCTGCATGACGCCATTTGCCAAGCCCTAACAGCCCGGGAGCGGAGGAAGGCGGTAGGCATTACTTCTCCGCCCTCGCGACTGCCGTCCGTCCCCACTCACGTCATGTTGAGGTTATACCGCGAAAGGAAGCTCGATGTTGTACCAAGACCTTAGCAGCTGAAAAGACGTTAAGATGGCTGCGATGTCCCGAGGTCTCCATGGATGCAGACATCCGCTCCTAGTCCATGCCTAATAACGTGCTTATGCATAGATGTCACGACTACTCAAACAGAATGCGTAATTGACGTATAAACATGCGATGCCTCACTCCCAGCGAGAGATTTACCTCGCAGTGCCTGTCGGACCATCTGCTAAGTCATTAGCATCGGACTCTAGAGGACGTCGACTGTGAACGCATCGATCATCATGAGGGCCTCATACAAGACAGTCTTAGCTGTACTTCCACTCTACGCAACCACGACCGTCGCGGATCGATATGCCAGCAATATACGTCCGGTGATTGTCGATTCACCACAAGTGGCGGCCAATTTTCCCGACGTCGATGGCATTCAATTGTTGTCGCCGGCTTTCCTCAATCCGAAGAACGTACCAGCGACATTTGCGAACGGCACCTCAGGACCCACTCCACAGCGTGATCTGGGTACTTTCCAAAGGCCACAATACCTCATCGTTGAGATTGCTAACTTTAGTAGAAACCTTCGTGAAAGGCCTTACTCAGCGCAATGGATGGATCACCTACAACAGCGGCCTGAAGTCTGAGGAAGATCGCGCGATCCCATACGTCACATTGACAAATGGCAAGAAAAGCAGTGGGAAACTACGTGTCTGGATCCAAGGAGGCCAGCATGGGAATGAGCCTGCAGGCGACGAGGGCGTGCTTGCACTGCTAGGGAAGTTTGCGCACGAGTCCCAATGGAGCGCTAAAGTTCTAGAGAAGATTGATCTCGTAATTCTCCCACGCTATAACGTCGATGGTGTCGAGTACCTACAGCGACAATTGGCTTCCAATTATGATCCCAACCGCGATCATGCGGTGCTCGAACGACAGCAAACACGAGCTATCAGAAAGCTGCAGTCTGAGTTCGACCCTCACATCTTCATTGACGACCACGAGTACACAGGCGGCAACTTGGTAGCCGAGAAGTACATCCGCGCGCAGGATCTTTTAGTGTCCGCCAACAAGAACCAGAACGTCAATCCTAGCATTCGAGCGTTGAACCAGGAATTCGTCGACGATATCTTCTCGGTTGCCGAGAGTAAGGACCTGCGTATCTTCCCATACTTCACCACCAGTGTTGCAAATGGCACGATAACGATTGAAGAGCCTGATGCGCTTGCCGCGGCAAATCACAAGGGTGCTGGCAACTACCAGGCCCTGACTTTCCTCGTTGAGACGCGTGGTATTGCTATCGCGGATCAGCACTTTCAACGACGTGTAGCTTCTCATGTTATTGTCCTAGAAACCATCCTCAACAAAGCAGTCGATGAGTTCGACGACATATACAGCACCATCGAAGCCGGACGTAAAGCGTTCACCGAGAGCAAAGACGAGATCGTTGTAACGTACGAACAGCGCATCACCAACAAGACAGTCCCGTTCATCGACGCATCAACCGGCTCACTCGTCAACGTTCCAGTCCGTTCTCGTAACAGCGATCCCTCCATCATCACCCTCTCACGTCCTCGTCCAAGAGCTTACGTCTTCTCACGCGCCTGGGCTGACGTAGCAGAGCGTCTCCGCATCCTCGGTGTCACCGTCGACGTCTTGGAGGAAGACTTTGTCGGAACTGTCGAAGCGCTTGTAGTAACAAAGGCTGAGCTCGCTAAGACCAAATTCGAAGGCATCGCGGGTACGACAGTCACGACTAATGCGACGCAGCGCGCTGTTACGATACCGGCCGGCGGCTTCTACGTTGACACCAAGCAAAAGAACGCTGGATATGCGTTCACGCTGTTGGAACCCGAGGGGGAGGCGAGTCAAGTGTATTATAACAAGATTCCGCTGGAGGTCGGGGATGAATATCCCGTATTCAGGGTATTGTAGAATACTCGTACTGAGAGAGCTGTAAGAAGAGTATACCACGTCTTTCTCATCCCTTCCATTATTTAATGGGTCGACTCAGTCATCGTGTATCTCGTGTGTGTTGCAGGAGTCGGAAGAGTATACGAACAACCCATCTGCCGATGTTGCCCGACTTCTCCATCCAAACGAACATGCATAACCCCTTCTTCAGCCCTACGTTTCTCTCACCAACGGTACTAGCGCCCGGTGTCGTGCTTCTAGTGGTGTTCTAGCTGTCTCCAACCGAATCGAGTGTTGTAATCCGGATCTGGGTGGCCTGATGCTAAGTTTACCATGTATACCCTTGGTTCAAGTCGTTTGTAGGGCCGAAAGAACCAAAGTCTATTCCTCGCGATCGTGAGAGTAGGTGGGCCGGGGGTTAACGTGGATGTAGTGTACGGCAATTGACTAGTGCTTACTGCTGTCAGGCGAAGTTTAACCGGGAGGAGTGCTTGTTTGTACTGTATTGGGAGTGCGCAGTAACGATCAGTCTGAGCAACACTGATACTCCCTTGAGAGACAAATATTCGGCATAGTCACACTCTCACAGATAGCATGTAATCGTTTCTGTTACCAATTCATTCTCATAGATATATATACATGAAAGTCACAGCCGTACCACCCACTCACAAAACGGAACAAAACAAAGCCGAGATGTAATGCGCACATAGCCATAAGCTACAAGTCATCTAAGCACTGCCACTAAGCTGCTTAGTAACATACTGGGTGCCCAAGTTCTGGGTAGGAGTGTCCCTGGGGTACTGAAGATGCTGCGCGTTGATACCCTGACCGTGTGTAGTGTCGCATACACCGTCACCCTATTCACTGTTAGTAAACTTCTTGATGATGAAATAAAGGATAGACTTACAAAGATGCACACATCAAGCGTCTTGCCCTGCCAGTTATCCGGAATACCCCTGCTCAGCGCCGCAGACAGACCGTTGACGTTCTTCGTCGTAGTACCACCGTTGTTGTCCACATTGCAGGACAGTCCTGACTTATGCGCCGGGTTACCAATAAGGAAAACACCCTTAACAGCATCAAAGTTCGCGCCAGTGAGCTGAGACATGGCATTCACAGTCGCCTGAGCACCCTGACTGTATCCCTCGAGGATGAAGCACTCATCCGGGTTCGTCCTCAATGTAGACTGGACTTTGTTGACGATATCCGCGGTGCCGGCAGCGCTGTTCTGGCTGAAGCCGGCGGCGTAGACGGTGTTGTAGATCTTGCCGCCTGAGACTGCGGACTGGATGTTGCGGTTCATGGTGCGGAAGCCGGAGGATTCGCCTTGGATCTCGCCGGTGCCGCGGGTGTTGATGATGGTGTAGGAAGAGCATGCGGCGCGGGTAGAGAGGTTGTCGACGGGGGCGGCGGTGGAAAGAGCAAGCAGCGAGGCTGCGGGGAGGATGGTGGAGAAACGCATGGTTGATGTGTGAAGATGGGTGTGGGTATCTGAATGAATGTATGAGGTATGACAGTGAGAGAAGTAGAGTTGATGATCTTATCGTCAGGGTGGTGTCGATATTACAGCGGATCTTCTCTGCCTTATATATCCACCCTACCCCCATAGACAACCCGTGTGTGATAGGAAAAAGCACCCTCCACTATCCATAGATCCCACCTCACCTCGGCAGACATTCTTAGCGCGTTTCACTCGCCGATCCCCAGTCTGCACCTCTACACCGAATAGGACGGAACCTGCATCCGCTTCGGAGCACTAAGTCATAATCGTGGCCGTCTATCCAGTAGGCGCCTCGATCGACACATGGCCTAACGGCTGTCACCGTCTGGGGTGGGTAGAGATCTTCTCTACCTTCTCGATTCGGATGACTTCATGACCAGGAACGGGGATTGCGGGTGAAGTGTCGTGACGGATATTCGGTGTCTCTGTTCATGCATCGACGCCATTGTGTAAAACATGTATGTCATATGTATCTTTGCTTCCAGGATACCGATGGCGAAAGGTGGCGCGGCGAGATCTTTCGAAACTCCTCAGTCATGATAGTGGCTGAAGCGGCATGGAACATTCCATCCTATGCCGTCTACTCGAAACAGCCAGGAAGTGGGGGTAGAGTCTCAAAACCTCCAATGACATGGCAAAGCGCATTCATCGTGCCTCGGGGTAGCGACTGCACCATGGTGGACACTGGACCACCCGGTGCGCCTCACAGTCTCTAGGCGCAGTCCTGAGTCGCTCATGCGGGTCCGCGGATTGTTGGCCTTACCACGTTCGGTATACTTGCCTGCTGTTTGTGGTTTGGAGCCTGCCGCAAGGAGAGGCCCCAATGACTACTCCCTGCCGTCGATCGGCATCGAGCCTCGGCACGGCAATTGAACAAGGGGAGGTGCAGCGTCGGTGGAAGTACCACAAACGGATGGTGAGGATGTGGAAGTGAGGTCGGAAATTATCGAAAAAGCAAGTGAGTAATCAGCCTAGTGCGGAATAGTCAAGTGCGACAGCGGTGCGAACAGTTCGTCCAGAGAGCTAGAATGCACGTAGCGGACACTGACAGAAGAGGTGTAGTCGTCGTGCGTTGGTGTGCCGAATCCTAGGCCGATCTTCCTACTCGCAGTATGGTACGGGTGATCGTTAGCGGGTCCCGCTGATCCGAGGAACGGCTCTAGCGCAGGGCTATGCCGGATGTGGCTGGCCAAGCTCCGAAAGCTTCGACTTCAGGATGGCATCTTGACCGAGATATCGGCTGGATGTTGACCGAGGTGGTAGTAGGTGAGTGCGATTCGGAAGCGGAATGCGATGTGTACCTGATCGTTGAACCTTACCCCGCCAGATCATTCCGGGGTGACCTCGCGGGAGGAAGCAGCAACGTAAGCGCATCAGCTGATCGAACGTGGTTTTCACAGGAACTGCCGGAACGGCGATTTCAAACCTTGGAGGGGAGCGACCGAACGGTGACATGGAAACTCTAAGTGACGTCTTTGCGCTAGACCATGTGTCAAAAGGTTGCCTCAAAACGTCGCCACGTGTGACGCTAGTTCCACTTCTCTTCCTCGTCATTTCACTCTCCAGGTATTCCCGACTTGTTTGCATCGCGACAACTCGTATCGAGGATGCTGTGTCCGCGGAATATCCAATGGAAACTGATTATCGCGAGGTCCTTCGGCACATCGCGCCGCCTCCACACCTTCCAATCTTCTTTCATCACTTCAGTCTCAACGGCTTTTATTCCCAACATCAGTATTGTGTAGATGTATCATAGAAGAACAGGATATCCTGCAAAAGGCTGGCAGCTACACATCTCCACACGTCTCCACCTGGACAGTCCGCGATGTATCGCGTGATCACCCGGTGATTCCGGTCAAGCAATAAGTCAGAAGCACAAGACTCTCCTCAAATCCATACTACTCCCTCATCGAATTTTTCGTAGAACTTTTGATTACATTGGCCGGGTCGCGCTGATATAGAGAGATAAGGAGATATACTCGCGCAACGTCAGTTTATATACGCCTCCCGGCCCAAATGCCAAAGCTCGAAAGACGTGTGAATTTTTACGGTGGCCTTTGAACGGAAGCAAGCAACCGACGAACCGGCGCTTAACCCTTCGATATGGATCAACTTCCCCGGCTGCCTGAACTCATCGAATCTCCGAGTCAGAATTTTGGATCCATCTCCATCACTTCTTCTCTTGTTATGTCTTGCACCCACAAACAAAGCAGGACCATGCCATTTCCACCAGACTCTTTCAGAAGATCATCAACTGGTCGATGTTAGCCTTCGAAAAACGAAGTCTTTTGATAAGTGTAAGGAGTAAGAGTCCACAGCCCAAAGAGACGTTTTTATACACGCAAAACTAGCGCGATCGCCACCCAGGCAGTATAAAGTTTCTACGAGATGGCATATCAAATAACTCGAAAAGCCAGTACGCGTTACCAAACCTCCAAAAGGAAAGTAGATCTGGGTGATGTTCTCTGTGCCCTTCTCCGCAGTCATAATTCAGCGCAGTGCCTTTTTCGAAGTTTCCGAACACCTGCGCAATAATCATATCCATGCGCCCCTTCTACATGAGAAATTCCGCTCTGGTTTTTGATGTCGCACAACGGGGAGGCCGACAAGCTCACGCCATGAATTTGATAATCGCTTTATTCAGATGCCCATTCCCAGAACCGCTTGTAGTTTTGGAAGAGTGAAGCCCAGGACGTTTTGGTCCAGGGATGAGAGCACAATCGTGCAACCTTGGTTTTATATGCAGCTGGGACGGAGGCTTACCAGCGCCCAACACATGCTATTGTAGTAACTGCCTTTTGCTTCATCGACCTTCTCTTGCATAAGTTTGGGAAACTAAAGACTGGGACATTTTGGAAGATGAATAGAATCCAATCCGTAAAATGGTGGGTTTTGTACGTCGCCCGACTGGAGACGGATAGGCGCACCGCATATAGCAGTCGATGTTATCTTTAGATTCCCATAGTGACGATGGTGAAGCTTTTTTGAATCACCAGAAGCCATAAGATTGATGTAGAAGTGATACCTCGATGCCAGCCGGAAGGCAGGTTTGAGCTGCGAGTCGCACAAAGACCGGCAAGCGCACCGCATAATATCATTGAACATCTCTCTTGGTTTTCATGAGGGCGAACTGCCGCTATTTTGAACCTTCGAAGGTCAGTGTAGCGAGACCGGAAGGGAGACCTTGATGGTCGTTGGAAGGTGACTTTACGTTGGAGCCAACAAAAGGCAGGCGGCAACACAGCATACTTGACTTCCATAGCGGTTTTTGACGCCCATCACCAGAGTCACTGCTAGTTTTCGGATAATTGGAAGCTGGTTTGTTGGTGCAAGAGTGAGACTTCAATAGTCGTCGTAAGGTATGTTTTATATGCGCGCTGAACGCAGACACACAGACGCACCATGTTCCAACACAGAGTATCTTTTTCGATCTCCTTTTGATCTCCACATTGATGTTTTGAAGCACCGAGAGACTGGATCATGCTTTATGTTGTTCTTGATAGTTTTAAGAATAGAGTTTTGAATGCGAGTCGAACGGAGACGCGCAGACACACCGCATACCGTACTCCAAAAGGCGTGTCGGTCTCCATTCCACGTAGTCGAACAGATTTTGAAATGTCTAAAGCTACGATGTTGGCACAGAACAGACATAATCACAGTCGTTGAGATCTTGGAATACAGGTTTTGAAAGCGAGCCTCACGGAGACAGCCGGACTCGCCACATAAAGTCCTTCTGGTGTGATTTTGGTCTCCATGCCATGAGCTTCGTTTCTTTTTGGGTAATTAAACCCTAGGTAATGGTATAGGAAGGAGACTTTGAGAGCCACCGGAAGGTAGGCTTTATATGCGGAGTACAGCCAAACCAGACGATCACACATGACCTTGGTACACTTTCTTTTCATCTTCTCATGTAACTGTCCGCGATTTCCCTTGATTGGGGCAACTAGCCAGAGCACCATGAAGAATTAGGAGGTATGCTTTTGGAAGCCTGGTAGCTTGCATGCAAGCGGGGAAGGCGGGAGCGGAGGCACACGACATGGGCACTCTGTCTGCTTTTTTTAGATTCCCATCGCCAGGCTTCACTATTATTTTGGATAAATACAAGCCGGAGCTTCAGGGCCAGAAGGAAGACATGAATATCGAAGAGCGGTCATTTGGATGAGTGTGGGAGGACGGGGAGCAGACAGACATGACGTGTCCTGAGTTGAATTTTCTGGAACTCCACACATTGCTCTGTATATATATTTTAGTAAAACGAAGCCAGAAGAATAGTGTAGAAGCGAAAGTCCAGTCGCGACAAAGGCGAGTTTGTATAAGCGTGCAGAGGAGGAACAGATACACAACATAGGTGTGTAGAATAGAGGTTATTTCAAGTCTCCATAGCGTGCTTCCAGAGCGTTTTAGATCCATACAGACGGAAGGCGCTGTATTTAAAGAGTCTTGGAATAATTAGAACATAAGGATATCGCGTGTGCGCAAGAAGACGAGAGACAGACACACAACATGTTCATGTTAGTGGTTTTCTTTGGATTCTCCATAAGGAGCTATTTGTGAACGTTTTAAGAGAAGTAAGTCTGAAGAGTGACATCGAAGTAGAAGCCTGGACGACGGAAAGTAGATAGCTTTTGAATGCGTGCAGAGAAAAGGCGCAGGCACACAGCATCGTTCGGGTATGGTCGCTTTTTGAACTTCCACACTAGGTACACTTATTGCTTTAGGCCAAAGAAGGTCGAAGTATTAGCGTTGAAGTGGAAGTTTAGTCATAGAACTGGACTATAAACTTTTGTGTGAACAAAAAAAGGAGGCGCAGACACACAACATGCACTAATAGTTTCCCATTTTTGGTTTCCATGCAGAGACGCCGAAGAGAATTTGGTAAACCTAACTCAGAAGGTTGGTGTGGAAGTGAAGCTCTTGTTGTCAGAACGAGACGGCTTTATATGCGACTGAGCCGGAGTCAGGAAATTCTCAACATGTCGTTGTACATGCGGAAGTTTTCGAGTTCTCATCTGAATATTCCGAGTTCATTTTTGATAAAACAAGGAAACGAATGTTGATAAAGAAGTAGATATCCAGCCACCAGGAAGCAAGTTTATATAAGCCCAGAGGCGTTGCAGGCAGGCGCACAACATGTAATTGCAGCACTGACGTTTTAGAGTCCGATCATGGGTATCCGAATGCAGTGTTTTTAGAAAGCGAAGACCGCGACATCGCACTCAACATTTTTACTTTGAGTCTACGGCTCGAATGCTATCTGCGAGCAGAAGAGTGAGAGGCAGACGCACAACATGGGCATCGTCCGATTGTGTTTTTGAACTCCCATAGAACCCGTTGGTAAGGGTTTTGGAAAGTGAAGACTGCGACGTTGGAGCGAACGCAGACATAAGGGCTATCCTATGATCTTTATAGTTGGGTTGAATTAGAACGCGCGCAGGCGCAACATCTAATTCTCGTACACCGAGTTTTCGTCTCCATGAGGGATCGACATCTGTTTTTATAGTAGCGAAGTTTTGGAGTTGCATAAAGCAGTTCGAGTTGCCTTTTGAAAGGAAGTTTTGTAGGTCGAAAGGACGGAAGGCAGGCAACGCCACATGAACTGTAGTGCCTCGGGTTTTGATCTCCATGCACCTGAACTTCGTGTGTTTTGGAGTAACAAAGAGCGGAATGTAGATGTAGGAAGCTGCACTCCAACCGCGAGAAGAAGTGTTTATATACCAGCAGAAAGAGGAGGCAGCGGCGCTATGCAGGATAGCGATTTCGTTTTCGATCTCCATCGATTCATTTTGTTTGCTTTTGAAACAGCGAAGGCAGGCATGCGGACGTGGGAATAGATTTTGAGAAGAAGGCGGAAAGACAGTCTCATGAATCCTGTTACTATCCTTTTCGGACTTTCCATAGAATCGTATCCACAAGTTTTGGAAATGCGAAGACCGGAATGTTGGTGTAGATGTCAACGTCCAGCAACCAGAAAGTAGTTTTTATATCCCAACTCCAACTCCGCCGCTCATACAAGTCTGAACTGCATGATTTTGAAGAAAACGTCGTACTGCAGTAATGCGTGGGAGGGTTGGCACGGCACCATAGATGAAGTAATTGAAGCTTTTGGAAAGACTCAGGAGAAGCGAGAGAAGAACATGAACCGAGGTTCTCGATCTTTTGGACGGCGCCATGTCGTACCCGTTTTTGGGTTTTTGGAAAAGAGAATTGGAAGTGTAGATGTAGAAAGGAAGGAAGAGCGAAAGTGCGCGAGGTATTTATACGCCGCCGCCGGCCCATCTCATCACGCCCATCTGAACCCAACTCATCTCATGCCAACAACCTCGCACACCGCAGCACACCCTCCACTTCCACGACGGTAAGACGATGTAGTGTCAAGAATAAAGTAGTCATTAAACCATACTAACTCGCTATATCCTTGCATATACCCGCGCCTCTCATGACAAGACCGGCAAAGAAGATGAAAAACCGCTATCCCAGCATATAGCTCCAAAGACCAGCAATATATATCGCTAATTTTCCGTAGCCCAGTAACGCCCAAATACCCAGGGTGTGCGCGGTGAATAACGCGTCCAAAGGAATGGGGGTATATATCCAATGCCTTTTATCCAAGCTTTTTCTTCCTCTTTTCAACACAAAGCCACAAGTGGCTATCATTTGAGAAGTCGAGACTGCTGTCATGACGCAACAACCTCAACCCACCCCTCCCTATTCCTCTCGACTTTACTCCCGTCCTCACCAGCCGTCAACTCCTTGGCCAATCCGTCTTTCGCGCCTCTCCGCCTCGCCCTGTCCCTCACACTGCGCTCGTCTTTCTCGCACTCTTTGATCGCCTCTACAACTTCCAGTTCTTCAAAGCGCGCATCTTGCAGATTGAGTTTCTGCCACTGAGGGTGTTTCTGGCAACGCTTCTTCAGACACGCGGTTTCCTTGTCGTCGACATCGATATCCATTGCGTCCGTGCCATTTGTCGCGGGTTTAGGTGTGGAGGAGATCTGCTCCGGGGTAGGAGTGAGGGTGGAGTGGTGGAAGGCAGCGCGACCGTGTTTGCTGTTGCGCCAGAGGAGGAATTCGGCATCGGACCAGGATAGTCGCGAGTCGTAGCCGCAGAAGTCCTTGGCTTTGACTTTCTCGCGGTCGGCGAGGCGGACGGCTTGTTCTTTGGCCATGCTGACAAACTTTTCGCGGTCTTTTAGGACTTCGAGGCGGTCTTTTAGCTGTGTCTTCTCTTTGTGGAGGGCGGTCAGGCGTTCGATCTCGCCGGCGGTGAGGGCGAGGTCTTCGCCGTTGGAGGGGAAGGTTGCGCGGGACGGGGAGGCGGTTTGTGGGGGTGTGAGGACGCCGGTCCCGAGGTTCTTGAAGGCTTGGATGTTGGGCGATGCGTCGACGAGGGCTTTGAGGTCCTTCGCTCGTAATGTGCCGCCGAGTGGTGTCGGCTCTTCTTCCTCTGCGCCTTCAGTCTCCGCGGGCTTCTTCTTCTTCTTGGACTTTTCCTTCGTCCCGTTGGCGCCCTTGGCACCTGCCGTCCGTTGTAGTTGTTCTTGCATGAAGAGAACTCCACAGTCGTCAGAGCAATACTTGCTCTCCCTGCCGTGGTTGAGTCGCGCAGGTTTCCGACAGCCTTCCCGCCGGCACATTGGCTTCCATGTGGTGTTGCCCTTGCCGTTCTCCTCGCACTGCGGACATATGAATTTGTCGACCAGTTCCTCGTCCACCTGTCGCATGTTTACGCAGTCGCCGTGGAACCAGTCGTCGCATCCGCCATCGCACCCAATCATCCACTTGTGGTTGTCTGGCTTCTTGCATATGCAGTAGAGGTTGTGGTCTTCGGATGATTCGCCGTCGTCGTCGGTAGCGTGTTCGTGACCTGGGGCGGGCGAGGATCCAGGGACGGGAGTGCCGGCGTGCGAGCCTTTCTTCATCACCCTGCTGCCCGCTGACTTAGGTATCCGCGAGGTAGGCGTAACGGAGCGCGCGCCATCTTCCGTCTCGACCTTGCGCTTCTTACTCGGCTTGGACGTCTTCGCGGTGCCCTTCTTCTTGATGGCGGAAGCGGACGATGGCGCTGGTCGCTTCTTGGTCGGGGCGGGTGCTGGCTTGGACTCGACTGGCGATGGAGCGCTTTCGGCCGCGCTCTGGTTCCGTCTCCGCAGTCCAAGGTCGCTCTGCTTAGCAATCTCGAGCGCCTTGAGTGTGTCGGCGTCCATGTTCTCGCCAGTTACGGAACTCTGTCGCTCGGTCTGGGAGGCGGTAATTGCAGGAGTGTGTTCGCGCGGTGTGCCAGAGGGCTCGTCCTTGATGAAAGGCTGAGGCGAAGGCAGGGTGGCGTTTCCATTGTGTGAATCAGGCTGGAGGGTGCTCGCTGCGGGCTCTCGGATCTGGGAGGTGGTGGGCTCGTCGCGCGTGAATGCAGGTTCGCGGTTCTGCGTGCTGTCTCGTTCGCCGTCGTCCGATGTGACTACCTGCGACACGTCCTGGCCAATGGGGGCGTCCTGGGTCTGCTCTTGCAGGGCCGAGGACAAATTTTGTATTGGCGCGAGGACTGGGGCGGGCGAGGTCCTCGACAGCAGCGACTGGCGGCGCTTCTGCTCCTCGGGCGAATTGGAGCCATGGTGATAGTGCTCGAGCGTCGGCGAGTGCACCTGGGGCTCGTCGAGGGGTGGCGAGGGCTCGACGGGCGCGTGGTGGGAGCCGAAGCTGCTGGTGCGTCGCGGCGCGTGGGACGAGGCCGTGGGCGAGGGCAGCTCGCGCGTCGGGGCGGGCACGAACTGCTGGCCACTGCCCAGCGTCGCCAGCGTCGTCAGGGCATCGGCAGCGTCTTCGGTCGTGGTGGAGGCAGACGGGCGGCGCTGCTGGCCGGCGTCGGGGTTGAGGAGGGAGTCGATGCTGCTCATGGTGGCTGGCGGTCTGTCTAAGCGGGCATGTCGGGGCGGGGATGGAGGGGATGGAGGGAAGGTCGAGGACGCAAAAGCGAGTAGATTCGAGGCGAGCGAGAGGAGAAAGGGCGGGTGGTGTGGAAAATAGAGCCGTTTCAATCAGCTTGGCGCGCAGAAGCGCTTGAGGGGCGGGCGAAGCTGCGTGAGCCTTGACAGCATGCAGGCATTGCTCGACCGCCTGCTACCACTGCGCCTGCCACCTATTACCGCACACCTACCAGCGCGACGTCCCTCGTGACGCTGACAAATGGCAAGCCAGTGCATGTACCTCAATATCGCCTTCCTCGCCGCGGGTCTTCGTGTCTTTGTTGTGACGGCTGCCCGCAGCTCCAGGGCGCTTGCCGCCGATGATGCAACTCGACAACTGGGTCCCTTGAGGGGAGCTCCGAGCTAGCATCGCCCAACATGACGTTTGTCCCAGTAAACAGCATTAACATAACTACATAGGGTATCATAGGTATCTCTATCCATATAGCATCGAAAAGACTACTCATCGTCGTCGTTCCTCGGCCGCCCGCGCTTGCGCCCTGCCGCCTGCGATGCACCTTGAGTCGCCTCGACCGGCGCACTGTCACTGAGGGCGTCCGCCACCTGCAGCGTCCTCTGCAACTTCTTTTCCAGCTCCTCCACATCTTCGCTCTCCCCAAACATCATCCGTACAAACTGCGCGACGCCCTCTCGTCCAACTTCGACCTTGCCGCGAGGTCCGACAATGTAGTCTACTGTCTCCTCGCCCCCGGCAGGCGTCTCCCTGATCTTGACAATATACCCGTCTTTGGCCATAATTGCAAGCGTCTTGTCTTTGGTACCAACAGGTGTCGTCTGGTCTGCGTTCATGCGCCTGAGAGCGCGGTCTAGCTTGCCTTCTGGGATCATACCGCCAGATATGACAATGAGGGCGATGGCCATGGTGTACAGCCCGACGTATGAGTCTTCTCGGTTTATCTCGTCTGAGTCGGTTGCTAATGGTCGCGAGGGGCCGATGATGTCTGGTATGCGGTACTGCTCGGGTAGGATAGTCTGAAGGACCCATATACCGGTCGACTTGCTTTGGGATTCCGAGCCGGCGGCAGCTAGAGATGTTAGATCACACGCATCATAATAGGGCAGGATACATACCGCGCTTCTGTCGCAGCGTCACTTTGTCCGCTTTGGGCAGCTCGACGAACTGCATCCCAAAGACGTCCATGAGCTGGCTGTTAGCCTGCGCGAAGACGTCCTTGAACAGGCGAGTGTAGGAGCCCAGGACTGCTAATGTCAGTCTCAAGTCGTATAGAACTCCAATGCACCCACCTTTCTCGTTGATATCCGAGCGCTTGATAGGCTTCCGTGAATGCTCGCACGACAAGGCATACCGCACCAGACCCTTTGCTAGTTGATCAACGCTGCCGCTGCCCTGCGCCTCCCTGATAGCGTCCTCCATGTCAATGTCCTCATCTTCGGGGGTGTCATCTCGCCTCCGTCGTTGTGACTGAATAGGCACTGGTGAGGATGCTTGAGTGACCGCCTGTCGTGATCTTCGCGGAGGCATCGTGTTGTAAGTGACTGGGGCGTGGGGTAGACTCAATCTATCACAGAATTACCGCGTAGGGCTGACGCGACGCGCCTCGGTGAAAGCCGCGCTAAGGTGCTCGCTTCCGGGCCGGCGACGACATCATCGAGGCCTGGTCCGAGCTGCTCCTCCGCATTGCAAGTCTCTATCCGCCCATCGTGACTTACCCCAGCCAATGCAGCCACCATGAATTCCATACGATTCGCCGCGCGACGGCCCATATTCCGCTGCCTCAACACGCCTGCGCCGCTCCGCTCCAATCCCCAATTCCGCCAGGGCTCGCGCTCCAGCAGAGCAGACTTCGAGGCCATTCTCAAGCAAGGCGCCCGTCCCAAGGTCCCTCGCCCAGATGAAGACTTTGTCTCCGTACACCGCGCCGAGGCCATGCGCCGTGCGCAGTTGATCAAGAGGCGGAATTGGCTGGCTCTCGGCGCTGCGCTGTCCATGATAGCCCCCATCTTCCTGGTCCGGTTATGGGACGTGCCGCCGCCTGGGGAGAAGGATGAGAAGCCAAGTCGCGGCATATTCGACATGATCATGGGCCCGCCTACCAAGTGCGATGCACCGCGCAAGGCAGCAGAAGAGTTCCAGGGCAAGAAGGTCGTCATCGCAGCCGGCGACAAGGTGATTGCTACAGCAGGCGACACCGACAACCCCCAAGCCTCAGACCCCGACGCCATCGAGCTCGTCGAGACAGGCACCTCCTACGTCCCCTACTTCCCGCGCACCATCCGCCTCCCCACCGACACCGCCAGCCCCGAATCCATCACCAGCGACGCAGAATACACATTGCTTGGTCTAGGCATCCGCAAAGTCTCCTTCCTGCGCGTCCAAGTCTATGTCGTAGGCCTCTACGTCAAAACCGCCCACCTATCCACCCTCCAAAACCACCTCATCAACACCGTAAACCCCACCGCCTCCGCCCTCATCCCCAACGAAAAGAAAGACCTCCGCGAAGCCCTCCTCGACCCCGAGAAGAGCAACAAGATCTGGGAGTCGATACTCGCCAAAGACGGCACCGCAGGCGTCGACATGGCCTTCCGCGTCGTCCCCTGCCGCGGCACAGATTTCAAGCACCTCCAAGACGGCTGGATGCGCGGCATCGCCTCGCGCACCGACGAAGTCCGCCGCAAGCAAGCCGAGCTCCTCCGCCAACAAGCCGCAGAAAATAAATCCATATCCCTCCCTAAACCCGTTGAAGAGGGTGAGTTCCAAGACGAGTCCTTCGGCGTCGCTATGAAGGAGTTCCGAAACCTGTTTCAGGGCAAGGGGAAGGCGCCAAAGGGCTCTGTTATTATTTTAACGAGGGATAAGAGCGGTAGTCTGGGTGCGCTGTACCAGCCGCTTGTGCAGAAGGGAGATAAGCAGGAGACGATGGGGAAGAGCAGTTGGTTGGGTGAGGTCAAGGATGAGAGGGTGGGGAGGCTGGTTTGGCTGCTGTATCTGGGTGGGCAGAATGTTAGTAGTGAGCCGGCGAGGAAGAGTATTGTGGATGGGTGTATTGATATTGTTGAGAGGCCGGTTGGGACGCTGGAGACTATGGTTCATTAGTGGGGTGGATGTGTATCGAATCGAAGGGGATTGGATGCTTTGTGCATGCGAACACGTGAAGAATTTCTCCATCTCGTTTTTTAGAGGCGTATATAAACCTCGCTCGGCTGTCCTCCTTCCTCTCTTCTGTACACTACTCCTCGATTTTGAATGTCCAAAAATGCTATTCGAAGAAGTCATGGCTCGTCTGTCCAGCTCTCTTTTCCAAAAATCACCCTCTCCCGTGGTCATGTCTTCTCCGGTTCCTCTTTCGTCGACTACTACCCTACCACATCGTCGTCTACTATCTACCAAAATCTCAGATCACTTTTCGACATGACTCCTCCCTCGAGCACTTCTTCCAAAAAAGGACGCCCTGCTGTTCTACATGTCCGCCGTTCTTCCCACCTCTTCGCAGACTTCGACTACGACTTCACTCCTACTTTCGAAAAACCAAAATCTCCTACCAAGATATCAATGTGCGCTCGTCGAGCACTTCTTCCAAAATTCGCAAATAAGGAGATTATGACTGGTTCTGTTCCTGCGTCGCGTCGACGACCTGGAATGTTCAAAATACCGATGGAAAATATTCATGGTGCGCTCGTCGAGCACTTCTCCAAAAAGTAGATAATTAGTGCATATGACTGCTGTTCTTCTCGCTTCTTCGCCAGCTTGATAAATTGTCAAAATGATTAAATAAGGATGTTGATGGTGCGGTTGGCGAGCACCTCTCCGAAAACTACTAGTGAATGCCACCATGTGTTCCGTCCTTTCCGCCTCTTCGACTACTCCTCGGAATATTCAAAACAGTTTGGTAGCTGTTCTATGGTGCGTTCGTCGAGCACTCCTTCAAAAAATCAATCAGCGCCTGCCACTATGGCTGGTTTCCTTCCCGCTTCTTCGACTACTACATGGAATCCCGAAGATGGTACAAAAACGTAGTATGACTTCTTCTTCGAGCTCCTCTTCTAAAACCATGAGCCGATGCGTCTATGGCTGGCGTCCTTCTCGTCTCTTTGACGACTACTCGGAACAACCAAGACACTCAAAATCTCAACGAGCATGTGGCATGGTTCTTCCACCGATCATCGTCCTACTTAAAAGATCTTGACGGTACCGATATGGCTGCTGCACTCCTCTGGCTGGCGATTCAAAGAAGACACACGGCCGCTGTATGTCTGCTTCTGCAATTTCCATACACGCGCGCGCCTACATGCCTGTCGCTCCTCCCTCGACTTCCAGTCTTACCAAAAAGAAAATCGCCGCCGGTGATGGCTGGCTCGTCCCTCGAGCACCCTACCCGAACGCACTCGATCTACATCTCATGTCTTCCGTTCTTCCCGCCTCTTCCCCATTACTCAAAAACCTCAAGCGGGTCGAAAAATGTTTCTTCTTGAAAGCCAGTACGAGACGGACTATGACTGTTGCTCCTCCTTTGCGTTCTGCATTTATCGAAAGCCTCAGAAACGTCTTTCATGGTTGGCATCGCCCTTTCTAAAACAGCCTTCTGTCTCAATTTATGGTTCTCGGGCAGAGTGTCTCCGCCTACCACTAGAAATCCACACTGCCGCCCATGATGTCTCCTCTGGATTCTCTTTATTTAAACAGCATGACGGTCGGTTCTCCTTCTTCCTCCGCTATTTTCCAAAAGGTGTGAGCACCGGCGTATGGCTTGCTCCGCCCTTCTCAAAATACCATAGCCAAGAGCTATATAGTTTTGAAACTGAGACTCTCCGTCTACTACTCAAAAACGCACGAAACGAAGGCATGTTTCCCTCGGCACTCCTCCGCGCTTATCATACAATTCTGCCTCCTAGTTCTTGATGCCGGATATCACGCCATCGAAAGCATCAGAAAACCTACTTATGGCTGGCTTCGTCCTTCTCAAAACTTACTTCTACCAGTTCATGGTTCTGGGCCTGAGTGTCTTGCCCAAACACTCAAAAACCGCAGCGATACGAACTATGCCTCCTCCCGCAAAACTAAACAATTACCAGATATGCCTGCCTTTCCTTCGACGAAAAACTACCTCTTCAAAACAGGAAGATCCTAGGGTTATGGCTGGTTTTGCGCGCCTCAAATCAAGACAAAAACAACGCATGATTCTGGGTCCGAGATCCGCCGGCGACAAGATGATGAAAACTCGTCACGTAAGCGTGGATGTTCGGACAGCGGCTCGCATCGCCGCCGCTTCCTTCCTTTCTTCAACACACACCTCCAGGGTGTTTTACCAAATGTTAGATGCGACCAACGAATGTCTGCGCTGGCGAGACCTTTCCCAAAATAACACTCGAAGCGCCATATGTTCTTTTCTGAGAGACGGCTCCTTTATCCAAAATTCGCCCGTTCCGGAACATGTTCCAAAGCCCACTTGTAGCGGCAGGATGGGCAAATCCAAAGGAACGGGTATAAAAGTCTTAACTCGCTGTCTCTCCTTCTCTCCTTCAATACACACCTTCTTGGGTGGTTTACCAAAATGTCCATACCCAAAAACAATGTCTGCGCCGGCGAGGCTTTTTCCAAAATTCCCCACAGGAGGTCATATGTCTTTGCTCGAGACCTTTCCAAAAATTTACACCAGAACCCATATGTCTTGGCTCGAGACCTTTCCAAAAATTTACACCAGAACCCATATGTCTTTGTTCGAGACTCGGTGCCTTTCGTCTAAAACGGATACCCGTCACTCTGATGTTTCAAAAGCCGCCGTTGAAAGAGCACATGAGCGCGTTGAAAGGAACAGGTATAAACTCCTCACTTCTTTGCCTCTGCTTCTCTCCTTTAATCCACATCCTTTCGGGTGTTTCACCAAAATCAGCAGACGTCGATGCCATGTCTGTGCCGGCGAGGCTTTTCCAAAATCGTTGAAGATCGCGCCATGTCTTCCTCTGAGAAGTCCCTTCTTTCACATAAAACGCTGAGCGAGTACAGGATGTTCCAAAATCTGTCACTTCATGATGCAATGACTCCTGTGTAATCTGCTGTGGACTTGTCAAAACAACACATTCTTGATCTCAAAATACGAGATCAGAGAAAACATGGCGGGAGAGGTTGTGGTGTTGGCTACATGCCGAAATGACAGGAGCGACTTCCTATGATCTTGTCGTCTCCGCTGCGCCGTCTGGATCGCGTATAAAAGCTCTTCTTCTGACGGCTTCTTCCTTCTTTCCTCATCCATACTCATTGTGAGCTTTTCCAAAACCTGTACTAGTATGCTCATGTGCTCCTGTTTCGTTGCTTTCTCTAAAAAGTAAAAAGGCACACGAAATGAGACCTGGCTGTCTCCGCTCGGCTTTCCAAAACATCTAATCAAACCACCCATGCGCTGGCTTCCTGCGATTTCCTCTTCTACATTGGCTGTGAGCTTTTCCAAAACACGCACAACAGAGTTCATGGGCTGTTACCTCCTCTCTTCCCTGAAAATCCGATGCGAAATTACCATGAGACCTGACCGTCATTAATACGCTATCCAAGCGGTGTATAAAAGACTCTCTTCTGCCCGCTTCGTTCTACATTCTTCATCCACACTCTTTATGAGCTTTTACCAAAACAAGCGAATGTCCTGTTGATGATTTCTCTTCTTCTGCTTCTCTCAAAATACGCATCCACCGCAGCTATGTTCTGTCTGCCGTCCCGGCCTTTCGAAATCTTGATTGGAAGGCGAAATGACTGTTCTTCTGGAGTCGAAACAATACTCCAGACATAGAATGTCTCTGGACTTCACCATCGACTCACTCTACCAAAATCAGTACCGCTCTTCAATATGAAAAGAGAAGATCGTCTTCTTTCTCTCATCAAAACCTCGTCCTGTCTCGCGAATGGAAAGGTCTCAACATTGTACAACGTCTGCGACATGAAGATCGCTCTCTAGTCTCCCCACAGCTTCAACATTCCTGCTAAGATCTCGGTGTATAAAACTATCTCGCCCTTCATGCATGTTCTTCTCCTGCAACCTCTCGCTCCTGTGGTAACTCCAAAACTTAATCATGAAAATGCCCATGTTTTTCCCTGGAATGGCGTTTATACCAAAACAAAACCAAGAACTACTTGATGCTCGGAGAATCTCGCGCTCTCCCCATTTCTGGATTCCTTACCTTCTTCCGGTTTAAGAACTACCAAAAAGATAATGATGACACCTCTATGTGTTTGCCTATGCTGAGTTGGAATCACGCCTGCGCAAGAACAAACTAGACCACGATTGTGATCATGCTGCTGGAGTCGTGTCCTCTCTTCCTTCATCCTTCCACGGCCCCTCTCGACCCAGCGAATATCAAAACGTCCTAGAGAACATTGCATGTCTCCCCCGGTTGGAGTTCCGTACCGACTCCGTAGTCTAAAAAAGATCAATCACCTTTCTTTATGCTCCTGGAAACTCGAATTTGCGCAGCTCTCATATTCCTGCGTTTCTACTACATTGCCGATACTAAAAGACTGGGGTCGAGCATCAATGTGTGAGAGGCTGGGCTGAGACTAAGGCGACTACTTGAAACTGCCATATGTGCTGCTGGACTCCCTAGGCTCTCGAATTCATCTTCCTGCGACTTTCTCGGCTTTTCAAACTCTAAAATACGACGTCATTCTGGTATGTCTGCCGCCTGCTGGGTTGGACTCTTCCACAAAAAGAGATAGATCAACGTAATCATGCTTCTGAGCTTTCGAAGTCTCTACAGCGCTCAATTTCCTCCAGTCTACTACATATTCACCTTCCCTCGGACAAGAAGGCCGATCACGAATGGATCATGGCTGAGTCTGGCTGTGCCGAGCTCTCGGGCCACTACCAGAAATTCAGCCAACGCAATAATGAGTCTGAGAGCCCGCGATCCTCGTTCCTTCACTGCACCACCAGGTATCGAAAACAGAAAAGTGTGTTATCAAGGTTTCATGAGCTGGGTTCGCTGGTCTGGATCTCGCTACCAGAAAAGATGATTCTGGAATTTCATGCTTCTGGATTCCTGGGCTCGCTGGCTACTGTCCTTGTACATACCACTCGTCTTTGCGAATTACCAAAATCCATTGGATAGCGAAGTCATGTGTCCGGCTGGTCGGCTGATCTCTTCTACCAGAAGACAGACTGGAAATGCTTATGCTTCTGGATCTTTGGGCTCGCCAGCTCCTAATCTCCTTCATCATGCTCGCCCGTGCGAACTACAAAAAGGGGACACGGACTTACGATGTGTGCGGTCGGCTGAACCGCAATTTGCCAGCAGAAATAGGGAAAAGTACCGTTCATGCTTCTGGAGTCTCGAGCTCTCTTCCTTCTATATTTCTGCAACACACTCGCCTTTGCGCAATAAACAAAATCTGGTTATCATTTGCCCATATACGGGTCTGTGGAGACGGAACAAAAGAACTCTAGAATGAAGACATGCTTCTTGACGCTGACACTTTGCTACTTCGGACTTCCTACTATATACCCACTTTCCATTTCACCAAAAAGAACATGCGAAGCTTCGATGTGCGAGAGTGTCGAGCTTTGTTAAAATGTGGCCGAGGCTGCAGTTATGTTTCTTGCGTATTCAGCCCCTCGACTCTACTTCTTCTACAACACACACGTCTTTACAGAATATTAAAAACGCACGCTAGCAAAACATGTTGTGTGGAAGTGTCGCGCTTTCAAGAAAGGCAGTAGAGATAGCGCGTATGTTCGACGCTCTATCTCTGTTTCTCTTACCGCACCCTCGCCTTTGCGGATTACCAAAAGGACAACAGGCTGGACATATGTGCAGCTGGCTGGCACCAACAAAACAACACTATCCACTATCCGATGCCGCCAGTTTCTCGGTCCCGCGATTCTTGGCCTATCTTCCCGCATCATACCGTCTTTATCTATCCTACAATACAAAACGAAAAGACGGAGATGTCGATCCTATGTCTGTGTCTGCGCCGGGCTCTGGAAGAAAGCGCAACACATAATGTACATGCCTGCGAAGTCTTCGTCTATCTGACTCTTACAAACTTCTACTTTTCTCCCTGGAAGTTTTAGTAAAGTTTGATTATCATCTGCCCATGTGTGCGTGGGCTGAGATCAAAAGTATCCTGATGACATTCCATGCTTCTGCCTTGTGGAGTGCGCGCTATTAGTCCTACTCCAGAATTTCCAGTACCGAAATCATAACGGAAGCACTCTATGTGTTTCTGGTCAGGCAGAGAAAGGTTCTTGGAGATGCGATACTTCTCTCTTCGTAGAGTATCAGGCAGAGAAACGAGAATAAATCACACAGATTCAAGTCTGATGTCTCTGGAACTCGCGCTTTGGATACATACATCCTAGAAGACTTCCCGATCTACGAAACAACAAAGGCTTCGTAATAGTCATGTGCGAGCTGAGGCTTCATCACCACATGCGAAGAGGAAAAGGCGCTTGCTAGATGCTATAAAGCCTGGTTTTCTCACCTGTTATCCTCCTGAAACATCGTCAAACCCTCAAATACGAAAAACGCCATCCTCAAGGTCCATGTGTGTGGCCAGCCGAGCCGAGATGCAAAAAAAAAAAAAGAGCCTGACCTCATCTTCATGGCGTCGAAGTCTGGGTCTCTCGACTCTCACTCTTGTACTCTACAATTGCCCTGCTAATTATCAAAATCAGCTTCGCAAAATTTCATGTGTCTCTGCGTTGAGTTCAAAACGTGGTTGCATACTTCGAATGGTTCTGAGACGCTGAAGTCTCACAACTTTTACTCCTATAATACCTCCAAATCTTCCTATACCAAATATGCAGGGAGCAAACTACATGTGTGTCTACCGAGCTGTATTGTTAATAAAAAAAAGGATCATGGCCCACATCATGGTGTAGAAGTCCTGCGCTCTCGACAGCTACTACGAAACACCAAAAGGAATCACAGTAGAGCCCATGTCTGCCGCTGAGTCCAGAAGTCAACAAAAGACAGCCACAGAAGATCCATATATAGTCCGAAGCCTCGCGCTCTTCGGAACTTGCATTCTCACAGCATTTCCACTTTATCAAAACACCAAATCCAGCAAACGATCGCTTCATGTGTGTACCAGGCCGGGCTAAGATCTACTACAAGAAATAGCTTAGTGTTACATTCATGGTATTGGAGTCCTAGGCTGTCGAAAGCTATTACTAGATATCAAAAGCAGAGTGTTATGTTTATATGTTTGCTTCTGGGTTAAGGTGCGATAACAAAGAGGAAAACAGAATGGCTTATGCTTCTTGCGTTGCATGTCGCAACACATACACTTCCTGTAACATCTTCAATCTATCAAAACACCGAAATGCCATCAAAGCGCCGCCATGTCTGCGGGTGCTTTGAGATCAAAAGCAACGCAGACGATGTTCATGTCGCCAAAGTCCCTGCGTCTTATCATATCGTTCTTTGCCTTTCTTCTCGTCGTTCGAGATCACAAAAGATACGGCAGCCTACACGCATGTGAGGCCAGCTGAGCTAGAGTCGAAAAGGTACTTTAGGCTTGGAATGCGTATAAAGTCTCCTTTCCGGGAGTTTGGCTTCTTGCTTCTTACGACACTCTCAAATTATCAAAATACCAAAACCAAGTGCACCAGGTTCGATGTCTTTGGGCGCGCTGAGATCGGCAAAGGACCTGAATCATCGCTATGCTGCTGCATTCATGCTCTCCAAATTTCGTCCTTCTGCTTTTCCCTCGTCAACCTGCATCACAAAAACGGATAGAAGAAGTTTATATGTGTGTCTGGCTGAGCTTGTCGAAGAGGCAGTTCATATCTTGGATGGGGATAAAGTCTTCGGGGCTTTGGCTCCTGGCTTCTTACTACATCCTTATCTTGCAAAATACCAAAATGATCCGTCCAACTGCACATGTGTGCGTCTGGTTGCGCGGGGACTAAGAAGCACTCGACGATTTGACCATGCTTCGCAAAGGTTGTACAGCTCGTCTATGAGTCTTTTCAGCGAGAATGTCCAAGGCCACCAGAAAAGCAGCTGAGTAATGCGATGTGAGACACTTGAAACACCGCATTTCTGGCAACATGTGCTGTCGAGCCTCGGGTGCGAAGATAATATATAACCTTCTCCAGTCAGACAACTCTTCATTCCTCTTACCTTGATGCCTGGCTGATTTCATCAAAATCAAAATGACTTTGCGACATGACCTTCCTTCGGCCGGCGTCTTCCAAAAATGGTCCTTAGCATCATGATGTTGTAAAGTGCATCGATCATGTCGCATGGGACTTTGGGGGACAGAACGAAGATACAATGCCGCGTTCACATGAGAACTTGCTGGCACCTTCCTGAATATTTGCCGCGTCGCTACCAGGCTACGCTGAAATGCGTTAGTCGTAATGGCTGTATAAATACCTCCTCGCTCTCGCAGGTCTTCTTTCTCAGCCAGAAATCCTTTGTTGTCTTTTTCAAACACCATGCGTTCAGCTACATGTTCTGCGCCTGTGCAGTACCTTTAAAAAGAGCTGGAGGATGCTTTCATGCTCCAAGACGTTGCAATGGATGTCGTATGAGTTCTCCGAGAGATTGGAACAGACGCGATGCAGTCTTTGGTCATGTGGTGGTGCGGCCGCCAGGCTGAAGGCCTTCAAGGCGTACATGGATTGTTTATGACTGAGCACTCAAACTGTTTCTGTCGTAGCTCCACAGAGAGAATATAAAAGGACCTCTGTTCTTGCAAGGTTTCACTTCTTCAACACACGTTTCTCACTGTTATTTCCAAAACCGACAAGTACACATATCATGTCCTGCGTCTGCCGGCGTCTTCCAAAACCCAGTACAAAGCCTTCATGCTTCGAAAATCACCCGCTTCTGGCGTCATGAGTATTCCGAAATACTGAAACGTGATATTCCAACGATCATGGAAAATTCGCCGCCACTCTACTGACTCCTTGTCGGCGCAAGGTCGAAGCCCCATACAGTCTAGTCCTAGCTCTGCATCGACTACATAAAGAGCTTCTTGCTCCCACAGAGCTTCACTTCTTCCACAAACATTCTTTCCTTCTCTCTATCAAAATCGCCGGTGACAGCGAGAATGTTCTGCGTCTGCGTCTTCGTTTTCAAAATGTCGCGACGTCAACTGAATGATTGGAAGCTTCGCGAGCGTGTTGTCAAAACATCATTGCAGTCCGCAAACGATGTAGTGCGGCCAAAAGAGCGCGCTGAGCCGTACATGTATCCCTCTTCCAGATTATTCCTACGTCCAATTTGGCGTGCTGAGATTCAAAACGCGCAGAAAAGGCCTACATGGAGAGCACTCCGGATTTGGTGCTTGACTAGATATAGAAGCAGTCTTTTTGCTTAAGAACATTCTCCCTCATATTCACTTCTCCGGCTTCCAATTCCCAAAAGACGGATGGCAAGCGCCGATGTTTGTTCCCTCGTTCCGTCTGTCTAAAGCCTCGGGCTTCATATACATGTTTCGGACCAACTTCTCCCAGTCATTCAAGATAAAATCCGAGAGATTGCATGTCCATGTAAACAAACCGAAAAACGACAGTGTCATGTCCTTCCGCCTTCAAAGACACCACCGGAAGCTTCCATGGCTTTCTTCTCCGGTCGCTTCCTTATAGAAAAGACCATTTGGGGATGTCCTTATGGTAGACACATGACCTGGGCAGCTCCGCAGCTCAGCTGGGTATAAAAGCTCTTACTTCTTGCCGTGTATCTCCTCATTCCTATCCTACTCTTCGGCTTCCAAATTCTCAAAAAAATACGGTCATTCCGTACATGTCTGTGTCTGGCCGCGTCCTCTAAAATAACAACAGAGCTCTCCATGGCTTTTGTGAGCTTTGCAAACCCATCTTTCGATATTGTCGGTGCCCACGAACGGGTTACAGCTTGGTTGTCAAAAGTGCGAAACCATGCGGTTATGTGTTTGCCTGAGTGAGACCAGAAAACTCTCCTGATCACCGCCATGTGCTGCTGTTTCCTCCTAAAACCATAGCCGAAACAGGGATGTTCTTCCTCTTTCCCCGTCGGGGCGTTCTCATGCAACACCTCCGAAAGACTCTCGTACTTTGAAGAACGTTACCACCTAGACAAGATAACGACCTCGTTGCCATGGCGAGTATAAAAGCTCTTTTCCTGGCCGCCACCTTCTTTCTTCATATTCCACCCGTGGGCTTTCGATTTTCCAAAACAGTATCTCGTTATCGGGATGTCTGAGTTCTGTGTCTGCGCTGTGTCCTCCAAAAGTTGGACGAACTCACTCGATGATTTGCGTCGATCCTGGCCTGTTCTATCCAAGAGCCGCATGTCCACACTGATGTCGATATGCGATAAAAAAAATGCCACCACCACCATGACATGGCGGGTGTCCAAAAAGAGCTTATCGAAGTCCCCGATGTTCCTTCTTTTTCCCTGTGTGGCACTCCACTACAAATACAGCCGGTCTCGCATCACGTCGTGCCAGCTGTGTCAATACCTCCCCAGTCTCTCCAAAACATAGAAAACCAAAAACCACTATTCAATCTCCATGGGCAGCACCAGCACCAGCAGCGGGATCACTAATCCCTCACCCACCCATGTACTCACCCGCACCCAACATCTACAAAGTCGCTCAAAAACCGACCCACAAAAACCACCTCCGATCCGAAGATTTACCGCGGAGCTGCTCGGCGGCGCTTTACGTACACGGTACATACAATTGCAGCGAACCGGTGCTATCTCCAGGTGCAAGTACGCGATGGTTGGATCAAGGCGGTGAACGTGCGGCTCAGCGTCACATGAGGATGTGCGTCTTTCTCCGCTTGGAGCAAGCGGAGTCTCCAGTCTCCGCAGTTTGTCGGTGGATGGTGGATGGTGCTGGTGTGGGTGGTCTGGGGAGGACGTTGCTGTGGGCGTACAGGAAATGTGGCGAATGGGGTATGTGTATGTGGTGTTGTAGAGGGCTAATTGGGGTGTGCGCGACTCTTTGGGGCGTGAATTACCGAGGTCGCAGACTGCGATTCCGACGTGAGTCTTGCATGCGGGTCAAATCCCCAACCTAAACGCCGTCCCGTTGCCGTGTCCCCAGGCCGCCCTTCCCTTCCCTCGTCGGAGTGACGCATGCGCCTTCCCTTCGCTTCGCCTCGGCATGCATTAACGCGGCCGGCTGTCGGATCCTGCCTGCCCGTGCCCATCAAAATCCATTACATAGTCACATAGTTACGCGACGTCGCGATCGGCTTCTGAACAAGCCCCAGCCAGAAGCCGAGTAGCATTACCGGGCGCAGTATGCAAGTGCGATCAAGCCCGCCTTCCGCGCAACCTCAGGTGCTTGGAGCTCTTGGTCGCGTTCAAGATGGCAAGCCAAGTGCTGGGCCTACTAATCAATTAACAATGTCGGGAGGGCTGGCTGATGAGATTGGATGGAATTGGATGGGAGGGCGAGGAGACCAGGGACGCAAGACGGAGGAAAGAGCTAATGCGGGGAAAGACTTCTTTCGCAGGCACAAATCGCCGCTGGTTTCCCTTCGCCAACAGTTAAACACGAGTCGTGCGCGCGGTGGTGGCAGACTAATCAGAACACACGAGCTACCACCAGAAAACTCTGAAGGATGACTGGGGCATCATGCACGCAGTCCGTAGTTGGTTGGGGTGACGGGCGGAGAATGCAACGGTATTTGGTTGACGGCGAACTACCTGCATGCTAGACACTAGACAGGCCAAGCACCAGCATAGTGGGGTAAGGTTACCACAAAAATCTGGAGTAACCGCAAAGTCGGAGGAGCCGACTTGTTTGTGTATATTAAGGAGGGGACCCCAGAATTCTTTCATAGAACGTCTGTTCATTTCCGTTCTGTCTATCCATCCGAGAAAGAGAGACAGCTCGGCAATTGGCATCGTTGGAAAAGATGGTGTCGACACAGTACCCAGCGGACGACAAGATCTCCGCCCTCGATGCTGCACAGGTCTCCGAGCATCACCACGCGGCGAAGGTTGGTGGGCTTGCGGCGAATATGAGTCCGGAGAGGAGGGCGGAGGTGGAGAAGAAGTTGAAGAGGAAGTTGGATGCGAGATGTTCGCTTTTTGTGTTGATTTATATTATGAACTGTGAGTAACCACCTTAATACCACCTACGCAACCTAGGGATTTGTTACTGACGAGTGCTTTTAGACCTCGACCGCAACAATATCGCCGCAGCCCGTCTGGGCGGTCTGGAAGAAGACCTCGGTCTCAGCCCCACGCAATACAGCACTTGTTTGTCTATTCTTTACGTGGGATATATCCTAATGCAGGTCCCGTCCAACATGATCATCAACAAGATCCCGCGTCCGTCGCTGTACATCGCCATTGTTATGCTCATCTGGGGCATGATCTCTACTCTATCGGGAAACGTGACAAACTTCGCCGGCATGGTCGCCATCCGTTTCTTCATTGGTTTCGTGGAAGCCGCCTTCCTACCTGGTGCACTTCTTATCCTGTCGAAATGGTACACGCGCCGTGAGCTTACGCTGCGAAACGCAATCCTCTTCTGCGGCAACCTGATCTCAAACGCCTTCTCCTCTCTAGTCGGCGCCGCGGTACTAGGAAACATGGAAGGCACGCTCGGCCACCGCGCCTGGAGATGGCTTTACTGGATTGAGGGCGCAGCAACGATGCTCATCGCCATCTCCGCGATCTTCATCCTCCCCGATCTCCCGCACAACTCGAAAGGTTTCACCGAGGAAGAGCGCGCCGTTGCCGTCCTGCGCATGACTGAGGATGTTGGCGAAGCAGATGAAGATTCGGCTGAGCAATCTGCTTTCGCGGGTTTCTTCATGGCGGTCAAGGATCTTAAGATCTATGTTATGATGCTCACATTCACCGCGTACGTAGTTGGACTGTCGTTCAACGCCTTCTTCCCTACGCTTACACGCACCCTGGGTTTCGGTTACATCACCACGCTGCTCATGTCCGCGCCGCCGTGGGCCTTCGCCTGCGTCGTCTCTCTCATCAACGCGTGGCATGCAGATCGGCAGCAAGAACGTTTCTGGCACATCGTGTGCCCGATCATGCTAGGAATCGTCGGCTTCGTCATCTCGATGGCCACATCAAACACCGCAGGCCGCTACGTCGCCCTCTTCCTACAAGCCTCCTCCTACGCCGGCTTCATCGTCTTCTACTCGTGGATCTCCTCTTCGTTCCCGCGTCCACCCGCCAAGCGCGCCGTCGCCATCGCCATGATCAACGCGTTCTCGCAGCTCGGCAACATTGCGGGGAGTTATGTGTGGAATATGTCGGATAATGGGTATAGGAACAGTTATGGGGTTGTTACGGCGATGTTTGGGGTGACGATTGCGGGATGCTTTGTGTTTAGGGTTATTCTAGTGAGGTTGAATAAGAGGTTGGATGATGGGACGGATGCGTGGGTTGTGCATGGGGATGTGGCGGAGCAGACGGCGGCTGTGGAGGGGGTTAGTGTTGAGGAGGGGAGGAAGCAGATGGGTGATTTTAGGTATCTTGTTTAGAGTGATTGGAGAGGTAGGAGGTTGCAGATTTAATGAAAGACTTCCAAGGTTCAATTCACCTAGTCCACCGCCAGAGATAATGTCGAATTATCACCACCGCGACGCACACGCTGAGTATGAGTGAACTCTCATCTATCAATTACAATCCATGGATACAGTACAAAAGCATGTTCACGACATACCGATAGCCTGCACCGTGCAATAAATCACTTAATAAAGATTGCCTCGCGCACGGACTTGGTTCACTATTTTGCCCGTCGCGCAATGACGCAGGTCCAAAACAAAGATCTCGTACTAGCTCCAACACAAGCTTCATCCCCCATCCCCACGGAGCCATCGCGCCCACCCCATCCCAGCCCTGCGCGCACAACCTCAAACTTTCTTTTTGCCCTCTCCGTCACTCCCATCACCACCCTCTCTCTATTCACAACCACAACCTCAACGCGACAGACAAATGGCACCACCGGCACTCATCGAGCGCACCGCGCCCGATGTCGTCCCAGCACCCAAACGCGCACCCGCGCGCTCGCGCCTGCCCACCGCGCTGCGCGTGCCCATTCTCATCAGCTTGAACATGGGCATCAATATGCTGCTGTGGGAGTTTACGGCGAACTTTCTGCGTCCGGAACTGGGTGCTGTGAGCAAGGTGCCAAAGGAGGACGATGTCACGTCGTTTTACTCGCCGGCGGCGCGCGTCGCGATGCGCTGGGTTACTGTGTGGATGACGTGGTATTTTAACTATGACTGTAAGACACGCTTTCCCCTTACCTCTACCTCCAATCGATATGGATGATGGGATGTATGGCTAATATGTATGGGAACAACAGTCTTCGACGTCTCCGCCCTAACCGTCCTAACCTACGCGCCCTTCACCTACCTCCTCACCACGTACTACGAGATCAGCGCCCTCACCGCCGCCGCCAACATAACCATCGAAGTCCTCTCCTTCGCCATACCCACGTACCTCCTCCGCCCCCGCTCCATCGTCCACCGCAACAACGAGCCCCTGCGCAACCGCTTCCTGCTCAACAGCATCCAAGTGCAGGTTTCGTCGTCTATGCTTGCCATCGCCGTGTACATCGTCGTGCTGTGGGCGGGCCAGACAAGCGGGTTTCTGAACACGTTCTTGGTCCAGTACTTCGATATTCCTACGCTGGAAGCGGCGCACAATGAGTCTCCGATGTCGATTTTGGCGAAGACTATTGTGGTGGGCTGGGCGGCGAAGGCGTTTTTGCTGAACCCGAGTTTTGCGGCGCAGAGGAGTGGGGTGGCGACGCCGGTTGAGGTTTTCGATCCGAGTACTGCGACGTTGCCTAAGACTATTGAGCATAACTTCTTCAACTATAGTAAGAGGACGAGGACGCTTATTCAGCAGACGGTTATTCTGAATGCGTTCTTGTTTGCGGGTACGGTTCAACGGTGTATGACGCTCATTGGCACCGATGTCGTCGGTGCTGTTGGTTATGCGGGTGTCTGGGTCGCGGCGAATACGGTGGTTGCGCTGTGGTATGGCTGGGTTGGAGATACTAGCACGGATTACCAGCCGTTGTAGGGATTTGAGGGAAGTGAGGGTATGTGTGGAGCCGACGTGGATGTATTAGTATGCGAAAGAGTTTGAGTGGGAGGGTTTGCAGGATTCACATTCTTATGGATGTCACAGCAGACAAGGTCTGAGAAGGGTAGCCGAATCTATTGGGGTCATTTGGTTTATTCAGTGGAAGACACATGGGTGTGTCGGCGGCTCTATAGCTCATTTTGATACCAGTTATTTTACTTTTTTTTCGTTCCTCGAATCATCTCGTCTCAGTCCGCTGATACTCTTTCGGGTATCTTCAGATGCATCAATGCAGATTCGCGCAGAATTCGCCCTCCAAGTAGTGAATCGTACTGTCCAAGCCGTGAACCAAATTCTCCAAGTTAGAGACCTGTCCCTCCAAGCCCTTGATGTGGTCATCCTTTGCCTTTGCCTGCCGCTTCACTTCCTTAAGCGCCTCGCCACGCTTCTTGTGTTTGATGATCAGCTTCCTGGCAAGCTTACGCGCTGTCTTGTCGGAAGCGCTCCCGAGAACTTGCTCTTGCAGCTTCTCGATCTCGGTATCCTTTTCCTCCAGCTGGCGCAGGAATTCCTGATTGACCTCGATACTATCAGCGTCTACACCATCACTCTTCTTGGCGTCGGTAAGTTGCTTCGCCAGCTCGGTGTTAGCGTCGACTTGTGCTTGCACTTGCTGCTGTGACATAGCGATAGCATCATGTTGCTCCTTGACCTTGGCGTTCAACGTAGCGATAATCTCGTCGTGCTGCCCGGTTTCGTGAGTGAGGTCAGTAATAAGCTCATGGTCGGCCTTGCAGCGGTCGCGAAGCTCCTCCAGCTGGTCCCTCAGCTCTCGTAGCTCTGTTTCTCTGGCCTCGTATACCTCAGGGAGGCCATTGATAGCAACATAGTTCTCGTGAAGTTCGGCAATGTCAATGTCCTGAAACCCCTCATACTCATCCTTCAGCTCTTTCAGCTCTTCCAGCTCTTCTTCCATAGCCCTGCATGATGCAGAGAGGTCGTTGATAGTCTCGTTTTGCTCGCGGGTTTTGGTCGTGTAGGTGAGATGAAGCTCCTCATGCTCACCCTTCAATTTCTGGAACGCTTCGTCCTTGGCTTTGATTGCGACAGTGAGCTCGACTATGGTGAAACGCTGCTTGCTATCGACGGCGTCGTTTTGCCTTTTGAGACCATTGATAACGCCATCTTGCTGCTTGACCTTGGCTTTCAGCTCTTCGATGAGGTTCTCGTCGCGGTTGTAGTTGTCGCTAAGCTCTGCCAGCTCAGTCTTGGTCTCTTGAAGCTTGTCTCGCTGGTCGACGTGGGCCGCATTCTTGGCAGAGAGGTCGCTGTTGCGCTGCTGAAGGTCGTCATTGCGCTCCCGAAGATCCTTGATGACATCGCGGAGATCTTTTGATCCCTCCCTATGGTCGGCGATCGCAACCTTTTGGATGTCGATGGTGTCGCGGAGGTCTTCGGTTGCCTCAACATGCATGGCTACGGTGTTCTTGAGGTTGTTGATCTCGAGCTCTTGAAGCTGAAGGCCTGGATGCTGCGTCAATGGGAGTGGGTTAAATGGCGGGGTCACATACCCAAGTCCAGATCTACTTCGCTACGAGGAGTTTCTTGACCTCCAGAAGGCGGGTATACGGGTCGGCTAGCCATAGCGGTGTCTAACAGGAGAGGAGGAGGGGTAGACAGGCGATTGAGTGGTGGCGGAGGCAGTCGCATGTACATAGGCGGTGTCTGCGGATCGGGGTGAAATGGCAGAGACATGGATAAAGAACGACTCCAGAAGGAGAACGAGCGAAAGCTGATAGATGTGAAGCTACTGAATTGAGAAGTTCGCGCGTATAAAGGTGGAAGCGTGAGACTGGTGTAGGCGGAGGAACAAACGCAGGTAAAGGCGAATATTGACTCCCACAGTGCGCCAAGCGAGGGGCTGACTAACGCTCTCTCTCCTTCACTTTTGATCTCAGTATTTCAGAGGACATCAGGTTTTGGGTTTGCGATGCGCGAATGAGGAGGCAGTGAGGTGTACACGTCGACGTCGAGGTGGAAGATCGCCACTGGCGACGCCGTGCATGAGACGACAACGGCTAACGGCAAACCTCAAAGGAACCTTGAAACGAACTGAACACCTCAGAGCTTACCAATGATTTTGGTCAAATGTTCCCGCCGCATCTTCATGGCTTTGGTCTTGCGAAAGACTTTGATGACACCACCGATGAGACACTGACCCTCCCTGCTACCTGTAGATGTTTTATAGAAATGACAGCTGAACGACACCAGGAGTCGGAGCATTAGAAGAAGAGACAGGTGACTTCAGACACCCGTATATCGAAATGACGTCGGTGACGGAGGGAAGTGAGTGCCAAAACGGCAAGTGCGAACAGCGACATCCCGAGACCGACCAGATCGTGTGAAGCACGCCCCTTGATATCTGCTAGAGGGATACATCACCTTGGGAACTTACTAAATACCAGGATAAGGAATAGTGTAGGTCCCAATGGAGTCACACGTAATGTCCCGACCGTCGCACTCACCTCTCAATGTAGTCCGGCAATCGCTGCATCGTCTGGCATTCGTTCCCGTATTCCTGATGAATTGTCTATCGTGCAAGAGATATCTTGATGCATTAGTCTCGTTGCGACGGTCGGTCAAGATGTTTCCTGGAAGTTGGTGCAGCTCTCTGGACAATTGAAGTTCTAGCGTCCCTGCCCCACGCGCCATCGTCACTGCCACAACCCAGCCATCAAAGCTCCACCCAAGCTTCCCTCTCATGATCTACTTCCTCTCCACAAATCATCCAGGCCTCCAGCCTTGCCCACAGTTCTGCCTCACAGCCAAGCCCTGGGCCGTAAGAGCCTCGCTCGATCTCACAACCCATCTCGAAAACATCGTCATACCTGATTAGGCGTACAGCTTTGTACCCCACACTGACATGTTCACTGCCACACACGACGGGCCGTACAAGCTCCACCAAGCTTTACCCCTCGGCACATGATGTTCCGACCAGGACGCGCTCACATAAATAAACGCGACGGCCCGTCAATAGGAGAAGATAGCTAAGACGGACAATTACCCCTCCAAAGCTATAGCTCTACGAATTTCCCCGCTATAACAGGAACATCACCACCCAAACCACCAATTACTCCAACCACTCTCCCGTCACACCAACAACCAGACGATCTAATCCAACTTCGACAATGCCAATGTGGCAAGCTATCACTGACCCCGTCCTCGCACTCTCCGGCGGACTCGCAAACGAAGAACAAACTCGCCGCAAAGTAGCCCGTGAAATGGCGATCAAGAACGGAGAAGACCCGGATGCGCTCGACAAGAAAGACCAAGGTCCCCGCAGAATAGGCCAATGGCTTTGGCTTAAACCGGAATGTGTCCAGGAATACAAGAAATGCCATGCGGAAGTCTGGCCGGAGGTGTTGGAGCAGATCAAGGACTCGAATATCAAAGACTGTACGTTACTTATTACCCATCTGAGCTACCTATCATTCAGATCGAGCAATATTTACTAACGCGTTCCATCAGACTCAATATACATGAACCTCTTCCCCCGCCCCATGCTCTTCGCGTCCTTCAAATACGTCGGCGAAAACTTCGACGAGGACATGGCGCGCATGGCGGAGAACAAGGTCGTGCAGAAATGGTGGAAGATGACGGATAAGATGCAGGAGAGTCCTGTCAAGGGTGCGAAGGGGAGTGCGACGGGGCCCGGGTGGTGGGGGCAGACGGAGGAGGTGTTCTATGTGGAGTAGATAAGGAAAGAAGGAGTGCAACAAGCAATAGAGGCAGTATAAGTGCAAGAATGGAAATAAGTTGGTCTTAAGATATGTCACCTAGGTAATAGCGCTTTCTTTCTAGAGTCACGTGTTCCCCATGTTCTAGCCTTTCACTTTCCTTACGGAGAAAACATCCTCCGAGCAACTAGTTACTCACAACCGCTCCACGACCGCTTGCTCACCCGCATCTTCATATTCGTCTCTCACTCACCCCCCAGCCGCAATGTCCTACGTCCCACCTCATGAACGCGTAGCCATGCTCCACAGTGCAGAAGTCTCCCCAGCTCAGGTCGCTTCTGCAAACGCTGCAATGAATGGATCAAGCTACATCCCACATCATGAGCGCTTAGCCTCCGCACCGCAGGCCACTCCAGCGAACAGTAAGTGCGCGCCCTACCCTTACCATCCACATTGTCCTTACTGACTCTACACTAAGAAATGTTCATTGAGAAGCAACGCACGTTCAAGTATCCCGCGTACGACGCTTATGGTGTTCCAAATTACGACAAGCGTCCTGTCCAGTCGAAAGCCGCGAAGAAGCTCGAGGCGCAGAAGGCTGACTACGAGGCCAAGCTCGCCGGCTTGAAGAACTCCCAGACTAGGCTCGAAAAATCCGTCGACTTCCTTGAGTCGGAGCTCGACGCAAAGGTGGAGTTCTACGAATCCGAGCTCAAGGCGCAGAAGACAAACTACGAGACCAAGATTGCGGAGATGGTGAAGGAATTTGAGGCCAAGATCAACGACATGCAGACGGAATTCGAGGCCAGGATCACCGACAAGGTAAATGAATTCGAGGCCAAGCTTAGCCACGTTTCTGAGGACTACGACGCCAAGATTGCCGACATGGAGAACGAATCGCAGTCCAAGCTCGAGGATACCATCAAGCACTACAACGCCATTCTCAAAGACATGGAGGCCAGTTATCAGACCAAGATCGCGGAGATGGAGGAAGAACACAAGGCCAAGCTTTTTCACTGCTTTGGGGAATACGAGAGCAGGGAGAGCGAGATGGAGAAGCAGTACGAAACCGATCTTGAGGGTCGGAAGAAGGCCTGCGAGGACAGAGTCGAGGAACTAGTGGTGCTGAAAGAGATGCGAGCCAAGGGAGGTCACTTCATCAGCCTGCTTACTGACAAAGTCGCGGAAACCAGCAACAAGAAGGCGGACACCAACGACAAGAAGCCCGAGATCGATGCGCTCAAGGGCACTATCGACGCCCTCAAAGACACCGTCGGTATACAAATGGTGGCTGCAGAAGATCTCCGCGAGACCGTCAAGTACCTTCGAGAGCGCAATGCAAAGCTCGAAGCAGAGCTTCAGAAGAAGTAGGCCGCGAGCCACGACACGTCGGAGCTGGCACTCTCATGACAACTGGATAACCATGGAAATACTCGATGAAGTCACAAGATGTTCGTAGAAAATGAAAATGCTGTAACTAGCCACAAGTTCAGTCGACAGTGACTCTTGATTTTACACATTAGCAACTAATACATACGGGCCATCTCTTCCCCCCTCTACCGCATAACCCTACTGTAAAAGAAACATCTCTCGAAAGGCGCTGAGATCTCAAAAGTGAAGGTGAAAGCGATTTAATTAGCTTCTCGCTTGATCCGCTGCGCACTGTCAGATCCCAGCTTTTCTTGCGTCCGTTTCTCCCTCCACCGACTCCGGGTCACTAGTTTTTCCGTCCAGCAAAACCGCTTGAACTTCCAGTCGAGTCGAGCGACCGCATTAGGCCTACTGTACCGCCATCTCGGCTGCGCATTTTCGAGAACTTAGACGAGGCTTCCACAATCACAGTGACCCCCGACACATCCCACTACTTCACCGACGCCAACCGCCTACAATGAACACGATGAACACCACCCCGTTACTCAACACGCGTACTCCCGCATTCAACGCTATCGCTGCTCGTGTACAAGGCGCGGATGCGGACGATGAGGACATTCTCGAGCGGGATGAAGAGACGGACGATGAGGCGAGCGGCGACGAGGCCATCGGTGAATCTGATGAGCGCGATGTTGAAGACATGAGCGACGACCACGGCTCATCAACACCGAGCGTCAAGGTCCCGGTAGTGTCTCTAGACTCGGACGACACAGCGTTCACTCGGGACATACTGGACCCGGAAGACCTGCCTGCCTTCGGTAAGTCATTATACTAGTGCTCCAGTCTTCCGCACACTGAACGCATGATCACTAACAGATTTGACTTAGGCGACGATCTAGACACCGCCAGGTGGACGAAGCTCGCGCTCTGGCAAGAAGGCGGATACGAGGGCATGCTGAAAGTACTACTAAAGGATGAGATCGCGGCTCATTGTCACAGCTCTGCTACAGCATCAAATCCCGATGAGCAGTGCATCCTCGCTCCGGCGCGCATGATGGTCGCTTCTGTGGATAAGGATATTCTCAAGGCCGTCATACGCGGTAATCTGGCTCTCCAAGCGAAGAGCGACAGTTCCATCAAGGACCGCTTGGATGAGTTGTATCTTGAGGCCAAAGACAAACCATCGATCTACTACCAGCTCTTCGTTGACGATAACGGCCAGTCGCCCACGCCAAACGAACTCGGCACCATTCTAGATACTATGGAAGAATACATCAACGCTACAAACCACACCCTCGCGAACGAGATCGACAAAGTCAAGGAACCGTACATCGATCTGCTCCAAAGTCAGGATGGTTACAGAAAGTACACATACACCAGTTCAGGGACAAAGGAAGACAACACAGACCGCGAGTTCCAATCCCCCGCCAGGGTCAAGGAATCCACCCGCCTGATCGAGAAAGTACGAGCACGACTGAGTGGCTTACCACCTCAGCACCACAACAAGCCGTTGAAGCATCCACTCGTCGAAGTCGGATATTCAGCTCGCTCCCAGGCCCGCCTCAAGAGTAACGCCAGCCACTCTTACTCTCACCCCGCCATGAACCTCGCCGAAGCAATCGCTGCCGTACTCTTCGCAAATAACACTCTTCCCAAACTATACAAGATGACTCAGTACATCATCTACATCTGCAACACCGCGTCACACGCCTCGCTATCCGAGATCGTACTGACCAGGCTGGCCGAAGGCTACATGGGCAACGGAGGAGGATTCAGTCATTACCCTGCGGGCCGAAGCGCCGACTCTGCACTCAAGACGTCGGAACAGGAATAGGACAATTGTGCTCAGTATGCGATTAAGCGGTCGCCGCTAAGAACTCTAAGAATTGCGATCTCTCTTATTTAATAAAGAGTACCTTTGTATATATAGTAGTTATATAATTTAAAAAATTATAAGTAACTTATCTTACTTTATATTATTATAGTACTATAAATAAAATAAAAAAACTAAACTTTAGAATTATATACTTACTAAAGTAAGTTAACTATAAAAAAAATATAAAATATATACTTTAGCGTCTTTATTACTTATATAACTTATACTATATTAGTATTTTAAATTTTTATATTTTAAGCTACTTTATAAAGTACTATAACTATACTTTATAAAGAACTAGTACTAACTTTTAATATTTTTATTTACTTTTTTTTTTTAACTTTTAAAAAGTATTAAAAATTTAACTTAGTTATATACTAAGTTTAAAAATACTACTAGTATTAGTTAAAAAAAAGTAGTAGCTTTTAAAAAAAACTTAATTTTTTTTATTTATTTATAAAGTATATAGTAGTACTATTTACTAAAAATATAGCTAACTATATATATAAGTAATACTTTTTAAAAAAAAAGCTTTTTTAAAAAGAAAAAAAAATATAGTAAAAAGTTTACTTTATTAACTTTAATAGTTTAGCTATATACTAATAAATTTTAAAATATATTATTATAGTAGAATATTAATATAAAGTAGAGTAATAAAACGTAGTTTAGTAACTCTATATAGTAATCTTAATATAGGTATATTTTTTAAATACTTTATATTTACTATAATATAGTAGTAAGTTTAAAATATATTATATAGTAAGTACTACTTTTAATTATAAGCTTTAAAAAGTCTATATTAATAATATTCTAGTGCCTTAAGTCTAATTTAGTGTTATCTTTATAGTAAAATAATATTAAAAAATATTAAAAGACGTTAAAAGACTTTAAGCTAGTCTCTTTTAGAACTACTAAATAATTTTAATATTAATTTAGTATATATTACTATAGTAATATAGTTATTTTAGACTTATTTTATACTTACTTATATAACTTCTTTTATACTATAACTAGAAATAACTAGAAATAATATAATATATAGTATATAAGAATACTAATTAGCTAATAGAACTTACTATACCTATTCTTAGCTATTAATTATAACCTTATCTCTATTCTCTAGTAATATTAATATAATAACTACTAGTAAATAGGTCTTATTTAAGGTAACTATAATACGTAACTATAGCGTCTATTTAAGTAATAGTATTAGATAAGAGAAGATAAGCTATAAATACTAAATCTTTTATTTTCTATTTTTTATTATCTATACTAAGAATTCTAGAGATAGTACTATATTACTAAAGTATAGTCTACTCTATATATAAAGATAGTAAAAGCTTTATCTTTAGTTCTACTTTATATATAAAGTTATAAATATAAATAGTAATTATAATTAATAGCTTTTTTCTAGTTAGCTTATTAATAAAATAATTCTCTACTTAGCTTTTAGAAATATAATAATAGTACTTATAAAATATATTATATATTTTTTTAGTAAGCTTCTTAAAGGTAAGAATAGAAAAAGAAATAATAGAGAGCTCTACTCTAGCTAAATAACTTTTTAAAATAATAGAAATATTAATAAAAATATTAATAGAAATATTAATAGCTCTAGAACGTATATATTTAGAGTAAAAAGTCTAGATTATATTTCTTATTATATAGATAGTATCTTATTTTATAGTTACTAGAATAGCTTTTAAAATAGCTTCTCTAATAGTTTCTCTTCTAACTATAGTAAATATAAAGTAGCTTATATAATCTTTAGTAAGTAATAGTAATATAGTTATATAAAAAGTAATTAATATAGTAATAATAAAGTAACTTAGTAGAGCTTCTTAGTAAGATAGTAAGGTAATATAACTAGTAAAAGATTAGTTTTATACTTATAATTACTTAGAAAACTTATAAATTATTTAGAAGTATATATTAACGTAGCGTTTAGTATTAGATATAAACTACTTATATCTTTAATCTTTAAAGTTCTAAATATTATTATTATATAAGTATAAAAAATAAAAAAAGCGCGCTTTTACTAAGATTTTAGTATATATATTCTAACTATAAAGCTTTAAAATATATTACTTTATTAGTTATAAGCTAATAAGTGCGTATAATTATATTATAATTTTTTTATAAAGTATTTAGTATTAGAATAGCTTCTTAGCTAGCTTAAAAAATTTAGAAGCTTTAACTACTTTAGAGGTAGTAGTACTAAAGCTTTAAGCTTTAGCTTACTTACTTAATACTATACTTTTAAAAGTAAATAAAAGATTTAGTTATATATTTTTTAGAATACTAGTAATAGTTCTTACTTTTTTAGAATTAGTAGCTCTTTAAGCTATAAGTATTACTACTTAAGATTTAGATTTCTACTTAATAATTAATAATATTCTTTATAGTTATAGTTTATAAATTATCTAAAAAAAATAGAATAGTTTAAAGATAGTAGTAGCTATTAAGTAATAGAATTTATGTTTAGGTAAATATATAGGCAAATGTGTGTCTTATGTGTGTCTTATGTGGGCCAAACGCGAAGGAACGACCGCGCCGCTAAGGAAGAACCTCTGGAGTGATATTGAGCGGTTGAAGAAGAAACTCAAGGAAAAGAAGGAAAAGAAGCCGAGTCTGCTTATGAAGTCCGCCAACCATGCGTTGCTCGCGAGGCTAAGGGAAGTGAATGAGAGGAGGAAGGCTGGGCGGGAGGAAGCGGGTCCGGAGGTACTTCAGTTGGCTTTGGAGACTATTGCTGAGTATCGGCGACGGCACCCTATTTCGGAGGACTAGGCAAGTGGCTGAGCATGCGAGTTTGGTTGACGACGTGGCGAGTCTTGATGGTGGAACTGACAACGTGTAAAATAATTGATATAATAACGATGGAGTGACAGTCCCGCAGTCTAGATGAATGTAAGAAGAACAACGACCTGAATGTATCGATAAGTAAAGCGAGTGAAGCGAATGAAGTGAATGAAGAGGAGATATTCTTGCATTGGTATTGAGTACATCTAGTCGTCTCGTCGTCCATATTCCTTCCTTAACCCACCTATTTCCACCCGTCCATCCATTCCACCCTCCTATTTACCCTACCATACCATACAGTCCATGTACATCCGACATATATTTTGTTCCTTTGAGCCATCCGCCCTGGTCTATCTAGATATACAGCGAGAGCGTTTTGGTGTCGTCGGTATGCGTAAAGTACATGCCCATCCATCTCCCCATGGCGAGATCAACCACCAACCGAACTAACCCAAAAACTCCAAAGAATGCAAGCCGAAGCCATACCAAAAAGCCAGATTCCCATGAATCAAAAGAGAAAGCGCGTCAGATTCGTGAAACGCTGCTGCTAAGATGTTCTGCAGATATGATACAGATCGTTATCGCGCAAACAACAGCACTTTTTGTGGTATGTATACTTTTGGCGTAGCTTCGTAACAATATCAGACAACGTCAAAAACATGACATAGCAAGTTTAACGCTTCCTGGGGTTCGTCGGCTTCTTCTTCGACGGTGTCTTCTGCGCATCTCCCTCAATGTACTTGAGGAGGTCCTCGATCTTGCGCTGGTCGACGCGGCCGCTTCCAGTGCGCTGGCTACCAGCGGCGGCAGCGGCATCACTAGCGGAAGGAGTGGCGGCAGCGGGTCGCAGGGGGTTGCGGCCGGGGAGCTGCATGCGGCGGATACGCGTCTTGGCGAGATCGTTGAGCTGCTTGGCTTGAGAGACAGCGCTGTGGGTAAGCTGTTCGAGCCAGCTCTCCGCTTCCTTGGTGTTGCGGTCCTCTGCTCCGAGCACCTCCTTGAAGATGTTGTAAGACTCGCGCATGCGGTTGACACCACCGCGCATGTCCTTGTCGAGAGCGAGAGCCTGGGCAGTCTGGAACAGCAAAGTAGCTGTGTTGATCGAGTTCTTGCCGCAGACCTCCTCGCAGACGGCGAGCGAAGCCTCGAACCAGAGTCGCGACTCGTGGTACATCTTCGCGGCTTGCAGCATGACAGCGGCGTTGTTGAGGGTTGTGATGGAGTCGGGGTGGTCAGGTCCGTAAAGGATCTTCCAGAGCTCGAGTGCGTGACGGACGTAGATCAGAGCGGCTGTGGTGTTACCCGAGCCATGCTCGAACAGACCGACGTTGAGGTAGGCAAGCACAGTCTCCGAGTGGTCGACACCAAGGGTTCGCTCAGACACAATGATGGCCTTGTGTGCAAGCTCAAGAGCTGAGACCTTGTCGTCGAGGCTGTAGAGCAGGTTCGACAGGGTGTGGTAAGCCTTGGCTACCTCAGGGTGCAGTACACCGTAGATCTGCTCGTGTAGCTGGAGAGACTCCAGGAGCAGTTCCTGTCCAAGCTCCTTCTGGTCCTGGGCAATGGACATGCGGCCAGCCTCAAGTGCCTCCTCAGCCAACAAGCTCTTAGGTGAAGCCTCCTTGATGACAGGGACGATGTTCAGAATGTCGTCCGCGTGGAAGGTTTGTGGAGCAAGAGGAACGGTAGGGCTAGCCGTGCGGGCTGGTGGGGTGCTGATGGACTTGTTCTTCTTCTTCTTGGAAGATGTGGAGTGGCCGTTAGTCTGCGGCGCAGCGGGCTTCTCAGCCGGCTGGCTGGCGGCAAAGGCCTCCTTGGTGAAGGCGTACGGCTTGCACTCCAACTGGAGACCAAGCTTGAGGGAAACCTCACGGAGCATCTGCATCTCCTTGCCAGACTCGATCCACGACTGACCAAGGTCGTAGCGGAATCGTAGGGCAACCTGAGCTACGACCTCCTTCTTGAGGGTCTCAGGTGTGAGCTTCTCGAAGCTAAAGTCATCCTCGGGGTACATCTTCTTGAGGCTGCTATCGCACTCAGCCACAGGCTTAGCGCTAACATCGGCTCCGAGCAGGCAGTTGAGGAGATGGGCGGCTGCGGGTGCTGCGAAAGGCGCGGACACGTTGCGCAGCTTCGAGTTGGCAAAGTGCTTGAAACCACGTGCGATCATCTCCTGGATGATGAGACGCTTCAGAGCCTGAAGCCTTGGGTCAGGCTTGTCAGCCAGCTCAGCAAGCTTTCCAAGGTAGCGGATGTTGACACCCCGCTTGTGCAAGAGATTGCTCAACGATTGACCGTCCATTGGGAAACCGACTTCGCCCTCCTTGAGCTCCTGAACCATGCGGGGAATGACCTCCGCGGTGAGGTGCTCGCAAGCAGCGCGGACCTCAGCCTCGTCCTGGGCCCACTCCTTCTTGTCCTCCTCTGACTGAGGGTTCTGGCCCGAGAAAACATCAGGGTTGAGCGCGAAGGAGAATCCGGAAATGTCGACACGCTCCTGCTCAGGGTCCTCAGCCTCAGGCTTCTTCTCGGCATCGGCGGTCTCCTTCTTGGCAACCTTGGCAGCCTTCTCCGCGGCCTTCCTCTCCGCCTTAGAGATCTTCTTGGCCTTGGGCGGCTTCTCCGCCTCTTCGTCAGAGTCCTCCTCTTCCGAAGAAGACTCCTCCTCAGACGACTCCTCTTCCGAAGATTCCTCTTCAGATGAGCTCTCTTCAGCCTTGGCCTCCTTCGCAGGGGCCTCGTCCTTCTTTGTGGTCTTCTTGGCCATCTGCTCCTTGACGTATTCGCGTAGCTTGACCCTGCCGTATGACTCTACGAGCTCAGGGCGGAGTGTTGTCATGCGGTGGGGGTAGTCCTTGTCTGTCGCCTCTTTCTCGCCCTCCTTGCTGGGCTCGGTCCAGTGTGCCTCTATCCAGGCAACGTCAAGAGGTGTGAGGCGGTAGAGATCCAGAGCGTACCGCCTGCCATCGGTACCGATCAGACCCTTAGTCTCAACACTTCCCTCAAGCTCGTGACGGACATTGTCCTTGTCCCAGACAGGATGCTTCTTGACGCGCAGCGCCTTGGAGAGCTGCTCGAACAGCGGGACGAACGACTTGTCATCGGCGACAATCTCCTTGCCCTCAACCGCACCGTAATCGATCTGGTGCTCGCCGGGGTCGCGCTGCTTGAAGATTCCGGGCACTATGCTCTGGCCAACAATGCGCTTTCCTTGGTAGTCGACAACGACGGTTCCAGAGGTGAAGAGGTTGTTGATGTCGAGGTTGTTCACAGCGCGGACACCGAACACGTCCTTGCCGACGGCCACACGTGCAGCCTCGTCACCACCCTCAGCGCCGAATGTGCCAACGCCATCAGCACCGAAGGAGTAGAAGATGTTGTTGTACACGAATATCTGCGCGTCCTTGGCCTCGGTAGGGTTGAGGGGCGCAATCTCGCCCCGTGCTACCAACATGGCACCGCGGGTCGCTGCATCGTTGTAGTCGGCAAACAGCTTCGAGGTGAGGCGCTCGCGGAAGACGCGGTCGTGGACGGCCTCCTTGGGCATCTCCCTCGTCGACTGGAATTCTTCATTCCAGTCGCGGAGGGTCTCGGTGTTCTCAACACCCGAGATCAGATAGCTCTCCTGTGTCCGCGCGAGATCGGGCTGGTGTGGGGTGAGGGACGACGTGGGTGCGGGGACCAACCATGGGTTCGCGGGGATGGCGTTGGAGAGCTGGAAGATGGTAAGCAGCTCCTTCTTCGCATTGTGCTCCAGCAGTTCCTGGAAGGAGGTGCGGAAAGATGGCGATAGGTCTTCAAGGAGGGTGAGGAGCGAGTGTGCCTGCTTGTCCTTTGGTGGCTGGCGCGGGAAGGGGTCAAAACTAGCATTCGACGACTTGTTGACGTAGAAACCTGAGACGTGAGCTGTGATGTGGTGTTGCTCGTTCTCGTTGGTCATGACTACCAGGTACAGCAGGTGGCCCTTGGAGCGGAGGTGGTATGGCGGGGGATTCCAGGGCGATACGGCGATGGATTTGATCGTCTTGGGCGCGGCTTCCTCTGTGGGCGGCAGCAGGTTCTTGATGTTGCCCGATGCCTTGAAGTCGTAGTCCGCCAATGGCGACTGCTCAGGGCCGTCCTGTTTGGGTTTGGAGATCTGCTCGTGGCCGACGGTGTCGTGCAGTGACAGTCCAGCCATGATACCATGCAGCGCATCGGTGCGATCACCGGCAGCACCGATGAGCTCGCGTACGCGTACCACATGTAACCGTGCCTCCTTCTCTGTGTATGGGTCCTCCACCAGGGTGAGTACGGAATCGGCCTTCAGTCCCTCGACTTCAGAGAGTTCGACGTAATCGTTGATCCGCTTGCCGTCGTGCTCCAGGTGGAAGCACGAGTACTGGAACGTGTGGGGCGTCTCGATGATGCTCTGACGGAGGTCTTGCACCTGCTCGGCCGTTGAGATCTGGAGTCGTGAGTTTGTCGCCCATATTTTCTTTTCTAATTCTCAATACGCACCGTTATCGGCATCTCGAACGGCTCGTGTGGGAGCTTGATGGTGACCTGGAAGATGTCTAGATACGTTAGCATACATCTCATACATATAGCAAGTCAATTGACATACTGTCTGGCTGCTGGCCAGCGCCATCTTCCTCTGTGCCCTCATTCTGCCCCTCTGTGGTGACGTCTTTGCTGGGCGTCTTCTCGACCTCTGCATTGCCATTGATGTTAGCCATGGTGTGCAAAAAGAGTTATTGCGCCTCGGAATAAATTTCCATCGCGGTCGTGTGCGGGCGGGAAGCTCACCAGACTTGGAAGCGTCATTGGTACTAGCGGCCATGATGGCGGGCTGTGGATATGTCGAGAAACACTACGACGCCGGGAAAGAACGACTGGGGAAAGAGGGAATCGATCTAGGGAAGGAAGGAGATATACAGGAATGGCGCATTAATGTACAATGACATGCGGCGAGTGATGGGGAGAGAGGTGACTCTCCGGTCATGTCTCCAGAATATTTTTCTTGAGGGCGCCGGGATGGTCCGCTAAGCTCGCTCTCCACTTCCGAGGCCACAGGCATGTCATCGGGAAAACGGCCCCCATGCACCGGGGTCAGCAGTATCGCGTCTATTCCAGAGTACTGGAGTCGCCATGTCCTACACGCTGCGTTTGTCTTCACGCCGGTTATCGATATGGTGATTGACGCGAGTTCCACCATGCTGTCACCACAGTCGCTCCTGCCGTTCGCACTTGGCACTCGCACTTGGCCCCTGCGGCGAATTATCGCAACACCAGCGTAACAAGGCCGCGGTACCTCCTTTGGCGTCCCTCTCCTCCAATCTCATCCCGTCCATCTCAATCATCTCTCCTTTCACGCGTCTGTCTCTCGTTTAACTTATCTTCACTCTTTCATTTCTTATCCCATTGATTCTGGCAGGCCTGCGTTTGACACGTGTAAAGCACGCGACACCAACGTAACATTGGACGCGCCAACGCAATAATGTTAATGCTACGACACATTACGCGCGCTCATGCCGCGTTGACACGACAACCTTTCGCGTATCGGTCTCAGCAGGCTGGTCCGGTACTGCAAAGAACAAGGTTATGCCAGCCCTCTTTGGCGCGCGCTCTGAGTGGCCAATCCGGTCCTCCGACTCCTGGCAACGATGCGCCAAACCCCATTGACGACGCTGCAGAGCGTCTCGAGGAAGAGGAAGAGCAGCAAGAGGAGAAACGCGAGAAGAAAAAGGCAGAATGGAAAAGCACAGCCTGGAAGATGTTTGAGGCTGCTGCTACTACCGGAGCCAGCATCTTCATCCTTGGATGCGTCGGCATTGGTTATACTAAGTACTACAAATGGAACGTGCTTGAAAAGATGGAGAACGCTTTTCGGGAAGGCGATCCTGTATTAGAGCTTGCAGCTACTGGAAAGGAGATGCCGAAAGCGGGTGAGCCTACTCGACTACAAGTCAGCAAGGACCTGGACGGTGATGATAAAGACTATGATCGTTGGATCCCACGTGATGAGCAAGAAAGGATTGACAAGATTGTCTGGGGCGAGACAAAAGGACGTTATCATCTGCTTCTTGGCGAGAAGGGGACTGGGAAGACTTCCATGCTCATCGATGCCATGGATAAGATCAATGGTGAGGGATGTTCGATGATGGAAGCCCATGCAGATCTCGAAGTCTTCCGTGTACGGCTTGGTCGCTGTCTCGACTTTGAGTACCACGAGGACAACATCGGATCGCTTTTCTCTATCCGCGGTCCACGCGATGCAGGCGCCATCCTTGACATTGAGCGCGCGTTCAACAAGCTTGAGAAAGTAGCTTTGCGACGACGCGCAACTGTCGGCAGACCGCTCATTCTCATTATCAACTCCGCACATTTGATCCGAGACAATGACGACGGCCGAGACCTGCTCGAACTCATCCAACAGCGGGCAGAGCAATGGGCAGCCGCCAACCTCGCAACCGTCATCATCAACTCGGACAAGTACTGGGTGTTTGAACGACTGAAGCAGTACGCGACGCGCATGGAAGTACATCAGATCAAGGACTTGAGCAAAGATCGCGCCATGCAAGCCCTCCGCAACTACCGAATGAAGTACTACGGCGAAAAGGTAAAAGACTCCATTCTCGAAGAAGTATACGACAAAGTCGGCGGACGCCTCACCTTCCTCAACCGCGTCGCCAAGTCCGAAGACATGGTCGCAAAATGCAACAGCATCTGCGAAATGGAAAAGATTTGGTTCCTGAACAACTGCGCGATTCTCGGCGAGGAAATGGACGACGATGTCATGGATCAGCAGAAATACGCTGTACGTATAGACCGTCATCCTACGAGACTGCATTACTAACTCCCACAGTCCACAGCCATGGTCCTAGCCAACGCCCTCTACAAACTCTACCACGACATGGAATCAACCTACGACCCAAAAGAAGGCCACATCCTCCCCTCCTTCCCCCTCCACCGCGCCCGCTTCATCATGACACGCTCCGACTTCATCCGTCAGCACCACGACCTCTCCATCTTCTCCATCGACTCGCACGCCGTTGTCCGCGCCGACTCAGTACCCATGCAACGTGCCTTCAACGAGATCTGCGCCGAGCCCGGCTTTGAAGACTTCCTGGAAGCGACGCTTGAGCGTATCGGTGCGATTGAGAGTCTCGGCCGCACGAAGGAACTTACTTTCAAGGATCTTTGGGAGGGCGGCAAGTATCGTATTGTGCAGAAGGATGGAAAGGGCAAGGTGCAGGGCGAGGTGGAGATGGAGACTGTGCCTGGGAAGGGGGATGATGACGATGATGATGAGAAGGATGATTGAATAAGAGGTTCGTTGAGATGTTAGAACGACTGGCTATTATGCGTATGGATGTACGATATGGGTATGGGCGGCTGGTTTGAATCTGCGTGGCGCTGGTGTCTACTGGGAAGCCACGATACCCTAGAATGTCAGTTTCCTTATCTATCTTCCTTGTCATGTTGCAATCTCTAGTGAGAGGAATGGCGGTTGTTTGCTGCCCCACTCTGGCTCAACACACATCGCTAAAAACTCCGATATCTCTTTTCAAGCTACTCAAGTCTGTTCAAAATCACCTGGGCTTTCTGCTCAGCCCACCATGAGACTCTCTTTAACGCTCATAGCTGTCGTGGCTTCGATCGCTCTTACCCAAGATATAGCCAGCGATGAGCCTACCAAGGTACACGTCCTATGGGAACCTGAGAAGGTCGCGGATGACGCAGAATGGGCTGCAGCCCGCCAGAAGGGAGATGATTTGATATGTCGACTCGAAGCCACGGACGAAGCTGCTGGTAGACTAAATATGGACACACGAACACCGCCTTCGGCGCGCAATCAATGGCCCGATGCCGCGCTCACAAGTGAGATAAGTCTCTGGGGTTGGTTTACTGGCGAATATGACCAGAAATCGCATTGCCAATTTGCCGATGATAACGAAGATTACCATGTCAACAAGGTCGGTACGTCGATTGCGCGAGGCCGTTCATTCCTATTCCTCCTTGAAAGTCTTCAGGGTTGGATATCGTTCTTGATAGATACTGACCTTTTATAGGAACTATGTTCCAGGATCTTGGTATCAATTCCAGGCCCCATACAAAAGGCGGAGATAATGTGTGTTACAGCATAGAACACTACAACGAGCACGCCGAAGATGACGATGGAGACACTCTCGCGGCGCAAGACCAGTACTACGACATCAATGGTGTTTGGGAGCGGTGTACCGGTGCGCATGTTCGATTCGGTATCAACCAACGAGGCGGACGTAAGTATCTCCGAGTGGACGTAGACTCACCTTCGTGCGCTACCGGCTCTACTCACGCACACCATACTAGGAGACATACTAACAGCTCAAAGTGATCATTGGTCTCGACTTCCTCAACCCTAGAACAGCAGCACTGGCAAATTGGGATGACAGCCCAGCAGAAGCTAGCCTCCCGGAGCTCAAGCGCGCCTCGGACATCATGATGGCGTACTGGCTTCGCGGCAATATTGACCCCAAAAGCCTCAAGTACTACCTTGTCCTCACCATCAAGAATACGATGACTCTCGCTCTCATCAACAGAGTGTTGAAGAATCATGGTCTCAAAGAGGTACCGTACTGGCCTGGTGTGATAGCCAACATGTACGACGAGGAAGGCCCGGCGTTACTTGGTGAGTAGTCTTGAGCGCCTTACATTGCCCAGGAGCAAACAGGACGGAACCAGTCTTGGCCTACTCCCATACGACATCCAAGGGTTGTGGGTGGTAACGACGCTGACGCACCCCAGGCTCTCCGTTGGGTCGCACGCTCGCTTTCTTGCTTTTTCAACACAAGGCAGAGCTGGGTACCAAGCATGTCACTGAAATTGTGATCTTCAGAAACAATTATCCGAGGCATTTGAGAGTTGGTGTACACTTGTTGTTCAGGATCAAAGACGTCCCCAATCCGGCCCCAGCCCCAGGCACAGCTTCATTCCGGTCTCTGAGACTTCGAAGTTCGGTTCTGGACGATGGGCGGAGGAATAAGATATATCTACACGAAATCTTCCAAGATAACAGAGCTCTTGTTATGGGGAGCGCATAGATGAGTGGGGTAGAGAGAGGCGTTGTCGGCTATGTAACAGAGGTCTAGTTGTCGGGTGAGGCCTATACCACATAGTTAGATCTGGGTTTTGTGGCTATGGAACCCGGATCAGACAAGACACTCGAGAAAATACCTAGGTACTGTCCGTGGGTAGACTCACAACTCATATGCCTCGAAGGAACAGACTCTGCTCGAGCGGTAGTCCAGCTATGACGTCCGTGACATCCAAACAGCGGACATATCTACCGCCCTCACATTCTTCACAATCGTGTGACATCAAGCCCCTTGCGTGCAGAAAGCGCAACAAATGACGTGAACGCCCCACCCGTGCACTAAGCATTCTCGCTAAGCAAGTCCCCACCGACATCCCGCTCGATGACGTCGCACCCACCCTCCTTCCAACCACATTCCCAATCACCTTTCAACTTTCCCATCGTGATCTTTTCGCCGACCCCAGCCGAGACGCTGATTAATACTGCTTTCGCACTTTCATTCGTGGGTCTGGGGCTGCGCGCGGAAGTGATAAGCTTCAGCGAAGCAACGATGGCGTAGGATCGACGCTAGCACCGCGACGGTTGGCGGGTGCTTGTTTCCCTTGTGGACTGGGCGGGTCTGGAGACGGATTTAACATTGAAAGATTTCGATTGCGTCGGTGATGGCTGACGGAGAGGGTGGAGGCGCGACGTAGGTGGGTGTGGAGTGGCCAGGAAAGAAGACCCTTAAGTATGCAACTGCCCGTGGGACCTCGGGGAGGCTCGATACTCGCGCGGTGCTTACCTTACAGACAAGTTTCCTGGCTATCGCGACCAATACGTCGGAGGTGTATTCTATCCGGCCTTCCCGCGCTTCACTTGCCATCCTTCTTTCCAGCCAACTTATCGCGCGCACTTCGTTAGACATCCCCATCTCTCATCTCATTACTAGCATCCATATCCAGTCACGATGGCGGTAATCTGGGGTCTCGACATGAAGGAGATGCAATGGGGCAAGTTCAAGTCTGGCTACATGTGGAACAACACGTACCACAACCGTCGCACAAAGTTCATCATCTACCAACTCGCCATGATTCTCTGCGTTGTCAGTGAGAGTCTGGGAACGGCTGCGCTATCTGGTATGGCATCTCTCTCCATCTCTACTCATGGTGGCGATGACAAAGGTCTGCTGTCCTTCAACTTGAACATCATCTAACATCCAGCAGACTACGTCGACCAGCAAAAATTCGTCTCAAAGCTCGACCGCAACGTCATGATCCACAACAACAACTTCGTGGGCATCGCATCGTACAACATCTTCGTCGGTATCTTCGTCGCCACCATCTTCGGTGCCGCCTTCTTCTTCGATCTCTTCTGGCCCGAGCGACAAGAGTCGAGAGGCGTCATCAACGCTTGGAAAGCTTGCTCAGTCTTCGCTTGCATGCTTACGCTCTCCGACGCCCTTGCATACACTTACATCACCGCGAGCAAGAGTGCGCACCTTACCGGCACGGACTTCGAGCGCGGACAGGGCCTGTTGTCGCAGTTCAAGAAGGCCGGTGAGACTCCGCTCGCTTACAACAAGAATGGCCGGGCTATTGCTAGTGTTGTGTTCTTGTGGCCGGGCATGATCTTCACTTTTGTTAGGTAAGTCACCTCTATCGGTCCTATCATCTCAACCTAGGGAAAACCTGAACAGGTCTGGAGCCTACATCAACGTTAGGCCAGCTAATTTGCAGGTTTTCTTCTTGATGTAGCCTCTAGGGCGTTCAGTTTTTCCCTTGTATGAGGTGCTATCGTACCACTCTTACTGACTCATTTGTCTAGCACATATCTCCTCTGGCACTCGCTGAACCACATCGACAAGCTCGGAGTCTTCTCCGCACATGCCCGTCATCTTGATGGCGCTCAAGATGGCGCAGAGCCCGAACCGAAAGGCAATGCCGTATAGAATTGGCTTCGTAAAACCATCACAGCCGATTCCCGTCCTGACCTCTCTCGTCCTGACCCCGCTGGTCCCGGTCTCTCGCCTCACCAGAACCATGAATTGCAGAACATAAGCAAGTCGCCGTCTGTCGTCACCGCGTACAAAGACGGAACTCCAGTCCGATCGGCTCCTCCCACATACAATTCCCATGCCGGTCCTTCTTCCCGTGGCGGCCCCTCCAGTCGTCCCGGGCCCTGGACTCCTCGTCGGGATTCTGAATTGAACAAGCTAAAGAAGAAGCACAAAACAGACATCAGCGTTGTCAGAGACGGACCCGCAGACCCACCTGCTCTCGGAAGGTGGGGAAGTGGGGGTGCTGTGCATGGTCCTGTCGAAGAGACCCTTGTCGAAGAAACGCCTATCGAGACGCTCATAGAGCGGAATAGGGCCGAGGTGCAGAGGATGCTACAAGAGGGTGATCCGGATAGGGATGAGATGATAAGGCAACGCAGCGAGGAGTTACTAAACAAGAACAAGGATTTCATCAGCGAGAGGCCGTTGAGTCCTGAGGAGTCTAGATGAGATGAGGGTTTGGTGAAGGTATTTCGGTATTTGATGGCGTTTAGGCATGAGTGGGATATTGAGTTATTGATACCCTGGTAGCTTGTTTACTTGGATGAGAATGAATAATAGTAATTCTTAAATCGTTTGCGTTGGCTATGTTGATGATGCTCACCTTATACAATGGAAAAACTGAACACCCTGGCGCCTACGTTGGCCTTAGGTCACCTACTTTGTATGTTGTTATCACAATGTAGGCTCCACGGTGTTTAGTTTATTTCCTAGGCTAACGTGGATGCACTGTTGTTAAATGTCGATCCTGGATGTACATGTTGTGATGTTGTCTTCTTTATGAAAGATTGGAGTCGATGGCTAAAGGTGGGCATGTTATACAGTAGTTGACAATGCTACTTATGCACGCTAACCTAGGAAAAAACTGAACACCATAAAATCTACGTTGACATTATATCATCTACTTTGCAAGGTTATGGGTCAATGTAGTCTGCAGACATGTTCAGTTTTTTTCTTGTATGAGGTGGCCGCATCCCCTCCCTCATGTCGCAATCCCCATCACGCCACCATCCACATCCCCGGTGCCAGCCTCATTCATCTCAGCGCCACCACGACGTTTCTTTTGCCGGAACGACGGCCCAATGCACACCCATAGGAAGATTATGAAACCCACTCTCGCTTCTCCGACCCCACCATCGTCACACCACTTTCTCCTCGGAAGCAAAAAAGCAAGAAAAAGAAAGGAGACCCTGTGAGAGTTCAAGCCACAGCAAGCCACGGTGACGCAGAGGCTTACGGGGCTTTCGAGCGATAAGAATGATACGGAAAGAAGGAAAGGAAAGCTAAGGGGAGATCTCGGGAGGACGGGAGGGAGCGATAAAAGGCAGTGGCGTGAAAGCCACGATGACGTGGAGTGTTGTATATGTGGAATGGGGGTGGGGAGACCAAGGTTTTGGGTGGAAAGAGCAAAGAAATGTAGGTTGTTTGCAGGATTTGGAGAGAATGCCATGACGCAGTTTCTTTGCGAGTAATGGCGTGATGAAATTAGAGGATGGATGCGAAAGAGAAAGAGTCGTGTGCATTGCGAAAGTTGTAAGAGTCAGCACCAGTGATGAGCCTGGCTGACAGTAGAGTCATGAGAGAGAAAAAGAAAACAAGACTGTGAGAGGATGAGAATGCGAGTATTGTGACAAGACTCAAGGAGGTTGCGAAAGCGTATGCGAATACGGGAGATGTGCGCATCAAGAGAAAGACCTTAGGAGGGAAAGATGAATCTGCGTAGTAAGACAACTCCGTGAATCAACGCGATGTATGGAAAGTGTGATCTCGACAGCCAGCCTCGATGCTTGATAATGTGGTTTGTGATACTCGCAGCGGTCCTGCCACGCATCGGTAGGCAAACATCGCTTCATCTGTAAAACCTAGAGAACAAGACAAATCGTCATATTCATCGGCATCGCCATTGTAGCAAAGGAAGAAACTGTCCCAGGTCTCCGTCCGGCTTACCGCCACAACTCACCTCAACCTCACCTCAAGAACAGGTTCTGTCCACGAAGAGCAACTATATCGACCACCAAGCTTCCAACGCCTACGACACGAGCTTATCCATACCTACACACAAACTCACCTACCCAAAAACCAGCCTCTTGCGGCTCCGCTCCCCATCCAGCCCTCCAGCCAGCGGATCCGACGCCCTCCCCGTCAGCCTCCTCAACTCTGAAACCCAACGTCGCGTCAACCTACCCTCTTCCTCGGGCAGCCCCGACACGGCCCTCCATCTGCATGCATGTCATACCCAAGAACGGCGTCTGACATAAGCCCCACTGCAACACATTTCCCACGTGGGTTCCGAACCCGTGTTCCCTGTAAAGCTGCGACAGCGACAGCTGCGACCGATCGCATTTCAATGCAGACAAGGTGCCAGGTTTGCTTGTTCTGAATCCCAAACCACAAAGTTACTAAACCTGGGTGCTGAAGGGTTGCATGAGCGGGTGGTCATGTGAGACGCAGACGTAGATGATGAGACGAGGGGGAGAATTGGAGATGTTGGAGATGGATGGATGGGTGCTGTTGTATTGTACCGAGGAGGCGAGATCGCGACGGTGTTAATGCCGGTGATGTGCCGATTGTGGGACCGAGGTTACCAAGGGTACTTGTAATCAAATCAATCTCAATCGGTAGAACTCTACCTGCCTGCCTACCACCACACCTACCAGTCCCATATCCTTCTCGCCTGTCGCCCAAGATTTGACAGCTGTACTGAATTTGCCATCTTAAACCCAACTTTCCAAATATCTCCTCGATGGCGATTTGAAACTCGATGAAAAGGTTCCTGTGTGATTAATTGCCTTGGTCATAAGTCATAATGACAAACGGAAGACGGGGGGAGGGTACGGAGAAAAGCGCTCAAGCTCGGCGTAATGACATGTCGCAGCCCTACGCATAACCCCCGAGCCCACCTTTGTACCCTTCCAGGTACGTCTTTCTAGAAACACGTTCGCGCATCAAACGAACCAAGCCCTGTTCAGCGGGCGCGCGTCAAACAGATTGGGAGCTGTCATTCCGGTCGCGTGCATTCCAGTCCAGCAACCGCACCGCCAGCAACAACGCGACTAACATTCCAACCCAAACCAATGTCGCATTCCAAAACATGCATTTCGTGTTTCCTGTGTTAGATGCCGAATAAAGCTTGCATATACACAACTGCGACAAATCATACGTACCACATCATCCCACAGCCTGCCTAATCGATAAAGCCCATGACAAACTTCCTCCCCGTCGCGTCGTCGTTTCAAATAATCCCACCTATAAACTTCGAGTGGTGCCGGTCTGTCAAAGAATTGAGATCATCACTCGCAACCCGTGCCAACGGTGTTTCAGCACCCAACGGCGTCTGTACTAGGTATAGCGTACCACGTCCTGCCCGCCCATCCTAGGTACTTTCCTATCTGGGAAGCTAGCGTGGGAAAGCGTCGGGCTGGAAGGGAAGACTGCGCTAGTACAACACGAGACTTCGCGTGGAAGCTATGCCGCGGTCGATAGGGCAGTGTTGGCGTTGCGCTGGGCTTGCCGCTTTAATCAAAGTTACGCGGGCTAGCGTGAAAGCGGTTCCCGTGTCCGCGAAATGAGGATGCGTCTGCGAAGGGAGGGATAAGTAGGGCTGAAGAAGGGTTTGGGGAATGATGCAAGGCCGGTAGGAAGGCTGGTTGTCTGTGCGCGCAGTGAGTTGTGCATGGACATGGATTGCGGCGTCATTGGGAACGAGAGGAAAATTGCGAGAGATCGCGATGGCTTGCGTGGTCAATATTGCGCGCTGGAGGATATGCTTGTTGTGAAATTTTTGGGTTCAGAAGTATCTAGGCAGGAAGACGGGAGAGAAAGCCGTGGGCTAGAGGACGTGTCTTGATTTGTTCGGGTTCTGCTTTTGCCGTTGGGCCTAATTGTGTGCGCGTCCATATCGATTGAACGCTATCGAGGTGATGAGCTAGCGATTAGCCAGCCATGAGTTTATTTGGAAATGACGCTCCGTCGTGGTTGCAATTGCGAGCACGACTTCAAACTGTCCGGCGATCGCTCATAACCCTAGAAATGGAACCTGGGCCTGCTATCTCCACAAGCTGAGGTGTGTTAGTGACGAAACAAAAAATAGATGTGGTGTGGGAGAGCGTGGGATGTGACCCGGTGGGCGGGAAGTTTCAAATAACGAGGAAGGTTGCGTGGGGTCGTACCTTCTCATGCCAGCTGAGCAGTACGCTCATGGCTTGGCCGCCACCCTCGCCGCCGCCACGAGTATGAATCTGCGAGAAGCCGGTCGGTTGGGGGGTGATGTCGCGCTTGGTGCCTGATGGTGCTCCCTGTGCCATGCCTTTGTAACTGCAAGTACTTTCGTTAGTCGATGTTCTTGGATGTACGACGGTGGCGCGTGGTGATGCGGGAAGGCACGATGGTCAGAGGGGGAAGTGGGCGGTGAGGAGGCCAACGAGGCTTGTAGGAAACCCAAACGAGACGGTGGACGTACATGTACTTCATCAGGACGTCCAATGCTTCGGTTCCACCCGGCGCACCATATATCCGGCTGAGCATTGGTGACATGTCTGACTGGCGTATGGATTGTAGGATCTCGATGACGACCGAAAGGTGGACTTCCTGTGGTGGTGGACTTGTCAGCTTGGTCCTGGGTGGTGCAATGTCGCCGACCTGGTCGTCGGTAGCCCAAGTCCAGAGACGCGGTGGTGATGTGACCAGGTGTCTAAATCTGGAGAGACATCCAAACCGCTGGACTGGGAGCGTCGTGTCTCTGAGGTGTCTCTGGAGCTTCTAGAGCTGTTTGAGCTGTGCAGAGGCGCAACGTACCTTTCCCTTGTCGTCTGCGCCATATGGGGGGTTCTCTAGGGCACTCTGGAGGGCGCCCTCATTGTCACCACCCCGTAGCAGCTGCCGTATTGACTGGGCGTTGGTCTGGACATCGGCCGTCGAGACAGGCGCAACGGCGGGAGCGAGGGAGCTTAGGTCGAAGTTGGCGGGGCTGTCGGGGTCCAAGGCGTCGATGTTGATGGTCCGCCAGTTGATGTTGGCCATGGTGGGTGGTGAGGCTTGTATACGGAAGAGTAGCTACCTGCAAAGAGACGGCTGGGTTGGTGGTGGAGCTGTGGTGAGGTTGCAATTCGGCGCGCCGTATTCGTGGGGTGCAGTGCCATGTCTCCACTCTGCCCGCCAAGCCTCGAAGCTACCCAGTCCAGCGCCCGCAACGTCTGGCAAAACACCCACCAGGTAGCACGAACCAGGGTCGCCGCTCGATTCCGCTGCATGCGGATCGCTAAGGCCTATCGATGTACCCGCGACGGAGATCCGCAGCGCCACACGTGTGACGGGAGTACCACGGGGGTGGGCGAAAGCGATCACAGCACAGGCAATGTCATCATCGTGGAGGAGGATATGATAGTAGTAGATGTTGATTAGTCTAAACTTCAGCCAGTTGAGTCGCGAGACACAAGTACAATGGCCCAGGCGCTCAGTCTAATGTCCAAAGCTATGGGGAGAGCGGCCCATGCATGTCGTTCATGAGGAGCCGTCTAAAGAAAACAAGTCCGTTGAGTCGTGGTCGCCGATTCGACCACTCCAACGCGCTATAGTACAATACAACTCGTGCCATGAGTGCCAATGAAGGCTGGCGACGATCAATCTACCCCAGTGCGCTGTCCGAAAGAAAGAAATGAAGGTCCGTTTTTGGTATCTATGCCTGGGCCCAACCGTCTATAAGAACGCCGATGAAAAGAACTTTTTTGCCGTAAGGGAATGTCGCTGAACGTGTGACGCAAGAGAGTGAGGAGGCTGTGCGATGAGAGTCGCTTGATAACGCCGGTAGCCGAAGTCGCAGGGGTATTAGGTCGCTGAAGAATCGAAATGGTCGCCGATGATTAAAGTGCGTAAAGTCCAAGAGGCTCCGTGGAAGAAGATGCGCCGTAGACCCAGAAATCGGCGCGGTGAATGCGCTGGAAATGTGTTGTACGCGGGACTGAGTCATTGTTAGTTGACGTGTTCATGCAGGGTGCGACGTGTCTGTGACTTACGAGGCGTGGGATGGATCCCTTTAGTCCCAACGGAACAAGTAGCTTGCCAATGTGATGGCATTGCGAGGAAGCAGGCAATGGCGGCAGGCGAAAAAAGAAATGCTCCGTCGAGAGGTAATGACGCATCTTATTTGGGCGGTGGTGGAGGAGGCTTGGGGGTGCCAGTGGTGTCGTAGGCTCCGCGACCCATGTTGTTGGACTCTGACTCTCTGAAGATCATGTTGTTGACGAGTGTGTTCTCTGGTTTATAAGTCAGCATGATGTTGCACAAGAAAGTCAAATATAGACTCGGTGAATGCAGGACGTACCAATTGAGGAATGCGTTTTGTGAGAGGTGCCGGGCTGAACACCTGGCCTGTGCGAATATTTTGTAAGGACGAAAAGTGAGTGTGGTAGTCGGCGTTGGTTCGTGTAAAGGCGATACAAAGAGCGGAGCGGCGGTGGGCGAGCTTTATTAGATAGTGTCGTGTACCCGTGGACTGGCTAGCAGTGACTGGGGAGTGGGGAGGGGTGGAATGAGTGTGGGTAGTTTGAAGGGAGTGAAGATGATGATGGCAGTAAACGAAGGGCGCCCTGAAGCTTCTATATTCGCGGCTAGAATAAGGGGGCCTGTTACTGACTTGCCAAAGGTGGTCTTGGCTGTCGGCGAGACAAATGAAATGAGAGACAGTGCTTTTCAGAGCAAAAGCCCTGACTACATTGCGCATCGGGAGCGACGGGTCTTTCGGCCTGTTTCAAGGTAGGCTCCCTTGCCATCATCAGGAGCCAGGGTGATCTGCGCACTGTTACCACCAAGCTGGTTATCCCCCTTGAATAGTGCCGCGCTAGAAAGCCGTACCTGCAGGCGCTAACGAGAGCCATGCCAACGGCTTCGCTGGGGTGCCAACCTGCGAAGGGTGTGCTTGTGCTGACGCTTCAGTGCCTTTTCACCGTAACATGGCGTAACATGGCGTACCATGGAGGCGATTCTCAGGCGCGACTCCCAGCGCTCTCACTTGGGCTCGCGGCCCTATCGCATTTTGTCTGGCTGTCGCCGCGCGCTTCCAGACACGGCGGCTTAGATGAGACAGTGTCAGCGCTCCCGTCTCGCTGCTTTGACCGGCGGCGTCGACTCGTGCCGCGTTTGTTGGACTGCGCCAGAAGCAAGAAGAGAAGGTTCAGAGACGCCACACAGACTTCCGGATGTCCTTCCCCGGCCGGTCCACTGCCTATGCTGAATCACCTCTCTGGCAGCCCTGTCTGCCCTCCATGCCTCCCAGCCAACCGGGTTACTGGCTGTCGGGATCGCAGTGCACTTGCCTTTGACCGTGGCGGCTGATGTTTGACGGGACATGTTCATAGCAGCTTGCTTTTGTGGTTTGATGAACCGTAGCTGTCTTGGAGCCTTTGCTTCCGCGTCGTTGCTTGTGACGGGGTTGCGCCACGTGGGATGGGCTGCTCCTGCCTCAACCAACCCTCGCGTGCGTGGCGATGAGGAAGGAGCTGCCCTCGCCGCAGCCCAGCACCACCATCACATCTGCGGCGTGCAAACAACTATGCCTCTGCACCGCGGCCGCCAAAGCAATTCGCCAGCAGCATCGCCAGGTGCCGTAATGAGAGCGTTGCCCGGCTTGCGGTGAGTGGGCCCGGCGCCACGAAAATCTCGCCTGCGGTTTGTTCTGGAAAGCCTCTGGAAGGAAGAATGAATCGCCCGCTGAGTCGCCCTCACTCCCAGGCTGTCCCTGATCATCGCAGACAAACTGACACAGAATGCGCACTTATTCACGACCAAGAAATTTGGCCGCCGGTCGTTCTCAGACACGTCGCATTCGCGGATCACTGCAAGCCTTCCGCGCCTCCAAGCACACGGATGCTGCATGCGTTCGACGTCCCGGGATCATGACCAGCAAGGTTTCGCGCACAATCGCTTGCTTCTCCAAAAAACCTACACGTCGCAGCCTCGTTGACGCACTCGCTCACCCACCACGGAGCCCAGCCGTCGCCATGAGGAATTGTTTCTGGCACGGAAGGAACGATGACATCGCTCTTGCCCCCTTGGGATTCCTCCGTATTACAGCCCGCCGTCCATCGTAAACACATTTGCCAGAATGCAGCCGTTATGCCAGTCCAATAATATAATTCGCAAGCAGCACCAACCCTGATTCGCCGTCCTGGGTATCGACAGGGGTCGTGTGCTTCACAATCAGGCTGAGACGCGCGACAAGGGCATCCCGTCCTTATCCACTAGCCTCACGCAGAGACATGCCGAAAGCCACGCGACACCGCCCAGCGCTCGACCAGCGTGTTTGCTCATACCGTCTTGTGTACAGTACTGTACTGAGAGATCGCTGTCTTCCGCTGATACCTGCGCCTGTCGTACGTTGGGCTGCCATAGCCTCACGCCTATCAGTGCGGGAGCGTTGAGGGCTCAAACAGCGTTCGCGATCTTCAGTCCATGCTCGCTCAACTCTATCCTCGCGATCGTGATTCACAGCCATCATCCGATAACCAGTGCAGCGTCGTCACACATCGACAGGGTCTGAACTCCGTCAGGTCATCTTCCTCTCAACGTCCGTCCAAGCCACCGACGTTTTACTGGCAGCATCGCTGTCAATTCCGACCGCCTTGCAATTTGACAGGTGTTTGACGGATTTCTCCACAGAAAACTTTGTCGAAATTGTGATCGTGAGTTAGACCTTGCGGGGAGGAGGGAAAGTGGGTCCTGGAACGGCTTTTGGCACTTCCTCTTTGAGCGCGCTACTGCAATCTGCGTGCCAGTCCCAGCGATGAGAAGCGAAGCAAGGGTTGTCATCTCCAAAAGGATCATCGCGTACAAAGAGAACCCTGTCTACACGTGGAATTCTGCTCTGTGTGGACCTTCGCCTGACTACTGGAAGAGGGCCCGCGAGCCGCTTCGCCGATGTACCAGCGCATTCATGCCGACTCAAGGCCAAGTGTGCGCTGTACGAACCTTGCGCTGCAGCAGAAGGAGAGTTCCATGAGCACCGTCGCACTAGCTGTCATGTTGACAGGTACTGGCTGGGGATTCGGTACCATTAGCCGGCGGAGCCATCTACACAAGGCAATTCAGCTTTCGAGCGTCGCATTTCATAGCGTTTCACGCAAGCCCATTCGGGCCTTACAGTGTAACGTAGGAACTACTTTTGAACGTCCAAGCAGGCAAGACGTTGCGCCGGGTTATTGCGAGGTCACTGCTGAAAGACCTGCTTCATCTCGGATTTGTCGCAGAGCTCCCCGGACGCCAGCGTGAAAGCGATCAACAAGGATGACTTCACATCCACGTAGCCCATCACTCGTCCCCGATGATCTCCTTGCGCTGGCGCCCAAATCACTACTCTTTGGGCTACACAGTCCGAGGCCGCCTCTCCCCCGATCGTGTTCCCTGAGCAATTCCGCGTGCCAGCCCCGCGACATTTCTCGCGACTCAATGATTGTCGCACCAGAAAAATTTCCGCCGTCGATCCGGAAGTATGCACCTTTTCGCATCATTCCGCTGCTCCGGTACTCTTGTGCGCCGTCTTGAAGCTCGCTACGCCAGGCCTCGTGCGTCATCTGGCTGCCCTCCAATATGCTAGCATCCGAGGCTGACTGCAGCTGCCGAACACCAGTTCCTCTGCTCTTCGCCGACATGTCCACGTGTGCAGTCAGCACTACCAGGTAGGTTCAAGGTACGCTGCACAAAGAGAAACCTTCCTCAGCTTTGTGTCGACTGCAACAGAGTTCTTCGATGCACACTAGGAAAATTTCAGTGACATCAGCTCTTCTCAGACACGCGATGCCGTTCCACATGCGCGATGCACATGTACGCTTCCGGAACACGATGGATAACCTGCCACTATCGATACACTTTCTTGTTCCTCCGATATCCCAAAAGAATGCGCCGGCTGCAGCCTTCCAGTAACGCCAAACTCTAGTTTCGAATTACTCCTCTTTGTACTTCGGATGGGACTGGCGTTCCAATTGCGATGGTTTTTGGCTGCATGCGTTACCCGTCGCGTCCCCAATCATCGTGTCGGCAGCTTTCCTTATTCCCCATTCCCCCGGTCAGCCCAATCGCACCGGTTGCAGGTTTACGGCAGAGCTACTGCATTCGTACGATTACGCCTTCCATGTGGCATGAACCCAGGACTCGGGTTCTCGATAGACATGGGCATGACACCAAATACGGCATCTCCCTCGCGGTACCAATATTCAGGATTCCCTCACACCACCGCCTAGTGAGCGAGCTTGACTGGTCAGACTACCATGCCATGATGACATGAAGCGGTCACCATTACTGCACGCAACTCTTCCGGCTCGCTGCTCAACACCAACGACTGACCTCAGCTGTTGCGCTGATACAGTCGTTCCGCGACGCTCCGCGCGGCCCATCCATACACCAAGCAGACTACGGCCCGTCTCACGCGCGCAACATACCACAAGCCTTGCTCGACTCCGCAACACAGTCAGCACGCGAACATCGGTACACCTAGCATGGCCGAACATGCGTAGGATGCGTGGTAGAGGCGACGGTCGCTCTTATCTCTCCTGCATCACCACCCATCCCACCTTAGTAACCCAACCTTTCCACCGCGCAGTCAGCACGCTCACTCCGGTACACCTACGCATAGTCGAACATGTGTTCCCGCGACGCGCGCGCACATCTATGATACAGCGCCATCGCGCTGAGTAACGTAACGTAACTTGCTTGCTTGCTTATTTTTGGTTCGGCGTGCTTCGGGTAAAAGCAAGCATGCAGTATTGTGCGACCGGCATCCCGTAAACCAAGGCGCCGGGTAGAGGACGGCGTGAGATGAGCCGGTCTGACCAACATTGTTCTGGAATATTTGAAGCGGCGACGTGGTACTCAGCCTTATGGTGTTGGTAAGCTTGCGTCTTAAGGGTAAGGGTGAGATGATATGTGGGAAAGGGGGTAGGCATCGGGAGGAAAGGAGGGCTATATGGAGATATTGTAGGGTGAGTCGACCATGTCGCCATGGGTTGTTATTCTGAGTTGGCGGCTATCCAGTTGAGAAGTTATATCCGTCTTCTTCATCTATTTTGGTCAACGGTTCGCTGTTCGCGCAACCACTGGTACATGTCGAACCCTCTTTCGTTCCGTCCTCTTCCTTTAGTCTTGCATCTCTTCTGTTTCAAGCGTTTATTTCGCCTTTCTGGATGCTTGTCGCACCTGTAGAACATGAATCGTGTTGACTATGACTCCATTGAGATTCACGGGAGGGATATGGTGATGTCTAATCCCTAGATCAGGCTCTGTGGACGCGCGATTTCTAGAGAGTGCGTGATGTACTACACTTGCTACCTCGCAGAATTCGCCTTGTTTGCTGTTTGCTAATTACGCAATACACTTGATGCGCATTCTTTCACTGTCAATCTTATCCCAAAACGGTTCGCCGCGCGTGCCCACCGCTCGCTGCTATGTCCAACCAAGATCATATGTTGGACCGGAAGCACTTGACGATAAGCGCATTACGGAGATCATTATTTTTCGAGATTACAAAACGAGTCCGTTGTTTGAGGCGGATATTCAGTTGCTCTTTCGTATTGAAGACGTTCTGCAGGATGTTCTAAGGCCTGACGATATGGATGCGGGGGTTGTGATTTGTTAATGTACATGCGGACATGAATATGGAGGACGTCTTCAAGAGGAGGATTGATGTGGTGGGGGCAGTTAGTCTAGGGAGGAATGTGAAGAGATCGCATCAGATAAGTTTTGATACGGGCGGTAGAACGGCGGTGGTTAGTTATGGAGTTGAGCAAGTTTGATGACGCCTTCGGGGTGTACATTCACTCCACACTCTACGCCCTTGGACAATCGCCACTCGCCGCGTATGCTTTCTTATCAACGACTGTATCCACTTGTTTAGGCGCACTCACGACTATGACGAAGCGCTTGGTGTGTTTACTCCTGACTTCTCTTGCTTGGAGTAATGCAATGCTCAACCAATTTCACGCCCATACCCCGAGAAACAAAATCTGTGTGTTGCATCAGCCATGAAGATTGCTACACTTCTCCTTACCGTGATCTGTGTACCGCTGGTCTACAGCAAGCATGTCGAAGTGTCCTTTGGCTCCTCCAATTCCACAGCTTTTCCATCAAGCCTTCTAGATCGTCGCGATAGCACAGTGAGCATCCCATCTACCAACGACAAAGCCCCCGCCTCCGAGCCGAATCTAGTCCAGACTGCTGTGGACTTCGACCCCACCGACTACGCGAACGATGCAAGCTGGGACAAGTACAAGAAGAAAGGCAATTGGCTGCGTTGCCTCATGGAAATGCCGGATGAAGTCGCGGGACGAAACTGGCCCAACTACCTGGACCGCAATCCGCCATCAGCGGCAAGCCAGTGGAAGGGAACACTTGAAGGCAAGTTATATCCATTCCATCATCATCCTTACACAGCCATTGACACTGACATGCATCCAGCCGAGCTAAGGGATTGGTACTGGCACGAAGCCTACTATGACCCGGAAATCAACTGCGACTTTTCGGACGACTTCGCAAACTTAGAGATTAACAACAGGATCGAGGCTGCGCTGAATGAGCTTGGATTGGATACCAAGCCGGTGGAATTTGGTGGCAAGAACAAGTGTTACTCTATCGAGCATATGGAAGAGGACGCGGTGGATGATGATGGTTATGAGCTCCCGGTAGACATGCAGACTTACTTCCCTGACGAAGACGACGACAAAGAGTATGGCGTGAGTATTCCAGGAAGAGAGATACGCCAAACATTGACAGTTTAGCTGACTATGCGTAGGCTACTGGAGCTTACTACCGCTTCGCTTTTAATGCTGAACAAGGAGGTAAGATACGCTTCCCTCTCCCTTCAACCACCACCAGCACCCACTAACCCCACTCTCCAGCAATCTACGGCCACAACTTCCTCGCCCCCTGGCCCGCCGCCATGGACACCTACGCCGAAGGCTTCCCAGCGGACCAACTCCCCCTCCTCCGCCAAGCCTCCGACATCATGGCCGCCTTCTGGCTACGCAACCCCAATCCCAAAAACCTAAAATACTGGTTCGGCAGCAACATCATCAACACCGAAACCGTACCCGTCGTCAACCGGATTCTCGTAAGCAAAGGCTATAAAGAGGTACCGGAATGGCCAGGTGTCCAAGTAGACGAGTCTAGCGAAGAGTATCTCGCACTCCTAGGCACACCCGTCGGCGCAAACAAAGCGTTTATGCTGGTCCAACACAAGGCGGAGTTGGGGTTGAAGCATATTCCCAGTATTACGATTTTCCGGGATACAAAGGATCCCAATCGCCCGGACGATGCGCCGGCATACCAGCTTTTGTTTCGCATTGAAGATGTACCGCAGGATGAGGTTATGCCTGATGATACGGAGATTGTGGATCAGGAGATGACGGGCTCTGCGTCCCGGATGAGAAGGGGAGAGAGGAGGGATAGTTTGGTGGAGATGGATTTGGGGAAGAATGTGGGGAGGTTGCATAGGGTTAGTATAGATGGGCGGGGGGAGACAATGCTGCAGAGCCATGAGTTTGAGCGGGAGTTGTGATGGGGTTGTTTTGCTGGCTTGTTGTGTTGGACTGGCCTTGGTCGGCGTCTAGGTGTCGTTAGACTACTAATGAAGAGCATGTAACTGCAAATGCAGATAGATCGCGACCGCATTCGCGCATGCCAGGCGAATGGGTATAGCGCGGAAAGTAGCTGCAGACCAAACTCTCTAGTCTCGCCATTGTATCCTGTCTCCATAGAGCCTCCGTCATGGCAACCAGGATACTCAACTCAACATCTGAAGAGCCTGCTAGTCGCAAGCCACACTGCATGCATCTCTCCATTCCCTGAAAGCCTAGTATCTGAATCAGACCCCAGCACATCATACGTAGCAAAAAACGTAGCAGTGGATCCCGCCGCCAAGTGACAGCCTCACATTCGCATCGGCGGTCGATTGGTATGGGTGTCTTGCCGTAACGCAGCGTGCGCAGCCAGACCCTGACAGCGGGTCCCAGGGCCGGAACTTTATCATGGCCAGGTAGCATCTGTCGTCTCCACATACGAGTCGAGCGCGCATATGTGGGCGTGTGTCATGTCGATGTCGGAGAGATGGGATGGTTGGGAGAACTGGGTGGCTGATGCAGGGAGATGTTAGCGCTGCTGGCTAGTGCGGTCTAGTCTCGCCCGAAATAGGAGCACGCGTGCCGCTGTCCTTTTGCTTTTCTTCAACACGAAAGTCACAGCTCGGACTCGTGTTTTCCCTGCGTTGCGAAACGGAGTTGTCGCTTCAGAAGTTCAGCGGATGGACGAATTGCAGTGAGGATTCGGATCTTTGGCTTATTGGTGGGAATGTAGCCGACCACTGACAGCGAGGCAGAGGCGCGACATTGGTCCTGTACCGAGGATGCCACTCACAGACCATGCGGAGGGAAAGTTTCGCATGCAGATATCGTTGGAGCTTTTCGGCAATTACTGCTTGACGCGATTCAGCGGCTGGACTGTACCCTCGGGTGTTAATGCGATCGTTACGCGACGAGTTGTTGCTGCTAACGCGTATCGCAAAGAATACCTGTGCGTTTACTTTATCTAGTTGTGACAACACGGGATGTCGACGTCAGCCCACGTGCCGAGCCGAGTTCCGCAAGATCACCAAGCAGCAGCGATGATCAGACGCTCATTGAGAGTAAGGAGGGTCATGAGGGCCGTTCCTGGGGGCGTGTGCTAGAGTAGAAGGGACTGATCGTGAGATGGCGTGGGGTCCTAAGGTTGCAAACTATTTTACTGCTAGATTACCTAGGTCGGAAGTAGGTTGGAGGCCGGTGAGTGAGTACAATCGACTTGGTTCTGAGAAATAATGATAGTAAAGCAGATTACGTGCATGACGTTCAGCGTCGCGGTCAATGTTGTTTAAGACATGCAAGTAGAGCAAAAGTAGACCGGTGTAGCAATACTAGGAAGACGTATATCGTACGATAGCTATACATATCCCCCGTATTCGGCATCCACACTCGGCCGCCTACTGGGAACTCACACCGCGATCGTCTCGAGACTTCCAAGCGGAAAGTGTAACGGGATCAATAGAAAATTTGTTGTCTCCTCTATCCGTACAACAGCCATTATACAAAGAAAGCGCGACTTTTGCAAATTCTTCATCCGTGTAATCTTGAGGGCTCATATCCGGGGCCAAGCCAACAGGTACTTTGGTTGCTGGGTCTACGAGAAACAAGTCTTGTCCGAAAGCCGTCCTGTCGTTGGACGGGGGGTGTTGGCCAACGCACAGCAGAGAAAGAGGGGCTCGTCTCTGATGCTTAGGTTGGCGTGCGTGCTTTGCCAGGAGACCGATGGAAAGAAGGTCTTCGCTGTGGTGAATGTAGACGGGGACGAAGAGCTTGTTGACCCACGCTGCGGCAGATAAGGGGATGCGACAATTGACCATGCCAGCGAGGAGGAGCACGGTATGTAATAGTGGCGTTGACCAGAGACTTTGCATCTGTTGCTTGAAGTCTTCCCACGCGTCATCCTGGACTCCTCTATTGCTATGCCATCTATATGCGTTCCACATGCGGTCGAGGATTGTCCTGGCCTGCGCAAAGAGTGGTACGTACTCGCCAACCTCATCCTTGCCGACCTCTTGCTCAGTCTCGTCTAGGCTACTGACATCCACTACACAATCGCCTTCCTCGAACTCTAGTCCGGGGTCGTTTCTTGGCCTGATATAATTGCCATCATCGTACACTCGTGTGGCATACTCTGGGTCGATGGGAACCCAACCGCATCTTGTGGCATCAGCGTGATTGAGCGTCCATGAGCAATCAAGGTTAAGCCCGAATTTTGAAAGCTCGCCACCATGATGAGAGTCCAGCCATTGTTTTTCTAATTGTTCGAAACAAGCTTCTAGCCGGGCGATGAGACCGTTCGGGGAGCATTCAGTTTGTAGTTCCTCTATTTGCACAACCGATGTAATATGCACATGCGTTGAAGAAGCATTGGAAGCCTGGGGTACGCGTTGTCCCATCAGTTTGAGAAAGTCGCCGAGTGTCGTCGGACTTGAAAGATGTTGGCTCGGTAGCCAACCGTCCGTGGGATCTGTGCATGCGGGATCGAGCATTGAACGAGTGAACCTGCATGTAAAGGCATGTCCAGATCTTTCAGCTTGCTGATAAAGATCTGAATAAATTTCCCCAAATGACATTGACAAAGCATCTTGTTTCGGATATGTATACCATGGGAAAGATGGCATGGTCGCGAATATGTAGTCGCGAGGCATAGTAGCGGATCTACGCGATGCGCGGTTCCCCAGTAGAAAATAACCCGAGTGGATGTCTTCATCCAGGCTACGCTTTGCGCTATGTGGGCTGATAACGGTCCCTCCATAAACATAAGCTTCGACGAACTCGTCTACGGCGGAGTCGCCCCGAGAGCCGCAGAAAGAGTAGGCTAGAACCAAAAGTTCAGACGCGAGAGTCTTGCATTCTGTCTCATGCCGATAAATATTACTATCGTCGCGAGCCCGTTCCCGCATCGAGAACTTGGGTTGGTCTAAGCTTTTGTCAACCACCAGCAAAAAGCAAATTGCTGTAACATACTGTCGCTTCCAACCACGAAGTCAATCGTATGAGAGAGTAAGCACTCCTGCAGTGTCCACAATCTCTGAAGGTATGACTCCGCGCAGAGATGGCCGGTATGAACCCGACCATGATCATGAAGCCTTACGGCGAACTCGACGTAGGTATCGAAACCAGCAACAGCATCAATGCAGCAGTCATATAATCCGTCGCTCTCTTTGACCGCAATTGTCTTCTTCGCCATCCTGAAGATATCGGGAATGGCATCCACGATCTCAGAGACTTCAACTTCATTTTGCTGATTGACAGTCAGTGTGTCCATCCAAAAGGCACCGTCGCCCACCAAAGCGGGAAGATCGTTTGCGATGAACTTTGCCTTCTCTTCCGATGCTTTCACATCGTACGGTATGCCACTGATGGAACGCCAGGCCCAATCGCCCCAAACGTGGGAGAAAGCGATGTAATCGGTAGATTCGATGGGCGCCTCGAAAAGCTCCAAGGTCGCGTTCTTGAAGCGCGCGAATTTGATCATAGAAGAACCAGTAAAGCGTTCTGGACCTGTAGGCTCTCCTACTTCATTGTGCTGGAATACGTTTAGCCTAGGATCCGTTATTGTCGCGCGACCAGAAGCCATAATGTGAGATTTGTACCGGGAAAAAAAGTTGAAAGCAGACGTTATGGCCTTGGAGCCGGCGGACGCTGGTTTTCATCTGCGGGGCTGGGTCGCAAGGCTGAAGATTAGACGCCTCCGCCCCGGTGGCTGCAGCTGAGCAACGTGTCGCATAACCTTGCAACCTATAGCGTCAGCCCAAACTTTTATCCGGATGCTCGCATGCGCTGGACAACGCGACCAATGGCAGAGGGCGCTGGTTAACGCGTAGCAAAGAAGGATGGTATGGTTCCCAATGCATAAAGGCCGCAACATGGACTATTTGTTGGTACGAGCAACATCCACATTGCTGATCGTAGCCTGTATACAAAGCCCATGATACAAAATACATGTAATCGTTATACAATCTCCATCTGTTGACCGGTTTGGTCCCCGACGTGATGCCTGACTAGTGAGCGGATGTCACAACTGTCGTTGGTGAATCTGTTAAGATGACAAACGACAACTGTGACATCCATCCACTCCACAGGCATCATATCAAGGACCAAATAAACTATCTACACATTGTAGACTTGCTATCTACGAGAATCAAGTCTTTCCAAGGGTCGGCGCGTGGGGTTACGGGAGGATTCGGCCATCGAAAAACTGAGACGGGTGTTGTGGAGTCTCAGCGACAGTGTGCCCTGGGTGGGAGCGCTTTCGATATGAATGAGAACAATGACTTGCGTGTTTGCCGCGAGAAGGTGTTCCTTTCTGATGCCCATGAGATGCATCCCACAACTAGTATGACTAGTGCATAACAACGAGAGGAGATATGCGATTGACCCATGCTATGCATGATGAAAGAGCGTGCCGCACGACGATAGCAGCGAGGCCTCACATGGCGGCAGATGGTCGCAACGGCCAGCAAGCATGTATCAGTCTCTTGCACTAGCCGTATCGACCTGCAGCTTATCACGAAGGTAGAATGGGTTGTCGCTTTGATGTGCCGCCTTGAGCAAGCGTGGAGGAGCCACCCGAACCCATGAATGCGAGAGACCGCGATTTGTCTGCGCATTGTTCTTAACGAGGGGTGAGGCACTCTTGCGATGAGCGCGCTCAATCACAACATGAGCACATCGGAGACCAAGCCCTCCGCCGACTCCGATTCTGCGTCTTAGTCTGAGTACGCTTCTGAGTCCGCTCAAACTGCCGAATAGCGGCACCAACCTCAGGTTTGTCCCTGGAAATAGTGGTGTTGTCCTTGAGCCACCAGATGTACTGAGAGGGAACTTCTGCCAATGTCTTTCCCACATGCTTGCCAAATGTGAACCTGTATTCTCCCTTTTGCGGAGTCCCGATAGGTGGGTGGTGGCGTTCGTACTCATCGACTCCGGCGGCAAGGTCGGGACGTTGCTTGATGACACCTTCTTTGTCAAGGTAGGCCATGTAGGAGGGAGGGACTTCGGCGATGGTTTTCCCAGTGTACTTACCAAAGTCGAAACGGTATGGTTCGCGACGGGGTGGAGGTTGTGAGGAGGACGGTTGTGGGGTCGGTTGCGAGGCAGAGAGCTGCGATGCGGGAGATTGTGAACTATTCGGCATATCGTCCTTGCAGAGGGAATAATGGCTAGGCGCAGTCGAAGGTGGTAGCGGCGCCTGCTGACTGGCCACAGAAACTTGACTGGATGCAGGCGGTACAGATTCCATATACGAGAAGGGTGCAGATGATGGCGGTGGTAGAGCTTGCGAAGAAGCCTGACTTGGGACCGAGGGTGCCATAGCGACTGGAGGCAAGCCTTTCTGCATCAAGCCGAGCGCATCAGCCAAACCAGGCAAAGTAGCCAACTTGTCTTCGCTCGCACCCAGATAGTAGAGGTAGTCCTCTGGTACCTCGAGCAGAGTCTTGCCTTTGTACTCGCCGAAAGGAAGAACGTATAGAGGTGCACCATGCGGGTCTTGAGGTGCCGTGGGCTGTGACGAGGGAGGAGGATACGTTTGCGATGGCGCAAGCTGTGGTGGCATGGCCTGTAGCGAAGGAGGATATGACTGTTGTGTGCTAGGCGGTGGTGACGGCGAACGAGATGGCGAAGGAGGGGAAGTGTATTTGGAGATATGCGTGCTCGTGACCGCAGGCTGTGATGACGGAGGAGGGGTCTGGTACACTTGAGACGACGGTGGAGAAAGCGGCATTTGCGACAATGTAGCTTGCGGTTGCGACGACATCGACCCCTGCGATGCTTGCGACGCCGCCTTCCTCCCTTTCTTCTTCTCCTCCTGCCACTCTTCCAACGCATATATCAATTCCATCGGCCTACTCGAAATCGGATTCCTAATCAACCACGTAATATAAGACGTTGGTATCTCCGCAAGCGTCTTGCCCTCATGTTTGCCAAAGGTCAAGCGATACGGCTCGGTATCGGATGACGAGGCCGAGGGCGGCGGCGTGGAAGCAGCTTGGTGCCATTGTTGGAGAGTAATTGCATCGGATTTATCATGGGATGATGGTGGTGTGAGAGATGTGTTTGTTGTGTTCAGTGGCTTTAGCGCAGGTCGTGGGACTTGCGCGGAGGAAGGGGGAGCTTGCTGCGACGAAACAATCTCATCGACGGCATCTGCGACGTCGGAGTCAATGTCGGATCCGTAGTCGGATGACATTGTGCGCATGCGATAAACTTGGTTCAAAATGGGGTAATCTGGGGGTAGATGGGATGGTGGGTTGGTGGGTTGGTGGACTGATGACGTTGGGCTGCAGCAAACGTGTGGAGTTTGGGGGGTTTCGGGATGACGGAAGAAGCTTCAACGGTTCAGGGTCGTGCACGGTCGCGTACTTCAGTTAGATCCCGCTGCCACCCAGGAACAAAATCTTCTTATTAACACAACTTTGAAATATTATTTCCTGGCTCCTCTGTATCGAAACAATGCATGCAGTCCTCCGCAATCTACCCAAACGCCCTTTCCCTATCGCGATTCACCCCGGGGCCCTCTTGATGCCGGCGCCCCTTCACACTCCCGAACCTCTCAAGCCACAGCGACTTTCTCCGTCTGACTAATGATATACCACGCGTGAATAACACCAGGAATCCAACCCAAGATGCAAAGCGCAATGTTGATGAAGAGATCAGCGGCACAACCACGCTTCATGGCGACGGGGAGGAAGGGGATCCATATTGCGAGGAAGTAGAGGAGGACTGTTGACTGTGGTTGGTCAGACATGATGGGGACGATTGGGAGAGGGGATGGGCAGACGAACTGTGCTTGATGGCATTGTGTGGGTGTGATTAATCCGCGTTGATGTGGCAGGCTCCGAGGTTTTCGTACTTCTTTCTCGTGAAGCTATTCGAGCAATAATGATAGGTTTGGACACTGAAGGTGTGGCTGTTCTGTGGCTGAACGAAAAAGTGGGCGAACCCTCATACATTTAAGCATTCCCCTACCACCAAGCCCCAGCTCGGAGCAGCTTACGACGCAGACGCGGACCGAATGCAGGGTATCGGCACATTCCTCGTCCACACAATTCGACTAAGCCGCCGTACTAGCCGTCCACTAAGCCTCTGTTCCTGAAGTGGGCAGCGAATGAGACACTCATGCGCCACAGTGACGATGCATGTTGTGGCGCATGTATCAGCCTCGAGGCCGTGCGTCGTGGTGTTGAGGCTAGACTGGGTGACGGGCTTCCGAAAAGTGCCGGTAACCGTGATAGCCGCGTATGCAAGGGAGGGTAGTTCTGTCGTTCGATCGCGATACTAAACTATGGAAATTGCGTTATTTTGTTAGGACGGGTTCTATCTCTTTATACATGCTGTCTGCACGTTAAGTGCAGTAAAAGGAACCCGGTCGCCGGACACAGTGCCAAGGGTAGGAAGTTCGTAACTAGATGAAAACTTCGCGATGCCTTTGTAACGGTGCTGTGAACATGTTGAGATCATGCTAAAGACTTTTTTGTGACCGTGTGTAGGATAGGATGGCCACTTGACATACGAGTATCAATCCCGATGCGCATTAATTTGAAGACGGCATGATGGCGTGTATAAGAATGCAAACTATTGGTGGTTAGGTAGCGATATCGAAACTTCCGCGGCGATGACGTCGATAAGAGGAGTTCAAGTCTGAGTTGTAGTGCTCTAGATCTTAGTCAGTATGCTATACCAAGACTAACGTATCCGACTTGTGCGGGTTGAACCTGTCCATAAGACTAAGGATATCCACGGTAGTGTTTTCGTTTAAAAAAGATTATTCGATGATGTATGTAACAAGACGCATCAAGTGTGTCTTCAAATAGATTCTGACACACCATATACTACATACCTATTAGATCCGATGTTGTAAGCTGTCGTCAACCCAAGCGAATAGTCCTTCTTTTCTTTAAGCGAAAACAAAGCGGCCAAGTCTTTACACGAGGGGCGTCCCTTTCGTTAAATGAGTGGTTGAAATAACTGTTTATCACCATATGTCCAACTCGTTCATAATGATGCTCTTTCTCATGAACGATCATGACAAAGATGTCATCAGTAAAATCATTGGATGGACGATTTTCGCATCTGCCTAGCACAATACCTAACAAATTACCTCGTTGAAGGTCCGGCGCGTAGCTTTTCCGTGTAGTAGAACCTTTTTCGTACTGCTGATACAATGAGAACAGGGGAATCCGGAGTATTCTCTCATTGTCATGGAATGTGGCAAAGTACCCAGAGTCATTTCCATTACATGGTATCTCTTCAGAGAAGAGTATTTTCGAAGCATTCCAGCTGTTCGTCTCGTCTGGCGAGTACTCAATATCGATAGGTATTGTCCATGCTTCGATATGGATAAACCTGCTGGAGGAACCAGGTATCCCCATGTCTAACGAGACGTTGCTTTGCTCGTCCATGTCTGAAAGTGATCCATCATGGTTTTCTATGAATACCTTCAATGGCCTTTCAGATTCGAATTTGAGCCCTGTCTCACATGGTCTGGTATCGTAATGAATTGGCACAGTCCATCCGGCCCAACTCCATGTAGGGAATAAGGAACGCCTGGTACCAGACGCTGTGTTACACCAGGAGAGCCCGGCAGCGAAAGCCTCGCTCTTACTGAATTTTGGCATGTAGGAAGATCCAGTCCACCCTTCACACTCTGATGGCATGATGGGAATACCCACGTATGCATGCACGGGATAACACTTTGTCCTGAAGCTGTGGAATACTCCCTCAAATGCGCGTATAGCATCAGAGTCGACAGATAGCTCTCTCCCACAAAATTCAGTCAGACGAGAGCAGATCTTCCAGGGGTTATACTCTTCGTTGTCGTACTGTTCTTCGAAAATTCTTGATCGCTCGTGGCTGAGGCTTTTGAGTATCTCGAAAGCAAGACCAGCTCGACACTCATAGTATACTTGTTGCTCTGTAAACACGACGCGTCGGGTTGAAAAAAAGCTCTCTTGATAGGTCCATGCTCGATGCATCCACTTAGAGGCCTTGATGAGCGTCCGTGGGTCTGTGAGAGTAGATACAAGGTGTTGTCCTCCAACCCAGGCACTTGGCTGGGGAGTTCTGGGGGTAGCGCCAACGCCAGGTAGGCCGAAATACGGATCAGTGCCTGCTGCAGCGACTATAGTCACGAAAGCGTTTCGATATATGAGGTCCATTTGCTGTATTTGAATTTGTTTTTCAGCATCGTTGTCTTGGTCGATGCAGTATCTGTCGATCCAAATATATTGAAGACCTAGCAATTTGCTGGCCTTCAGGGCATCTTCGATAGTGCGTGGCAGGATTGTGGGAAGTTCGTTATGTACACACCGATCATCGCCAGATCTACTCGTACCCCACACATAGCTGAGTGCAGAGTACTCGTATGTCGGCAATGCTGGCACGATTCGTCGCTGTTCGCAGTCGATCAACTTCAGCTCTTTCAGACTCGAACGTGATGATTCCGATCGAGTGCACTTCTTTGTATGCTTTCGACCACAACGCTCGATCCAACCCCGAATGATGTCAAAGTCAATCGAGATTGCATCGATAGATCGCGCTCGCAGTGAAAGGACGTGTGGATCTGCCTTTGACACGCTTGAACATGCAATGAAGCCGCCCGAGGCTTCACCCCTAAACGTTCTTGTCATGATTTCGGGCTCCGAGTTGTCTCGAGCTACAGTTAGCACCGTTCCATCCTCGATGTCGTAGGGACCAGGAGGCTTCATGCAGTACAGAGCGTAGTTCCTGAATTGAGCGCTACCTTGTATCCTCACCGTATGGAAAAGGCGACATAGTGAGCACGACGACCGCTCAGCTTCTACTCCGAGTTCTCCGAGAGTCATCGATTTCTGGATGTCCCGATACCCCAGATCGACAAAAAGGCTCTCGACATCAATGGACGAACATCGGGAGCAAAGGCTGCTCGATACTTGACACACTGTTTCGTCACGTGTTTCGGACGTATCTGCATGGCTCTGATAGTTGGCAGCCGGTGAGTCCACAGATCGTTTCCTTTTTCCTGGAGGATCCTCGGATGCATTTGGGACTTGTGCTCGCTCCATGTCGTGATGGGATCTTTGGGGGACGATTGGGATGGGGAATGAGAGGTGCGGGGCAGGAGTGCTCTCAAGGCTGCTGCCTGCTGGACACCTGCGCCTGCCAGCTGATAAGCGAAGTTTAGGTAAGCACATGCATGCTGCAATGTCTTGTTTAGGCAACTGCTGTGATTACTACTACAATTACTCCTAATTATACAATTATCTTTACATGCCATACTCTTACGATGAGTTGTCTTGGTATCGAATAGCAACCAGCTCACGAGACACTGTGGCATGGATAGCGTGGGTTCGCAAAGTTGCACTTGCTACGTGAGCTTCTTTGTTCAAACGGGCAGTCGCAAAGCTGCACTTGCTGGGTGAGTTGCTTCATCTGAACGGGCAGTCGCAATACTTTCGCGACCCTATCACATGAGAACGTGATGGCAGCACTTCGCACTCTTCAACAGCGAAGCGAGAAACGAGATACGCATGCAATCCAAATTCGTCAGGTCGAGGTTGACAATGCGGTGAGTGTATCGATGCAAACTCTAGCCGGTCAGGTAGCAACATCGGAACTTCCAAACTTCGGCGACGATGACGTATATAACCAGATGTGGACGGTGAGGCTCTGTTGTTACAAAGCATAACAAGGATGAACGCTGTGCGACAGGAAATGACAACGGGAACTAAAAGAAGACACGATGAGCGGTGTGGGTGGTTGGTGGGTGAGAAGCGGTGACGGATTTTACAAACATTAGGCATACAGGCAAAAATGGTGAACAGGGATATCTCGGCTTCGAATTTCTGATCTATTCTAGTCGATAGCCGCGCCTTACAAACAAGGTCATTGTCGCCTGGGGGAGGGATGGAAAATATTTTGAACTATCCTAGGTGTATTGTCGTGGGCGAGATGAGGTGGAAGGGGGGGTATGATTGTAGGGGTTGTGTTGATTGAGTAGTGAAACTAAATGGGCTGAGCGGGATGGGGGGTTGTTGTGGAACGCTAAAAATGCCGGTACTAGAAGTCATGTCTTTTCTTTGTAGACAGACGGAACGAAGAGGAAGGAGATGGGCTATATAGTAATAACATAAGACATTCGGCATCATCGTGTCGCATTATCATGAGAAGGGGATTTGACGGACCATAAAAAAGCAAAGACAAATTTGTTGGAATCAGGGAAGATGGAAAAGGAACGCTGGAATCATAACAAACAAACAAACAAACAAACTTTGCGGTTCCGCGGCTATTGGGGTTGCGCGGCTCCGTCTTTTACCATTCGCTTCCGAAAGGCTTTGGCTTTGCTCGCTTGGTTCTTGCTCGCTTGTGCATCCAGATGACTTGCGGCGGTGAAGGCTTCGACGACGGCCATGGCGTTGGCCTCTTCTTCCTCGTTGAATGTGATGAGGTCGAGGAATTGGCGGAGGACGATGGAGCCGAGCTTGGCATGTGCTTGCTCGACATAGTCGGTGTTGACGGTGTCGGCGGATGTTCGCGCGAGGACGCTCCAGCCGTCGGGCTTGAGGGATGCTTGTCGTGCTAGCAGGCGCTCGCTTGAGGCCAACAGGATGAATGCCCTTATTACCGCTTCTTTGTTTGTGATGTTGTTCTCGGGCGATACGTCGAGAACCTCTAGGAAGTCGTCGAGGGATGCGGTGCCGATGAATGTGTGGCGGTGCTTGTACTCCAAGTCCCGCTCTTGCTGGATAGCCGAGGTGGGCCCGGTCTTCTTTGGCAGCTTCTTGGGGGTGGATGGGTGGAGGGAGCGGGTGGTCGGGCTGTGGTGGCGGGGGTTCTGGTCCTGCGCGTTGGCGGCTTTGATGGGGAGGCCGAGGGAGATGCGGCGTTGGTGGGTGTTGGCGGGGCGCTGCGGCTTGGAGGTGTTGGCCTGGAGTTGGAGCAGGCCTTCGTTGGTCTTGGCTCGGAGGGGAAGCGACCGCGATGCCCGTTGCGCACTGGCGAGTCGTGATTCGATGGTGGGGGTGGAGGGTGTGCGGAGGTGGGAGGGGCGGCGCTTGGTGACGGACACAGCTTCTTCGCTGTCGCCTTTGAGGGACGGCGACTTGGCGAGGTCGTCGTAGGCAAAGTAGTCGGGCGGGCCGTCTTCCTTTATTCGATCCAGCGAGTAGAGGAGCGGCTCTTCGAAGAGGGTGGCGTCGGTGGAGAGGCCCAGGGCATCGGCCGGGTCAATCGCTCGTGTGCGCGGGCTGGCGCGGGGACTGGCAAACTTCAGGCCGTTGACCTCCGGCGGCATGACCCAGTGCTGGACGCCCTGCTGTTGGCGCATCTCGTGCTTGAGCTTGCCCTCGAGGGCGCTCTCCGTGTCGCTCGCCATGGAGAAGCGGCGCGAAGGTGATCGTGAAGGCGTGCCGGGCTGTTGTTGTGTGTCGTACCCCGCATTGCGCAGAGCGTTGAGGATGGAGCTGTCCCCGCGGTCGAGGTAGAGGAGGCCGGTTCTCCACATGGTCGTGGTCGTCGATGAGGGTTCCTGCTGTGTACGAGTAGCCGACGCAACAGTCACCCTCTAGAGTCTTGTCGGACGCGGACAGGGAGGCGCGATGTGCCGCTGCCCTAGCTTTAGTACTTGTTGACAGCATGCGGGTGATCGAGCTGGCCGGCGCTAGCACCCGCTTCACCGCCATTTTTCTCAATTTGGGACTCCGGTTGAAAAGTCTGTCGCTGCCGTGCCTCTTGCCCCGACGCGGTCTAATGCATGCATCACGATGCAGCAAGCCTTTTTTCACGTCGCACTGCCCAATCACTTTCTTCCTGTCATCGACTTTCGTTGGGCGCTGATTTGCTGTGCAGCCTCAAACATTCCTACACCCTGTACCTGCATCCGATCAGCAGGTTTGAGTGTAGCGTACGTACCCCCAACCATCCCGTATCATCCCGGCAACGGACGAAAGCGTCGAGATCGTGTCCTGCGCGGCTGGCGTGATCGCGAAGCATTCGACGGCATGACGTGGTAGTGGAGTCGGCGTGCTAGCTCCACTCCCGCAAGGCTGAGTATATATCTCCAGAGCGTGGCATGGTCGAGATAGCCGCGGGTGGCATGCACGTTGTGCTGCACTGCCTGCAGCTGCCAGCGCAAAGGGTACTGTCGGCCGTCGGAATGTGTTCGGACATGTTGAGGTTCAACAGAAGGCGGGGCGGGGTAAACCGCGACGCTAACATCACGTTTGATCAACATTTCATGTTTCAAGGCGGATCTCGGAGCGGAGAGAAGACGACCGAAGTCAGCAGAAGGCCCAGTCACGCGTGCAGTGAGGAGGGATGAGGGTGTGGACGCAGCGCATGTGCAGCCCGTGTGATAAGAAGAGGCTGTCTACTATCCAGCCTCCCACCACATGGGAGCTACGCCCTGCACATGAGAGTACATCCTGCACATGGGCAGAGCAGCTGGTGAACGGTACCAGGTTTTTCAGTGCAGTGTGCCAACCTCTTGTCAGTAAGAGTGCTAAAATCTGCTGGTGTAGTGTTGGTACAGTGGAGTCCAATCACTGCTGGCGGGCTTCGCGCGATAAGACGACACGCACCGCACAACACCATCACTGTTCTCGGCCCTGGCTAGTGTACCTAACAATAAACCTTCTGGATTGTCTTCTGGCCTGTCCTGTTCGTCTCACAGGACTCGACCCCGCAGTGACACAGCTTCGGTTCGCTCGCTTCATGGCCAGCAGTTCGACACCCTGGCACTCCCACCGTGAGGGTGCCACTATGAGGATGCCGCTATGAGGGTGCTGACAGCGCGCTCTGCACCAGCGATCAAAACACGTCCCTCTCCACTCCACCAATGCACGCAAACCCACCTCCCCACGCCCTCACCGAATCGCATGGTGACGCGTGCCATGCGTGGAGCTCACTTGGCCCTACGTGGAGTCTCGTTTGGTGAAAGCACACCGCTCGGTAATACTACGACTCCGCTTCTCACGCGTGACGTGTTGTTTATGCGCGTCGAGTGGGCAACAACACAGAACTTTCTTTTCCACTCCTCGCAATCACCACAACACTTAAGCGGCGGATGTCTGCGAGTAAAGCGTCTGGAGGGCGTCGGGGTCAAACCGACTTTGATGTCATTCCCATGGTTTGGGAGGGCGTTGTGCAGTGTGGAAGCCATGCAGCGTCAACGGCCCGCACCCGCTAGCGAGCCATGTTTTCTTGGCGTAAACAAAGCTGGACCGCCGAGGAGCGCCCTCCGCAGCCGAATTATTATGAGGCCATTGGCACGCCGTAGATAGTTTGTAACCGTGTTCACAAACCCAATTGCCCTCTGCACAAAGCAAAAATTGATCTCCGCCGCACCCCACCTACACCGCCCCGCTGCCGTTCGCTCCATCTCGAGTCAGTGGAGCTGATGTTTTCTTGCACTGCCTCGCCCGACGACCTCCGCCGGTAGCAATTTCAGCTTCAATCTCCCCACGCAACGATCCCATAGCACCCAAACTCGTCGCCCTCGTGGGCCTACCCAACCATGGACGACGGTCCTCCACCTCCGCCGCCTCCGCATGGCGCAAACCCAAAGACTACAGGCGGCAGCCATGCACCTCCCGACCCCGGCCCAAGCGGCGGCCTGCCACCGGGCAACTACGACATCTTCATCATACCGCCGCACTCTTCAGGAGGCGGCTTCATATACCTTCCTAGCATGGGCGTGCAGCAGAACAGCTTCATTGCGGGTGTGCTCAGCACCATCGCGAGCATCGTGCTGTGGAAGGCCGCTGAGCCTTACATGAAGCAATACTTTCTCATAGTCCGACACGGAGTCACGACTGGCGGCAATGGCGTCATACTGCTGGCGGTCTTGATGTTGGTTGCTGGATGGGCAGTTGGTCAGACACAAGCAGGGGGTCGCTTCAGCAGTGGCGGAGGGGGCTATGGCCGTGGTGGTGCCGGAGCTGGAGCTGGCACACATACACCGGGCGGAAGCTCAAGCTATCAACGAGCGCCTCCACCACCACCGCCAAACGGCGGCTTCCCCGGCAGTCCTCCACCCCACGGCGGATGGGGTGGATACCGCCAATACGGGGCTGGCTCGCCGCCTCCACCACCTCAAGACGACGAACCTTCCTTCGACGAAGAGGCCGAGCGTGCCGAAGAGGAGCGGAAACAAGCAGAGGAGAAGGAGAAGCGGCGGAAAGAGAAGGAGGAGAAGAAACGACAAGAGGAGGAGGAGCGCAAACAGAAAGAGGAAGAGCGTAAGAAAGCTGAGGAAGCCAAGAAGAAGCAGGAAGAGGAAGAAGCCGAACGCAAGCGCGCCGAAGAGGCAGAGGAGAAGAAGAAACAGGAAGAGGAGCTTAGGAAGAAACAAGAGGCGGATCTCAAGAAGAAGCTTAAGAAGGAGCTCAAGGAGGCTGAGGAGGCTAAGCGGAGAGAAGAAGAGGAAGAGCGGAAGCGTGCTGAAGAAGCCAAACGGCAGGCCGAAGAAGAGGCTCGACGGCAGCGTGAAGCTGAAGAGCAGAGGCTAGCTGAAGAAGAAAGGAAGAAGCGTGAGGCTGAGGCACAGAGACTTGCCGAAGAGGAGAAGAAGCGACAAGAGGAAGCTGAGCGCCAACGCATCGCAGAAGAGGAACGCAAGGCCGAAGAAGAGCGCAAACTCGCCGAAGAGGCTCGGATACGCGCTGAAGAGGAGAAGAAGAAGAAGGAGGAAGAGGACCGCAGGCGAGCCTGGGAAGAACTCAAGCGCGCAGAAGAGGCCCGACAGAAGAAGGAGGCTGAAGAGAAGGCCAAAGCAGAGGCAGCCAAAGCCGCCAAAGCCAAAGCCGAAAAGGAGAAGTGGGAGCAGATGCGGAAGCGTGAGCGCGAGCAACGCGAACGTGAAGCCCGCGAGCGTCTCGCTAAAGAGAAAGCCCGCAAGGCACAAGAAGCCATCGAGAAGGAGAAGGCCGAGCGAGAAGCTCGCGAGGCTGAGGTGCGTGCAGCAGTCGAGAAGGAGATCCGCGAGAAGCTCGAAGCCGAACAACGTGCCAAAGCCGCCGAGGAGGCCGCCAGAAAGGCTGAAGCAGAGAAGATTGCAGCTGAAGAGGCCGCCGCCAAAGCGAAGGCAGAAGCAGAGGCTGCTCTTGCGAAAGCAAAGACAGATGCTGAGCGCGCCGAACGCCTCAAAGCAGCTCGTGAGCGAGCTCAAAAAGACCGTGAAGCCCGTGAAGCAAAGCTCAAAGCAGAAGCCGAACGCATCAAGGCCGAAGCCGCTACCGCAGCAGCCACAGCCGCAGTTCCTGACCTCACTGCCCGTCGCTCAACTACGTATGGTAATGTTGGTGGAGGCGAACGTCTGGATCCCTATGCTGGAGCAAGAAGTACACCACCGCCTGCTGCGTCCGTCACTTCCACACATTCTTCTCCCATCAAAGCCACCGTCACACCCAAGAAACCCTACGAACGACCAACCGCCGCTTCCTACCTCGGCTCCGAATCCGACGCCGCATCTTTCGTTCCGCCCCGTACTGCCACGGGACCTGCTCGCAGCACAGCAACACGCTCGCATGTCTCAAGCGCTTACTCGGAGTCCTCGTACGCCCCTTCACAGTCTACAACAAGGACGAGTCCGCCTGCGTCTAGGTCAGGACCGTATGCAACAGCCGACCCGAACAAGATCGTTATCAAAGCAGTGTATCTGTTCAACGATCTGTTTCCTAAGCCCGTCGCGCAATTGGTGTCCAATGTGGGCAAGGTCACCGATGGCTTGATCCTCAAGATACAGTCTGAGGGTTTGTTCATCGATGACGATGTCCGGGGCATTCCGCAGCGCGAGTGGGATGTCAAGGCTTGGACGCTGAAGATGGTTGAGGTAAGTCATATCCACCTACCACCTCTTGCGCCATTGTTTTGATGAGTGTGTACTGATTTGTAAAACAGACAGGCAAACAACCCACCAAAAACCTGCACATCCTCCGCGCTTCGGTCCGCGACGCCGACGGCAAGAAATACGTCTTCCTCATCGATGAGACCGAGAGCTGGAAACTGGCGCTTGGATTGCAGAGACTGAGGAAGGGGAGTCAGGTGAGGAGTTTGCAGTCTGCGCAGATGGCGCCGAATGAGATGGCGAGGGTTTTGAATGCTGTGCCGCCTATTGCTTTGTAAGTTCAAAGGGGGTGATGTTGATATGATGGCATGGTAGTACGGTCAGTATGGGTGGTGGATTTGGATACCCACTTTCGTTCCGCATAAAGCATCAGCGGTGGAGTTGTTGTTGTTGTTCTTCGTTTACAAGTATCGTTACGAGCGCATCTTCGTACTCTTCTTTCTTTCGTTGTATATGCATCTTTTGGTGGAAAGGGAAGAAAAGAGATGATGTGGAGGTATATATCTCAACTCACATATTGGCGCTGGCTTGGGGAGGTGGTTAGAGATGGGTGTTTTGGGTGTATGTAGGATGGAGCAATGGATGTATGGCACATGATATGTACCTGGAGCTTGAGACTTGTGTGTCGTTATGTCGCGATTTCCATGCATTTGCTGTGTCCTGGAGAATGACTATCTCGCTGGTTTTAGGCGCTAGCGTGCACTCCGCCAGACTGTGTCAAAGTGATAGTAAATTTTGATAACATTGAATCTTTTATCGTAGATCCATCATACCCCTGGCTTATCCTTTACTTATACCCTCCTTAAACAATGACCATAGCAACAAGGCTTCCGTAACAGCTATACAAACTCCCTCCCACGCACCGCCTCGCCTCCCTCCCTCCTCCCCCCAAACTCCCTCATCCATCCCTTCCATCCATCTCCCCCATCCCCTTATCTCCCAAACCCATTCTCCTTTGTACATCCAGCACACCCACTAATCTTCCCATTGATAACATTAAAAGTCCCGCCATCGCCCGTGTTGCAACCAATAACGTCTGGATCGTTTGTTGCTGTACAGAAAGTTCCCTTGGGGACTCTGACGCCGGGGTCGACGGGGCTGCCGGGTGCGGGGTTGGATGCGCGTTGTGGTTGTGGTGTTGGGGAAGCGATGACAGCAGTGGCCACCAGGGCGAAGGCTGTGATGATGGAGATTGAGCGCATGATGGTTGAGGGTGGTTGGTGTTGATGAGAGGGTGGGATGGTTTTGTGATGTGACTTCCGGAGTCCTTGGTGGTTGGTGGCAGTTGTGAAGAAGAGGATGGTGAAAAAGATAGTAGTGATAATGATGATGCTTCTTCGCTCTGGACGAAGACCATCTATATATGCGTTGCAAAGAAGTACTCCCCCAGCTTCATCTTCCAAACGTCGCATCATCCCATCTCACTAGCCCAAAGGTAGAAAAAACGATTACACGAACAATTCGCCATGTTAGGCATCATGTCCGCCGTCCGCTCTCCTTCTCACTTCGCGCGTTTCAGTCTACGATGTTTCGGGGTATAGAGACTTGGCTCTACTCGCACGAGCCCGTGTACATGTGGTAGCACTGTAGATTAGGCTAATGTCGGTAGAGTGATGCCGTATAAACTCGTATTGCTATTCTCCCGGGGTAGTGCCGTGGTGCGAACTGCCCAGCTCCCCAAGAGCCTACAGATCGCACAACATGAGGATATATTGCCAGACATTTCCATGACAGATACATACGACCATAGGATCATGAAAATTAGGCTTCCCGTCCGCTCAGCCATATACAAGCATGATACCGGCGGATTAGTAGTTAGGTGGGTGACCACTAGCGAATCCCCGCTGTTGTATGTTTTTGCCTTCTTTTTTGCTCTTTTTTGGTGACCTGACTGGGGGAAGGCGTGGGTGTAGAGGTAGGAAGGTTGTAGAAGGTAAGGAGAGACGGGGGTGCAGGGGTTGGCAAGGGTTGGTGGCGCGGTGTATGTCAATGACGGTTGAAGGGAGATATCGGGCGCAGTTTGAATGCCATGATTTCATTTTAGTCTTCGGACTGTCAGTGGGTATGTCGTGGTGAGCCTCGTGGTTGAACAGTGCTGGATGAGACTCAACTCCTTCTCACCCACTCTTCTGCCATACCAGAAGCCCGTATCACAATCTCCCATACCCATCGTCTTCATCCTCCTCCACCGATCCGAAAGTCCTAGCCCGACCGCCTCGCAAGCAGCGCACTGAACGTATTAGCGTCCATATCGACAATTTCGGGACTCAATAGCAGCGGGCAGCGGAAGACTCACCCAGACGAGAACCCCTTCAAGGATCTTGACCAATGCTCAACTTGATAGACACATCCAGACCAACAGAGAAGCAGGTCTTAGTTCCGTAGATCGGGACAAGAGTGAAACTGCCGCCGCAGTTAGGCTTAGGATAGGTGTTCACTATGACAACCAACGTTAGCAAAATCCATCTCACCCAAATCACGTCGGTCAGTCAGTAGTGAGGTGAATGTATACGTACGAGCGTTATACTTGATATCACCATCCTTGCCCACAACCCTAATGCTCTTCACCCCATCAGAAAGCCCATAGCAGACATTTGGATCAATCCAGAGGAACTCGTAGGCGCCGCCGCACTCGGCTTCTTTGAAGGTTTGGGCGCGGACTTGGGTTTGGACGCTGGGGTCTGCGGTGGTGGTGGGACTGGGTGTGGGTGTGGCGCTGGCCGCGGCGCTTCCCAAGAGGGCGCATAGGAGAATAGTGGTGAGCATGGTGGCGAACATGTTGGTGGGGGGATTTTTGGCAGTGATTGACTGGTTGGAGTCGGGGGTGCGAGGGAGGAAGGTGGTGTTGGTGTGTTGTGTGAGATGGTTTGGTTTAGTGGGTGTGGGTGGATGGAGTGAGTGGTTGATGTGCGTGCGATGGTCTGGTTTGGTGGGTGAGTGAAGTAAGAGTGAGTGAGTGCGTCTCGTTTGTTCTGCTTGAACAATCCGAAAAGCATGGAGGGAAGAAGAGGAAAGAATTGAAGGTGAGCGAGCTGTTTATAACGCCCGCTTCTACCGTCCTCGGAAGCTAGAAAGGGTACGTGGTTATCTGACGCAAACGCGCCGAGGTGGAAGGATCCGAGGAAGCGACGCCCGACCGCGCGTCCTTAGGTGAAGGCGCTCGCGGCCTTAGATGCGGGGTCAAGATCGTGGGGAAGTTGCGATTGCAGTAATTGCGGAGAAGGCGTAGGTGGCTGGTACCCAGAGGCACATACGCACGGTATGGGGGATGTGGATCACTGGCGTTGTGGTAATTGGAGTGACGATAATCAGAGGCACGGGTTGGAGAGATTAAGAGAGATTTGTCTAGCCGGCGGCGGTGAAAGTGATGTTGAAGGAAGGGAGTGGGGAAGAGATGAAGTGAGGTGAGTGGGGAGATTTGGTCACAGTCACACAGTGGAGGGATTGTGTGTACCAGACGGGTAGCGGCAGAGGCACTGAGCAACGAGGAGTAGGACAACCAGAAAGATGTTGCACGAAAGTGCTGGATCGAGCAACCTCTCCGGAGCCGTGAGTTGAGCACTGTGGTATGAGGTATGGAGGAGGGTTTAATGAGTGACATCATGCTCGTGGTATGTGCGATGGGCGTGAAGACTGAGATACAAGGAAACGCGAAGAGACGGAACGCTGGTTGATCATAGTCAACTTGTAGAGTCAGTGGCGGAACGTCTGGTAAGAGTAACGTTGCGCCCAGCCTCTTCATCAAACCGAGCACAGTCCACACATTCTGGTGTCCAACTCATAAACATCGTGTATTGAACAATAGAGAGATAAACTCCCTAGAAAGATGGTATCCTCGCTTCCAAATGCAATCATGACCATACCCACCTTTAGAACACTTCACTCTCCGACGACTCAGCAGACTGCGCAGTAACAACTCGAGTAGGCTCTGAGACGAACATAAAAGACTCTGAAAGTTTGATGGTAGGCCCCGCACATGAGAAATACTTCACAGGCTTTGCGGATACGAGGGTTTTGGAAGGTCCTGTACTTTCAGCGCGCTCTGTAGGTCTATCGAGCCCCGCAGATCGACGAGTCTTTGTACGCTTGGCCGCTTCCAATAACATGTGCGCAGCGGAAATGATGTTGTCAAGCTGCACGTCTGAACTGGCTGTCGGGGCATCAGAAAGAGTACTGACGCTCGGCTAGAACGTCTCCTCCTCCGCACCCTCGCCCTCAGCCTCTGGTGGGATCTCGAAACCCTCTTCGGTAGAGTAGAGAATGTTTTGGATCTGCTTGAGCAGCCCCTCATCCTTCTCGAGCTCGGGGTCGGCCTCCATTGCTTGCTGGATCAGCAATTCAATGTCGCGCAGCTTGCTGAAGTAAAAGTCCCTCTCGCGCTCGAGGCCCGTGACAGTCTCCTTGAGGGCGCTGTTTTCCTCGCGCAGAGCGGCGCTGGCGGCTCCTCCCCCAGAGGCAAGCGGTGTGCGTGTCCTAGGCGCAGCCGTGTTGCTAGCAGCTGGTGCTCTCCGGGCAGTGGATGCGGCGGCGCGGGGTGCAGGCGTGGCTCCGGTGGCAACACCTCCCTGGCCCTTGCGACGGGCGACGGGGTCGTACTCGTGGCCGGGGAAATGCTGGTCCCAGTACTGCTTGACGAATTGGAGGAACTCGAGGTTGTCCTGCATCTTGCACTTTACGAGAGACTCGACGCGGATGGGCTTGTCGACATGGTGCTTGGCGAACGTGTCTGGATTGTTAGCGGAGAATTTGGACGGTGGGAAGGGAGACGTACTCTGTAATACCTTGAAATTCTGCAGGTATGCGTACTCAGTGTTCGCATTGAACTTGACTCGCGACATGGGCACATCGTCTGCACGCTGTTAGTCTTAATCTCATCCGCGCCTAGGTGAGGTGAAGGACTTACAGAATATGCTGTCGAAGACTTGGCACAGCGCTGCTCTGTCCGCCATGTCAGTACACGTCCTCACTCCTCAAGGCCAGGGGTGCCCCTCTATCCTCGGCGCGCGCAACGTACCCGGTACCGCATTGTTCGACTTTGGTGATGTTGAGCTGAAGGAGGTTGTTCAACCAGGCGACGAGTTCTTGTCTGTTCACGTGTTGCAGTCAGCGTGTGGTCGTGGTGAAGGTGTCTGCGCAGATGGCCGCAGCCTAACCCCTCGGGCCCGGTGCCTACCTTGATTCTCCCATGGCGGCTATCTATGTGCAGGCGTCTAAGGGTTTGTTTTGGGCGATCAGCGACGAGATAAAAGCATGCAGCCCGAAGTGTCCGCGGTGAAGGGGTGGCGTTGCAGGCGGTGGGCGTGAGTGCTGTTATTTGTTGATGCGCCTTCGAGTCGGGGAGTTGACAATTTGGGCGCCGCTGCCCCACGCTGGAGATTTTAGCGTCAGGTCATGGCGCTAGCGTCACGTGCAATCGTCTCGACTGGTCGCGATTGCCCTACGAAGCATCCAGAACTAAACTTCATCATGCATTCGTAGATGGTAGTTTCATGATATGGTTCTTGACTACACAGTCTCACACCTTGCTGTCCTCTGACATTGTGACCATCTACCCAACAAACTCCTTCTCAACCACGCCAACTGCTGTGCCCCTATCCGCCCTCACCGCTTCAAAAGCCTTGACAACCGCCGGGAACCATACATTCGCCATCTTGACATCCCCGCTATCATTCGGATGCACTCCATCTCTCAGGTCCGCCGTTCCACTAAACCCCGTATACTGGTCCACGACCCAAATGGGGCTTTCTGTTGTATTGAGACCCTGAGCCCAAGGAACGATTGCGCGGTTCAGGTCTTGGATCTTGGTATTGTAGCTACCGAGGCCCATCGGGATGATTTGCGCGACCTAGCATGGCAGGGTGAGTAAGCAATTGATATACGATGAGACCACGCAAGGTTACTCGCGAAAAGACTTCAGGCTCAAGTGCGAAGCCCAGAAGTATGCGACGCGACGAGACGGCGCTTGCACAACAGCGCACCTTACTCAGGTATACAGGTACACAGGCAAGTATGAAAAAGAACAAACTCACCACAATCTTCATGCTCGGATTCGCCCCCCTCATACTCCCCACCAACGTCTCAAACGCCTTAATAATATCCCCCACCGCCTTGTTCTGCTGCACAATATCATTCGTACCCAAATGCATCGTGATCACATCCGCAGGATTACTTTTCAGCCACCCATCCAACTGCCCTTTGTTCGCAATGTCGATAGCGAGGAAACCAGAGTGGCCTTCGTTGTCGCGATCGTACGTCGTGTCGCGGCAGTTGTTTTCTGTTTTGCCGCTGCCGACGAAGTCGACGGTGGAGGAGTTGAAGGGTGTGGTTTGCAGGCGTTGCCAGAGCTTGGAGCGCCAGCAGATTATTTCGGTTATGGAGTCGCCGAAGGGCATGTAGCGGATTTGGGGGTTGGTGGTTTGGGCGGCTGTCGTCGTGAACAGGCCGGCGAGGGAGAGGAGGCTGGGGAGCAACATCGTGGTGGTTGCGATGCTCTGAAGGTATGCGTGAACATGCGCGAAGCTGTGTTTATGCTTTGGTTACATTTTGGCATGGGAGACAAAGAGCTGGCCGTCTTATGTTGTCTTCATGCTGTGCACCTGGCGACATCTCATCTATCGCACGGTACGCCATCTCTCAACACATATGAAGATGACGCCTAAGGTACTCTGGACGCAAATTATGGCTGCGGAGAGAAGGAAGTCTCTAGTGATGTGAGCGACCTTTGGTGTGACTAGGTGTTACTATACCGAAGGCTAAATGCAGCTGCCGGATGATCGCTAATATACATACAACATGCACCTCGGAGAAAAGGCAAGAATGCGGGGAACATATAGCAGACTACCCAGTCTGGTCTGGACACATCAGGTGCATCGCGTACAATGATCTCTGGTGTTCAGGTGTTATGCGATCTCGTCGTGCGGCTTTGGTTTTCGGCATCCATCTAATAAGTTCAAAGTGAAAGTCAATAGCACGTGCGGAAGATACTCCGAAACCCAAGGGGTCTTTTCCAGAGGGACAGGTACCCGCTAGCCCTGATGGTAGCACGGACGAAAATGTCAGAACTGAAGAAGTAGGTACATGCGACGACTGGGAGAGTGTTGGCTAAAGCATAACGCTCGAATCTCGACGGAAGGAGAACTGCTCACCGCCTCTGACTTTCTCAAAGACTCAAATCGCCGAACCTGGTGTTCAGAAGGAGAAGGTGGAGTGCTCGTTGATGAAATTCGACCGTGGCGTAGATGAAGACACGCCGTCACGCCGAGCAATGTGCGGTGACCACAACGACACAGAGAGCTGTACCTTTTTCATGTCCACCATGACTAAGGAAGTACCAATCATGACTGTACAGCACTTTGACGATGTACGAGGAGATAAACTACCCACCATGAGCTTCCACCAACCACAGCCGTCTTGTTGTCAGCCTAGCTCTTCTTCTGGCAGCTTCACTCCCAATACACTCTAAGCCTGAGGCGCAGCAATCTGTGAATTTGGAATCGCAGGCATCGTGTGATGCTCATTGCTCGCTACCGCTACCGCCGGATGTTACTCCTTAGCGGACGGTAATACCCCAGATTTCTGCTCGGCCCTTTCCCGACCGACATACGCTGCCGGGGTGTTGATTGGCTGAGTGAGTAAGAAACTTGGAAGTGGCAGTGCAAGAGATAACACGTGATTGCTGCAAAATTGTTGTGATGAGAAAAAGGGCCTTTGTCGGTGCAAGGAGAGGAAAACAACCGAATCGAAAAACACACTGATCGTGAAATGCACGCGAGAAGAGAGACGTGCACAAGAGCACAAATTGCGAGAAGACGGCGAGGAGCGCGGAGGTGAGACGATTGATGTGAAAGATTGGGGCGGCGGGTGCTGACTTCGTGCGACAACTCACTATCGGCCCTCACACTTAACTCCGAAGGCTCTCGCGATCGAGCAACCCCGCAACAAGATGTCGATAACTCATCATCGACGTATGCTGAGAGAAAGCAGCTAGCTTGGCGTCGTGATGCCTCGGTGTCGCTTGCCAGGAGACGCCGATGGTGTTGATTTTACTTCCTGGAATCCAAGGTTTCACGCTCGGAGCTGACGCGGTCCCCCAGGGCTGAGGCTGCCACGCTTGTAAGCCACCAGCCTGCGCCTATCGAGACTTGAACAGCGCCACGTGAAACCGACCGGACTTCATGCAGCTGCAGTGCGATGGATCCCAAAGTAGAAGGCAACTCCATGCAGTGGTAATAATGTCGCGTATACACCGTAATATGAGAAACAGGCCGAATCTCCGATGGTGAATTCGACTAGGCCGATGACCGAGGGCTGACGGTGACGAGCACAGCCTGGACAGCATGCTCCTGTAAGAGTGTGCCCAGCTCGAGGATGAAGTCATGGGAGTCTGGATCTCGACGCATGTTGCTGACATGTCTTGGAATTGCGGTCGCTGGAATTGGGTGTTGGGAGATCCAAGGCGAGGGACGTGCGGGACAGGAGGGCCCACAAGAGCGGGCACCAAGACCGCGACCGTCGAGACCACACCTGTTCCCAACCTTACGTGAACTGACATGCCCGCCGTTCCCAGCGTGCCCCCGCGCCGGGACATTACTTTTGCAAAATAGCTGGCGTGTCATTCGTCCGGATGCAACTTACTTGTTTGGCCCTGCACATAGCCACCACGACGCGTCCAGCCAAGCCGCGCCGAACGTTGAGTCCGCTGGCCCTCACTGGTACCACCTCTCTGCGCCAGACCCTGCACCATGTACAGGCGGGAGATCTCACTTGTTATCGCGGCCCTCTGGCGTTCGTGACGCGTACTGCTTGCACAAGTTGTGTTGTCATATCGCGAGGTCCTCACGGTGTTTTGCTATGCCCAGCCGGTGACTGACGGCTCTCCGCAAAGCCGCCGCATTCGGCCAGGCTTGTCCAACCACACATCAGCAGTAATACCGTTGGGTTCACCTGTGCCTGCGAGGTACCTACCTCCACCAAACTAAGCCAGGTTGCGTGTACGTAGCCATGCTTCTGTCAGCATCTCTCTTGGGGACTTGGAGGTGTATCTTGGAAGGCGGGTGATCCGGGCTCCACCATCTATAAACCTCTTTGTCCTCTGCTGCCGAATCACTATCGAACTGCATATCCCTTACTCACCTCAAGACATCTTCTCCTATTGGTTTCGCTACTTGAACTCAGATCGATAGCTTCGTGATCGCCTCTAGAGACGACGCCATCAAGCCACGCTTTCAGCTAGGCGCTGTCGACTAGCCTTAAACATCGAGCCCTTTGGCAACCTCGAGTGTTCAGCATCATTCAACGACCCTTCAGTTTCAGAGCACAAGAGATGAAGCGCACAACAAGTTCCGTCATGGGCTTCTTGGCTCTGGGTAAGCCCCCAACAACAGCCCCATCTTACCACGGTGCTAACCCTATCTAGCCTCCCAAGCCACAGCGCAAGTAGCCAGTGTCTGCCCTTCTACCGGTGTATGCTATGGCCTCAACATACCCGAGCGTACAGCATCATCGGGATCAGGAGATATCTTCTTCCAGATATCAGCTCCAAGCAACTATGAGTGGGTTGCGCTCGGCCAAGGCAGCGGCATGCCCAACTCGAACATCTTCGTCGTGTACACTTCAGGATCTGGCAACAATGTTACACTATCACCGCGATCGACTACCAGCTACCAGCCTCCCAGTCCCAACGATGCTGCTCAAGTCACTCTGCTTGAAGGCTCTGGTGTTTCAAACGGTGTGATGACCGCGAACGTGAGATGTAAGACCGATAATCACCACTACTTAAACACAAACTAACACGTGACGCAGGCTCAAACTGCAACTCCTGGTCTGGCGGTACCATGGACTTCACCAGAAACAGCGGAAGCTGGATCTTCGCCTACCAATCCTCCGGCGGGCCCAAGAACGACGACTCCACCTCTGCGCAAATCGACCAGCACTCCAACCAGGGTGTCTTCGACTGGCAGTTCGCCCAAGCAAAGGGCGGTTCAAGTGTAAACCCCCTCGTCAACACCTCACCAACCGGCACAACAGGCGGCGCAACACCTACCAACTGCCGCCAGCGCCCCTCCGGCGCCGCAGGCACAGATAACGCCAGGCCAAGCCAAACCAGCAGCAACGACGACGACGACGATGACGACAACTACGGCCGCCCAACCTCTCGTCCTACATCGCGCCCTAATGGTCCCCCAGGAGACAAGCGCTCCCCCTCCCCCGACAAGGGCGGCAAGGACGACGACGACGACGACCTCCCCTACTGCGACACCCTCCCCAACGGCGGCGCCACAGGCGGAAACTCCGTCCAAACCATCAGCTCCGGCGCGTCCGTCAGCCCCTCCAAGAAACGCACCATGCTAATCGCACACGGCGTCCTCGCCTCCCTCGCCTTCGTCATCCTCTTCCCCTCCGGCGCCATCGCTATCCGCCTCGCCTCCTTCCCAGGTATCGTGTGGCTGCACGCTGGCTTCCAGATCTTGGCGTACATGGTGTACATCGCGGCATTCGGAATGGGTATCTGGCTCGCTCTTCCCATCAGCGGGGGTCACTACATCTCCAGCTACCACGCCATCATCGGTATCCTCGTTTTCTGCCTCGTCTTCTTCATGCCTTTCCTCGGTACCCTGCATCACATCCTCTTCAAGAAGACGCAGCGCCGCACTCTTACTTCCTACGCGCATATCTGGGTTGGACGTATTGCGATCACACTTGGTATGATCAACGGTGGACTGGGATTGTTGCTCGCGGATAACTCGCGCGATGGAGCCATTGCGTATGGTGTTATTGCGGCGGTTATGTGGTTGGTGTGGGTTGCGGCGATGGTTGTGGGTGAGGCTAGGAGGAAGAAGGCGGTTCGCGCGAAGAACGCGCAGAGGACGGATAAGGTGCAGGAGGAGAGGAGGGAGAGCGATAGGAGTACGGAGGATGTGGAGTTGGCGGGGCATTATAGGCCGGCGAAGGGTCAGCAGTAGGGTGCTTGCTGGTTGAAGAGTTGGTGGAGATGCTGTGAGCGGGTATGCGCTGAGTAAGAGAGGGGGATGTATATAAGTGTAGTTGACGTTTCCTTTGTTGTATCACGAAAGATTATCAAACACGTTCAAACATCCAACTACCTCCACCCACACCATCTCCCCCTCCTCTCCCTCCCTCCTCATCCATCCTACCCCCTACCGCCTACCCATCCCACCCAAAACTCGACTCGCCGCCTTACTAACCTTAATCACATCCCTATACGTCAAACTCACCCTCGTGCCCCTCACATTCCTCCCTCCGTTCTCCTCAACCCCTTTCCTGCCTTCTTCACTCAGCAACTCCCAATTCGCTACCGTCTCCGCATTCAAATTTTCGTCAATCTCGATCGACGCGATACCATGCATGAGATCCCTGTAGGCCCGCCCTGTGGTGATGAGAAGAGAGCGGGGTTCTTGGAAGATGCGGGTTGGGAGGGTGAGCATCTTGTCTTCACCGTCTTCGACGTCTGCGGCTGGAAGCTGGGCGTGTTCTCCATCTCCGCCACCTCTCTTCCCTTTCCCATCTCCATCCTCTTCCTCATCCCCACTCTTCCCCAACACGTCCAAACACAGCGCCGCCCCCAGACTAACCGTCGCAACGACCTCAGCATACGCCCCACCGTCTTCATGCGGCATAATGCCCTCACCGGGGTTATACTCATTTACCAGAACATGGTTTGGTTGACCGTGGGGCGTGTGCTGGAAAATACCCAAGTCTTTAAAGCGGGGTAAGATGGGTGTGGTGAGGTAAGCAGGTAGAGGGGCGGCGAGGAGCGTATTGTTGGATGTGAGTGTTGATGGGAGGGCTTGGAGACGGCGGTGGGTGAGGTGGGTCCAGCGTTGGGCTGGGATCTAGGGAGAGGGGAGGGTTAGTTGATGTCAAGGGGGATTGGGAAGAGGTATAGTTTGGGTGGTGGATCTCTCGCGCGGCGATTGAAGGTGTGGAGTGTGGAGATCGAATAGTGTGCATGGAGTAAGGCGGGGTAAGTAAACTCCCTCTGTGCAACGCGCTTTCTAAGTCTGTAGACTAGGAATTATATGAGAATAACACATACCTTCTGCAATATTGACGCCTCCTCCTCATGACTAATGAAGTTAGGGATATAGTAGAAATCCGGTGGCAGACCCGCAATGCGGAAAGCCTCCAAACCCGTCTTGTCATCTATGGGTAGAGAGCACATAATTATTGCTCGGCACCAGTTTGACAAGGCAGTTGACGGTCTTGGTAGCTCGTGGTGAGATGTTGATGTTTGTGTGATGTACACGGGTGGAAGGATGCTGTAATGCAGCTAGCAAACACCCGTGGACCCTTACGGTAGGCGCGCCTCCGCCAGTTTGAACTAGTCGCGCGCTCACGTGCGAACGATACGCTTCACACCACAATACATGGGAGTGTAATATAATTGTTACGCACATCAACAGTTCAATACAGTCTGCGGGGCTTCATATTACCATCTGATGTAATTTTCAAGGTGTCATGAGTCATGCCAAGCTTGTAGCTGCAACGGACTGTGACTACCCAGGTGATTATACCAGCCCAAACATTTGAACTCAGCTCACGTAATGTGTCGGCATTTGTTTCAGAGTAAAAGGCACGGAAACGCCTTGAGGCTTGACGAGACCTTATGGCTCAAGATGCGCGGTAGCAGGAAAGCCAGGCTTGTCAACATTTTCCTCCATAATAACAGGCCAACGATACGGAGAACGGTAGAAGCGCAGCCAACATAAGTACGTGCATTGAGCGAGTGTGCAGCCACTAACACACTGTGCGAAGTGACTAAAGACCAGGTGCTATCAACAGTCTCTGGCCGCTTACTTTCCCCGCCTTGAGCAGATTCCACGCCTCTTGCACCATATCCAGGCCACCAAGAACATGAACGGGCACAGGCTGCAGCCGCCCAGCCGCGAGCTCACATTCCAAGAAATCCCACCACACCCACGTAGTAAAGTCGCGTGTCTTGGGGTCAAGATAGACATCCATGATCGGCACAAAGTTTGCTTGAACTCCAGCGGGCAGCTCCACACCCGGCCGCAAGCCCATTGTGGACAAAAAAGAACCCCCTCCGTGCGCAGCCAAGACAGCTCCCAACACAGGCTGATCCTGGGCCGCGTCCGCAGCAGCCAAGACGGCTTCGAAAGGTCCTATATCTATAAGCTCTTGCGTTGCTGTCGGTGATTTCCTGTCGACAAAGTGCACGGCACCGAAGGACTTTACAAGCTGCGCATTCTGGGAAGACGCAACGCCCACCACTGTGTAACCTGCTCTAGCAGCCAGATAGGTTGCATAGGCGCCGAAAGAAGAAGACGCGCCCCAGATAAGCACCTTCTTGTTCTTGTTCTCGGGATTGGCATGTTCTGCTGGTTTCTCAAGGTGCAGGTGTATGAAAAGTGCACTGGCAGGATAGGCCAGGCTGGAGATGGATACCGCAGCTTCGAAGGACACTTGTCCAATCTGCAAGGCCGTGTTGTTAGCAGACAGTTTGTTACATCGCGAGACTTGAGCTGGAGATCTTGTCACCTTACCTTCGCTGTCATTTCTTGCGTGGTAACCGCATATTTCTGGTATGCTCCAAATCGGGGATCGTTGCGGATACTTCCAGCGCTGTTGGTGACGATGCGGTCGCCCTTCTTGAAGCGGCTGACCTCCGTGCCAACTTTGACGACTACGCCGGAAAATGATACTGCACTCGGCTTAGCAACCATATTCTATAGATGAGGCCACTCTGCTGGAAACGGATACTAACTTCCAATAATGGTGGGGTAATTCAGCTGATACGGCAGTGTTCCCTCTTGGATCTTGTATTCTGCTGGCTGGGCAGCGACCACTTTGACCTGTCATCATGTCGTTTGTCAGAAACTCTGCGCAGAAAGGTGGATGAGAGTACAAATGAACTGGCTTCCCCGTTCACATTCCTTACCTCGATGAGAAGTTCCCCTGGACCCGGTTCTGGGATATCGGCAGGACCGATTTCGACCTGCTTCCCTACGCCTGGTAGCCATGCCGCTTTGTTCTGATATTCCGCCATCGAGATGTTGAAAATGAAGTGATTAGAGACTATCAGAGAGGTGTTGAGTGTGAGTTTCTTTGTTTGTGTATTGTGAGGTAGCAGACCTCGTGCTTATATTCCCTATTTGAACACATGGTTAGGTACCTAGGTACCGTTCGTGCAATGCATGTCCAATGCTTCGGCTACCAGCTTTGTAACACTACCGGCTTAGCAATCGCGAGAAGAGGCTTTACCATGACAATGGTGCCAAGATATATTGCCGGATTACGAAGACGCTCGTTTGTAGTGTGTTGTAGGCTAACAACAGCATCCGCACAGACTCTACGACACACTAAAGACGAGCTCCTTTGTAATACTACCTAGTGTCTCGGAAGATTTCCGCGCTTCTCTCATAAGCAGACCCACGCCGCCTCTGGTCCGGATACATCATGTTCCGAGAAACCGTTCTGTCATCTATGGTTAGAGAGCACATTATGCTTTGCTCGATACTAACACAAGAATAGTGGACATCCTTGCCAGCTTGTGATGATATGCGCATGTTTGTTGGATGGGGTTGAGTCCAAGATGGGGTTGAGTCCGAGATGGGGTTGAGTCCGAGATGATGTAACGCAACCAGCAAACGACGCGTCGCCAGCTCGAGCTAGTCACGCGCTCACGTGCGGGCGCTGCTCTCTTCATCACACAACCCATTGGGGTGCGATATGATTACACGGGAATCATTGCGTTGAACAAGTATAAAGATATGTTGGATCATCGTACTGTATGCAGCATATGCTGATCTACATTTGTCCAAGAGTACCCAGCCTCAAACTCCAAACATCCCAGGCCAAAACATCGTTGAGATCTAATGTTCGCGCTCGTAAAACAAAATCCTGTGCTCATTTTGATCACACTCATGCCATAACCGGCATCACTGTATCAGCCCACAAACCTGGGGCCAACAAAAGAGAACGCCACAAGCCTGCGGTGGAGATGCACTCAACACCAAGAACCACCCAACCCCGTCACGATCACATCACAGCACACCCGCCAGGGCCACTTCTTGCGCGGCGTCTCCTCCCGCCCCCACCCGTAGCCCCAGCCCCAGCCTCCTCCTCATCCGCATGCATCATCTGCGCCTCTCTCGCCCTTCTCCTCCTACGCCTCGCACCCGCCCCACCAACCCCCGCCTCCTCATTCAACATCATCCAATCCGCCCACTTGCGCTCCAGCCTCGCCGCAGCCGCAAAGTCACCCCTCAGAACACGTTTAGTATGCTCCTCAACAGTCGGCTGCCAATTGTGGAAGCACTTTAGCTTAATAATCTCACTTGGGTAGGTCGCGACTTTACTCGCAGACCGCGAATTCGGTCTTGTGATTTCCGCGTTTCTTGACAGAACTTCGCGGACGCCGGTCCAGGTTACGTTTGCGCAGTCGTAGGCTTCGATGCGGAGACCTACTTCAGGGCGTTCAGAGTTTGTGAGGCCGCGGGCAAGACGGTTGCGGTTGCGGAGGCCGGAGGCGGCTTCGGCGAGGACGAGGTCCGAGATGCGTGTGTTGTCCATTTCGAGGGAGGCGAGACGGGTGCAGGCTTTTAGGACGGGGAGCATGCCGACGTCGCCCAGGTTTTCGCAGTACGAGATGCAGAGGTGGCGGAGGTGGGGGGCGCAGGCGGACTCGGATAGGGTCTTTAGGACGTCGTTTGTTAGGTTGTCAATTTCTTCGATGTCTAGGTGGGTGAGGACGGGAACGGTGGGGAGTAGGCTGGTCAAGGCATCGTCGGTCAAGCCGCCGCATTTTGAGACTTGAAGACCTTCTAGAGACGGGACGTTGTGTACCAATGTCTTCAGCCCTGCATCTGTGATACTGCGGCAGCGCGTAAGGTTCAGGTGTTTAAGGTTCCTTGGTGGAACGATTGGGCGATCGGTAAGAACGTCAACCTCTTCATCTACACCCTCAATCAAAGCAGCCAGTGCTTCATCATTGAGGCTGTCGCAGTTCTTCAGGTCGAGCCTTTCGAGAGTGTTGCGCTTGAACAGTGCGACCATCAGTTCGACATCGTCCCAACCTCGTACTTCGCCAGCCCTGAGATCGCGCAGCTTCGTGCATCCCTCAACAACCTTCTTCAGCCCTCGGTTGTCAATGTTGTTGCACCATGAGATGTTCAAGACTTCGACTTTCGGGCAATGTGCAGCAAGGATCTTCATCGCTGCATTTGTCGCACCCGCAAGACCCGAGAGATTGACGTGGACGAGGCGACTGTTCTGAAGTAAGAAGCAGTGGATAGATGTCCGATCAATCCGGCAGCCCTGCAGCGAGAAGTTCTCTAGGTTCTGGCAGGACTCAATGAAGCCATCCTTGCCCCAGTGTTCTCTCAGCTGTACGCAGCCTCTGAGATTCAGATCCTTCACGAACGGCCCCGCCGAGGTGATGATGTTGACCAAAGCATTGGCAGAGATGTCGCGGTAGAACTTGCTCGTGTCGAGATCGCTCCACAATTGACCGTCAAAGCACATTGTATGCCACGACTTGGAGACGCGCGAACAACGCACAACCTCCTTCGGCTCGAGATATCTCAGGATCTGCATGCGAATCTCAGTGGGCATATCACTCCAGAAGTTGAAGTTTGCCCGCTTCTGGACCTTGTGGACGGGTCGCGAGAAGTAGTCGTTCTCGGCTTCAATGCCGTCTCGTGTGTATGGCCGTCGGGCGGAAGGAAGAGGCACCGAGGATGGAATGTCTGGTGTCTTCATGCGCAGACGAGTCCTCTCATCCCAGAAGGGCGTGCCAGGTGGGCTGTTGGCTACGGAAGTAGGTGCTGTAGAGAAGCCATTCGACAATTCGGAGGAGTAGGAACTGCCAAACGAGTTCCCGTAAGGCGAGCCAGGCGATGCGAGGGAGACGCAAGACATGGATGCCTTTCCGCCGCTTCTCAGACTGTGAGAGCGGGGTCTACCCAAGTTTGCCAGACTCGAGGACGAGCCCATCCGTTGTAGGCCCATGAGAAGGCGCTGTCGGCCCTTGAGCTTTGGCTGCTCGATCATGATGGCGTCCGATGGCGGGGTTCCCGGCGCGGGACGCATTTCGCTGTGGTCGACGACCACGGAGTCGATGGACAAAGGCTCCATGGCGAAGCGTGGCTGTGCGGTACGCGTGCTCGACGATAAGCGGGACGGGGCGGGGAAGGTAGAGGATCAAAGAAGTTGAAGACCGAAGGAGGATATCGTCACGTCTACTGGAGCAAGATGACAGGATGAGAAGGTGGGAAAAGACCCGTACCAGCAAGAAGGAACGAACGTAAGAGGAGCTGACGCTGACCCGGTGGTTGGGTGCGCGGTTTTTGATAGCTGAGCGGATGGCGGAACGCGCAGTTCAGTGCAGTCTAGAAAGGCGGGGATATGGCCCGTGTTATGCGGCGAGCCAGAGGCCGATCAATAGCCTTTCGGTTCGAGAAGAGGGTCTTGGCCGTTGGCTGACAAGGCGAGCGGGCATCACTTGAGGGCATCTGGATGCGATGCTTATGGTGTGCGACCAAGTGACGCGAAGGATGCCAGCAGCAGCGACGTGCAGCTCTTTCATGTGCAGCGAGTTGCTGTTGTCCAATGTCTTATCGTTGCTATCGCGTCGATCCGGAAGGCCCGATTGGGGGCGCGCCACGTGCGGCCTCCGATGTCACCAGCGCACCTCCGAAGAGAGACATTGGTCGCTTGACCGTTGAAGCAATGTCGCGTGAGCTGATAAGAGCCTTGGATTACAGGCATCTCACGCATCTTGCGAGATGGAAGTTTGCTTCAGATGCAGGATATGAAGAGAAAGGCATCGGCATTCAGGGTCAGGTCTCCAACCTGCAGTTGGTGTTATGCAGGGTCAACCATCAGAAGCCTTTTTGCGTCTAGCCGACATCCACGACCCGCCACTCGTACAAATTCCGCCAATCTGGATGTCTTCTAGATGCAGAGGCTCCGCCTTGGATCTTTTCGCCCCAGACGCCAGGCAAAATACGTCCTTGGGCCCAACGGCACATGGACCATTCAGCCGGGCTTCTCCATGTTTCCTCACAGGCGGGTGAGGATTGCACCAAGCATGTTGTAGCTGTTGTCCATTAGGTTTGACAACAAGAGTTCGTTGATCTTAGCGTAGAGATTTCGACGTAAGGACCTGGCATAGTGTTCGGATCTAGAACTGTTGCGAATCCAATAATGCAGACTTGCACTGTACTCCATGATGTTCATCCCCAAGGGCCAAATCACGATAGTCCAGCATGTTGTAGACCCGGAGATACACCCCCTCCCATGCACATCCCACTATGCCACCGTCTCCCCCGTACAATACTTCAAAAACTTGCCATGCGCCCCCGGCCAATTCTCCTCACACTTCGCCTTGACCGTCCCCACCAACATCCTATTCGCCCTAATCTCCACATCCTCCACAAGACTCCACTCGCATCCCTCAGCACCCTCCCTATCCCCCTCACTCAACCCCTCTGTCTTCAAACACCGCCACGTAGTCTGCTGTGTAAGCCCCAGTGGCGCCTTGATAGTCCATAAGACGCCGTCGTCGAGATCAGTCATGTGGGCGTCGAACTTGACGGTTGTGTCCCAGAGGCCTGCGGGCAGCGCGTTCATGTGGTCGGTTATGCGGTAGCATTTTGCGTCTGGGGTGGAGGGGTCGCTGGGGAGGTCTTCGTGCGAGGCGTATTCGGGGTCGAGGCGGATGAGGAGGACGTGGTTGTGGAGGTGGGAGACGGCTGTCGCGAAGGAGACGGAGCGGGGAAGGTGGGTTACGTGGTGGAGGGTTGCGGTTGTGTTTAGAGCTGGGGTTTGTTAGGGAGTGAGTGTTGGATAGGGGTGATGGGACGTACAGAACATGGCTGGTGGACTGGTTTGTTAGCTGGTTAGATGGTGGTGAGGGTTGCGATGGGGCACAGGTTGCGGCGCGGATGCCGTTCTATGTAAGTCCTGCGCAGATTGAGCACGAGTAGATTCTAGCAAGTATGGTAAGTCTCGAGGACCAAAAGCAAATTATCGGCCAGAAGCTTGAGCGAAGCTAAGCTTATGTACGTCGAGCGCTCGTTGATGATGCTTCTACAGTTTCACGGCAATAAGCGACGCGTCTCACCCAGGCACGACAATTAGGAATACAACTACATTAAGATTTGTGCAACAAAGAAGCGACATCCAGCCCCCCGTAATGATATCGTTCGCAAAAGCAAGTAGTCGGAGCTTTGTGGTTGACCTATGGCAAGCATCGGAGTGCGGAGCTTCAGTCGACGCGATCGGGATCCGCGGGGAACCTGGGAAGCCTGACGGCCAAGCCCTGCAGCGCGTCTGCGAGCTATCACGCCGTCCACGACCTTCATTCTGTTAGTCAGACCACCGCTTTTACAAGTCATAAAACTCGCTTTCGACACTTCAATCGAAGAACCGTCATCTTCGTTTACACATACACAATGGATATTCTCACGCAAAAGACGCCCACGGCGCTGGCAATCGCACAGGCGGTGGGCATCACAGGCAGTGTGTTCCTGGTTGGTAAGACACTCTGGCACTCAATGGCCATCTCTATGGTGGTCAATGAGAAGATATACCGTGAAAAGGATTGATACTGACAAGTATACCAGGTTCCAACGTCTCCCTCTCCGTCGTCGGCATCCCCGCCGCCATGCAGGCCCCCGCACCCCTCGCCGTAAAGCAATGGTACACAATCTTCACACGCGGCGGCGCAATCGCCCGCCCTCTTGCTGCTATCTCGGCGTTGGCAACGGGGTATTTGGCTTATCACCGTACGTCCTATTCCATTTCCATCTCCCTTCCAACCCCCAAGCCCCATTCCATTCACCTACGATTCATACATACTTCAAGCCGTCACGCATCTAACAACCCAACAGAAGACCGCACCTCCACCCCCTTCCGCCTCAACGCCCTCGCAACCCTGCTCCTCCCCTCCATCGTGCCCTTCACCATCCTCGTCCTCGGCCCCACAAACAACAAACTCATGGCCAAGAAAGACGAACTCGCCAACGCATCCCTCCGCGACAAGCACGTCGAGCAGTTTGCCAAGGAAGGCGAGACAGTCAAGGAATTGATGGACAAGTGGGCTAGTTTGAACTTGGCACGCGCGCTGCTTGTTGGTGTCGGTGCGGTGTGTGCGGTTGCGGCGGGCGTAGTGGGCAGGAGGGAGGTTAAGGAGATTGGCAGGTTTGCGGGGTGGGGACGGTAGATCGGATATGAGATGAGGTGTGGGTTATGGGGTTGATGAAGTTTGGACATGAACCATGGCTCGTAGGGCAGATAAAGATATATGGAGATTATGATACACCAATACGTGCATTGATTAATACATCTCAGCTTGAGTAGTAGACCAATTCTATGAGAAAAGAGGTCCGCTTTAGAAGAGATGTGTCTGCTCGTAATGAGATGTGCTATAGATCTTGTGAAGCGCGAATGTCTGAACTGACTTCAGGTATATACATATGTCACATGTATAACGGAACACTAAAAATAATCAACATACAACAAAGGCTCTGTGCCCTAACCGAGCTCAGACGTACGAACTTCTAGTTAGCACACTGTGATCCGCTTCAATCTGCGACTTAGTCTCTACAACATCACCCCGAATACACAGTCACGCAAGACAATTCTTCAATCCACAAATATATTTATTTATGCACCTTGCTATAAAGATCCACCCATCAACCCTTTACACAGTCCCTCCATCCACTCTTAGTTAACCTTAGCCTGAGCCAAGCTGTTAATCTGCTGAGCACCATCCTGAATCTTGCCATTGGCAGCCTGGAAACGGCACAAGTTGCCCGAGCGCTCTTGGACGTTGTTGTCGCACACGAGTTGGTCGTTTGCTACGCAGTTGAGAGCGCCGTTGCCTTTTCAATCACATTAGCATCGTCTCTCTCTCACATTCACACACTCTTTCTCAAGAGCACAGTGTTAGGGTGTTAGGTATACGTACAAGCAGCAGGTCCTCCAGGCACACACTTGCCAGCCGCACCGTTAACAGTGCAAGCATCCTGCTTGAGAGATTGCTCGGGGATACAGCATGCGCCGTTGGCAGCCTGACGGTTCTCAAGGACAGCGCGGGGGGTGTTGCGGACGTTTTCGACGTCGGCGATGGCGGCGGAGGAGACGGCGACGAGGCCGAAGAGGAGGGCTGTGATGGAGAACTGCATTTTGATGGTCGGTTTCTTGAAGTAGGGGAAGTTTGTTGGTTCGGGGTATTGGTATTAAGCAACTGATTATTGATTCGAAAGTTGGAAGTTGGTGATGGGTGAGTGAAAGTAATCTGATCCGCACAGCGGGTAGTGAATAAAGAATAAATGTAGACGTGAATTGGAAGACTGGCTTGAGAAACGTATTACGGGCTGGCGTACATGCGAGCTTTATACTGCTCTAAGAGGCCTTCTGAGTAGGTAGCATTGATACCTATTTCGCTCTTCCCATAAAAGGTATCCAGGGACGGTGATCCTGAGGCAAGTCGCAGGCAGTCGATCATGCACATCTCAAACCTTTGGCCGGGTGGTCGGGCCCTGGCGGGTCTGGTAAACCGAGGGATCGCAAGCGGGCAAAACAATGATTCTTGTGCGTTGGGAGTATGGCCGAGGAGGAACCGGTGTACCGTTATTCTAGTCTCACGAGATACAGAGTACTTACAATTCGCTTCCGTCATAGCCTCACACCATGGTTGTGGCGTACAAAAATCGTGTCCCACCCCATCTCTCACCAACGCCACACTACCCAACCGCAAGCGTGCCGTCAAACCCGAGTCGAACAAGCGAAACCGAAGCGCTGCCTTGCACTTGAAACACTTGCTGCCTTCTCAAACATGCGGCCTTGGGGACCTCGGGACCTTGGGGAAATATGTAAAACGCAGAAGAACCTGCGGTTAAACGGCTGATTTAGGCGACGGTCTGTGACATGCAGGCTCAGGCGCTTCCAGGCGCATCTTTGCATGACGGTCGTGAGCGAGTTGAGCGTGAAGACCGAGGAGAGCTGAGGATGAGTGCAAGCGGTGCCGATGTCTGGGTTTCGTCGAGTACGATTTTGCGTGTTGCGAGGAGGAGGGTGAAACTGCCGGCTGAAGTACGCCGCTCAGGCGTACAGCACTGCCTGCCGAGGACCGGGAGAGATATCGCGAGAGGGTTTGGGGGAGTGTAGACATTAGAAGATCGCGACACGGGTACCTGCGCATAACGTTGGGGCTGAAGGCTGTCACGCGCGGGTGCAACGTCGGCGTTGAATACGATGATACTCACACATGTCGCTCGCGCAACATCGCCGACTATGCGAAACATCGTGCTCGAATTCGCCAGAGTAGAAGACATGTCCCCGGGCTGCGCCACAGGTCCTGCGACGTTGATGAGAGACGTTGTTTAGACTGTGATACGCCCTCTGTAGATACAAAATGGTGTAGATGGATGTATGGTATATGTGAAGGCCTTGTGATCTGGAATTAGATACAATTTGCCCATTCGTACATCGACAGTGATGAATCATCCGATATGCGGAAAGTACTGCGACCAGCTCGGGACTTCGAAAGCGGAGGCCGGAAGATTAAATACGTCCAGGAAACATTCGACGATGAGAAACGTCCTACAGAAGATATAAAAGGGCCCAAAGCATACAAGAGACAACCAGCCGATTGGGTACCACAAGTAACGCTCAATGCGGGGATGCCTTTTAGGATCATCGAAAATTGGTAACAAACTCACCCAGATCAACCATGGAAGACCCGAGCAGAAAATAGCCAGGCTACTGATCTTCCAGAGTAGTTTGTCAGTCTCGCCGCGAAAAGGTCGGTCCCAAACAAGAAGATGAACGCCGCCATAGAAAAGACCCGCTATAGGGAACCCCAGAATGGGTGCAGCATCGTTCGCAGCCGATTTGAAATCAGCTACTTGAGGCCGGTTACGCAGACGTTCCTTGAGGTAGGTTTCTGTTGGGGATCTGCCAATGTGTAAACCGTATGTTCTAGCAGAATTTGAAGCTAATTTCAAGCACTGGAAGTGTTCTTCGGTGAGATACCGCCATAGCTCTGAGTTATTCCGCTTCCATGGGATAGCAAAACCATGGTATACGGCATAATCTGGACTCGGAAGCTGTGGATCCTTCGATCGCTTGAGTTTGATGTGTTCCAAACGAGGATGAGTAATCACATCTTCGGAGTCAGGCGCCGAGTCAAAATGTTCATCGTCGTCCATGTCCACTAGTGAGAATTTGACGCCTTTGATCTTTCGGGTGATAACTAAGAAAGCCATTACCGAGTGTATATCAACACTTGTGAGCATAGTCGGCTCTTCCACATCAAGAGGCTTGTGCCACCAGAAATGGAAATACATGATCAACGTGCATATGGCATGCACAGCCGTGTTGATCTCGAGCAACGAGATAGAAAGGCCTTGAGCCGACCGTGTTGCACACTGTACGCAAAACCATACCGCTTGTCCGCATGTCACGAGCTTCGTGAACGCATTTGCCTTGCTCTTGTCCAATATCACAGATTCGGGTAGATCAGGGAGAAGATGAGGGGCATATGCGGCGATGTATTCGAGACCGTACAGTGTGAGTGTCATCCTCTGTCGCCCATCGGGAAGGTAGTTCAGACCCAGATCTCGAGTATCGACGACGAAGCCGCCCATAGTGGCATATAGGGAGTGCGCCTGTGTCCAAGGGTATCTCTTAGGTTTCGAATCAAGCTCCACACCGACAGGGTTCACATCCGCAGACCCAATATCCGCAAGCTCAACATCCTCCTGCTGGACAGGTTGCCTGGTTTGTTCGATGAGCCCTGTCTTGGTTTTAATCCAATCCACGTTATCAGAGAAGCATCGCAAGACGTGACTACATTTTGAATGTAACGCCCTGATGAGATTTGGGGATTCTGGCTGCTCGAAAGCTTTCCGCATTTTTTTGCCGAAGTAATTTGCGTCAAAATGCTGATCGTAGGCAGTGAAGACAACCTTGGATTCAATCAACGTTGGCTAACAGTGCGACAGAGTGATAAGACTCACCCATTCTGGAGCAAAGATTGCTATAATCATCCAGCCCAACTTTCGCCAAGTTTGCGGTGCGATTCGCCAGGTTTGCGCTTTCACCTCGTCCGTTTCATGCGCAGGGATGTTCAGGTGGACCGCCGTCCAGGCGCACAGGATCAATGTCAAAAGAGAAGACGAGAGTATGGAAAACGTGCCGCGCACCGAAGGTTCTGGCTTCCAGGTGTGGTATTGTGTACCGTTGGGTAAAGTCGTGTTCGCCATCTCGTCCACCGCCTTGTCCAAAGCTGAGTACAAGCTGCGTGCCCGCGATACGATGTGTGGGATCTTCTCTGTTTGCTTGATGTCGGACTCGGAGCGTCTTCTTTCTTGTGTTGGTCGAAGGCCGTGGTCAATTAGGGAAGATGGAAGTGAATCAGTTCGGTTTGCTATCGGTCAACCGCTTTTCAGCTGGCAAAAAGGTGGCGGTTGTGACGTCGCAAGGTTGAGGCCCCACTCGCACCTGAAAGCGGACAGACATGCAGGTCGCGAGCTTCTCACTTGCTTATGGGATGGTGCCAAGCCTGATGGTCATAGGATAAAGATTTGCGGTGTCGCACAGCAGTTTGCGCCTCACAACCCGTAGACGAATGTGAGCCTATCGTCGCCCTCCCTACCAGCTCGCGCAGCCTTCTCAAGCCAATCCGCGAGCCACGCAAGCTTGGTATGCGACCGCGTCACATTGATGGCTTGCCTGAGCCATCGCTGTTGCTGCGGCACCGGGCCTCTGCCATGCAGCCTTTCGGCCTCGACGTCATCTTCGCTCCACTTGCGCAAGATGTTCTGCCGCGTCTCGTTCTCAGCCTTCAAGCGTCTCAGGAACAGCACATAGCCGAGAGCTGCTAACGCGACAGACGCAAGTGTCCACCAGAACGGAACGATGTAGCCACCCGCGGCATACTTTGGTCGGAACAGGATCGCTGAGATGACTCCAGCGAGGTTGCCCCAGCCATTGATACCAAGCAGCAATGCGCGCTTGCCGGGCGACGGCGTGTTGCCCGATATCCAGGCCACAGTGAGGGGAGATGCGACGTAGGTACCGGAGAGGAGAATGTTGAGAGCGATGTAGCGAGGTATTGCCCATGAGCTTGGCAGCAGCACCACGATTACCAATCCGGCTACCATAATGAACAGGCCAAGCAGTATAGGCTTGAGGCGTATGCGATGTTTGTCGCTGTAGCTAGCTGCGAAGTACAGTACTATGGCTCCGCAGATATGTGGCGGTGCAGTAAGCAAGTTGATGAGCGCAGGATTCGCCTTCTTTGTCAAAGGTGCCAGTACAAGCGGGAGGAAGACAGAGAAGGCGTAGACTGGGATGGCAGATAGAACGTTACAGGCGAGGATATGCCATATCTTCGTGTTGAACACTGATGAAAGGACGTCGTGAGGGCTTAAACCACGATCGTCGACCAGCTGTCGCGATGGCGTGGCTGAGGAGATGGAGTGCTTGGACGAGTCGAGAAGACCGCGCGACTCCTCATCGTAGGTTTCTTCCGCTTCTCGATCGTCTTCTTGGACCGCTGCCGGCGCGTTCTGTATGTCTCTGTCTCTCACTACACGCGAAGACGCATATCGACGCTCTTCAGGTGTGAGGAACCATGCTGTCTCCACACTATGTGGCAGCCAGAAATAACCGATGAAGGCCACCACGATAGTGAGAGTGCCTTCCAGGAGGAACAGCACCTGCCACGGTTTCCAATCTTTATCCGAGCCTCCGTCGTCATTGCCGAAATGCGAAAAGACGAGATAGCTTATTAGGCCCCCAAGCGCACCACCGACTGCCGCCTGACCGTAAAAGAAGGAGAGCCGTCTGCCGAATTCGAAGCGCGTGTAGAAGAGGGAGAGGTAGGTGACGGTGACTGGATAGAAGCCAGCTAGAGAGAATGTTAGCTCGAAGTCTGGAAAGGAAGCGACGGTTGAATGAGGAAAGAGCGAGTGGAAGAGCCAGACCCAGCTAACATGTGCGACATACCTTCAAGACACCCGATGAGAATGCGCAACGTATACAGCTGCCACCTATGCCGTACCCACGCATGCAGCGCAGTGCAGACTCCCCAAAGAAGCATGCAACTCGGCACCCAGAGCACCATGCCATACCTCCTCCCCAGCGCCGCACCAAGCGGTTGCAGCGCAACGAAGAAAGCGAAGAACAGCGCAACAGCCGTATTCAGCGCTCCCTTGTCCAGTCCGATATCCGCCGTAAAATGCGCAGACTCTGCATTTCCAATCTGTTCTACATTAGCAACTGCTTTCCCTTCAAAAATCCGCGCATACGTACATTCGACTTATCCAGCGCATTAAACAAGAACAGCAACGCCAGAAACGGCAGTAGCAAACAGTCCAGTTTCCTCAACGTCCTCTTGTGCAACCGCGCATCCACAGCGCACGTTTCCTCCAGCTCATCCGGCGGCATCGTATCGTGTGTTGTAGCTGTCGAGCTGGGTGCTGCAGTGAGCTCGTATAGCTGGTGCTCATGGTCGGCCATATTGTCGGGCGCCAAGAGCGAGCCCACGCGCATGCATCACAGGGTCTGCGACTTCGGATGACCTCGGTCTGTGTCGGGAGGGATGACGCGTTTGGGTAAGTGGGCAAAGGTTAGAGTCAACAGAGTGCTGCATGATGGAATGTTGTGGAACTGTCAGATGGAGGTACGGAAGATTAAAATGGGCGGTTGAGCTATTGTTTTGGACCCTGAGGGCATGACGTTGTTGATTGGAAGGTTTATGGGGGTGCTGGGATTGTTGGCGCTGGAGTGGGAAGGCGCCGAGGGTGGCTTATCGATTACCACCGAGATTGAGGACTATCGTTTTGGGTACTCTCATGACTTTCTAACATGACACTATGACATTCGAACGCATCAAACATCCATTATTCACTCCGCCATCTCCTCTTCCCGTTTTCCAAACGCCTTAACAGCCTCGTAGTACAATGTAGCAGTAGCTTCACACGGTCCCTTCGCCTTCTCAGTTGCACACTGGTTGAACATGTCCGTCTTGAAGTTACTATCGGTACGCGCCTTCATCGCGTCGAAGCGGCCTTGTTGTTTGTAGTTGCGGTAGCCGAAGTCGTGGCGGTAGCAGGAGTTGATGACTGCAATTGTCAGTATCGTGTACTTGGACTATGAGAAACTTGGAGAGAACATGAAATGTGAAAGAACATAGGTAAGAGCACTTACAGTCAAATCCGAACGGGTTATCCGGACTAGCAGTGCATCCATTGCTCTCCCAATTTAGCTCTGGAGGGCCGATCTTTCCGTTACGGTTGGCGATGAACTCGGCGATGGAGATGTCGAACATGTAGGTATCGGTAACCTGTTCGAGAGATGCCTGGCGTTCGACAAGCTGTGCAGGTGCAGAGACAGCAAGAGAAGCAAAGCCCAGGAGGGCAGTGATGATAGTAGACTTCATGGTGGGTAGACTTGGATGAAGCGTTCAGGATTGAAGCCAACGAATATGACTTCAAGCTAAGTTACACTGCCTCACTTTATACCACGTACACCACGATGCGTAATGTCCCGACGTTTGTGCCGCGGGGTCTTCCCGGTCTTGGGCGTTTGCGCCATTATGGGTACCTGCATGTGTGCTTCGGAGCAGATCACTTGCATATGAAATGAAGCACTTCGTCGAAATAGGCCCTTATGTGCTGGAAGCGTTGTAGTAAGTAGAGAAACAGCATGCAAAGGGACGGAAGAATGCATGCGCATGCCAGATCTGTCAGATCTGTCCGTTGTCACGGTCTTATGTCGGACTTGCCAAGAGGTATGTAAGCAGGTGATCCGAGACAGCCTCTTCAGCCGCGCTATCACGACCGCAGTTGCTGCGCATGTTGTTGATCGGTATTTCACATCAGACAGTGTGAGGAAGGAATGGGAAGGTGAAGAGTGCGGATAGTGCTTGAGTGCCGTGATGATGAGAAGGAAGGCAAGATTCAAAACTGATTCTACGCAAAGACGAGGCAGACACTCCAGGTGGTTCTGGGTACTAACACGTCTTACATCGATATCCAGCTTCTGCAATGGCAAGTCTGGTTAAATCGAAAGGGACCCTGCTAAAAGTAACTGGGTACGCATCAGAACTTGGCAGGTCGACTGATGGTTGTGTGCCGACGAAACACGCCTTCGAACTACCGCTCGAGAACCCGTAATGAGATGCTGTTGCAATCGATGTGGATCGTACCAGGGTAAATGTCTGAGGATACCGAAATCTGAGGCTTGAGCCTGATGAATTGAAGAGACGCCCCACATGTTCGTTCTTCGCTGGTTTGAGACACGGCTACCGTTCATCGATGCGGGGCTGTCGCTCTGAACACACTGTGACCTCTCCGCAAATTCTCCAGCTGTCATGTCCTTCTTCGTAGTATCGTGAGCGGGCCAAAGACATCGGTTAAACATCGGAAAATGCACTGTAGTCATCACTCCGCGAATCACCACCATCTTCGTGCAATGCCATTGAATTGTCTATGAGCATATTCCCACTACTTATACAGTGTCATCGGCTCTTTCTGGTCCTTCCAATTCCTCGCTTACAACTTGCTGATGAAGAGACGAGCAGCGAACATGCGCAGACGCTGGGGCAGGATGTACTTGGAGAAGATGTAGATGAGCGATGGCAGGAGGATGAAGGCCACGGTGGTCTCGTTGACGAAGAAGAAGGGGATGAGCTGGGGCATGGCCGACTTGAGGATAGTCTGTTACTCGTATTAGCTTCCTTCCCTCATCTGCAGTTTCCCATACTCCAATCTCACCATCTGCTGAGGGCCAACCTCGGTCTTCTTGTTCTGGCTCGCGATGAAGGCGGGGCGTGCCAGAGCGGAGGGGCGGACGGCCATGGGCGCGCGGGCAGCGGCGGCCCTGGAGAAGGGGCGGAGGAAGCGGGCGGCGTTCATGATGGGCTATCTGGAGTTTTGCGGGTCAGCGCGCTGCTGTGGGGGTCCAATTGGCGGGGCTGAGCCAGCGAGAGGGGGAATTGACGCACTGGACGCGATGGTCGAAGCCTGGGGAGATGAGGGGAGATGGTGTTGCGGTCGCGGGAGTTTCGGTGGTGTTGCTATCGTCGTCCGCAAAAGCTCGCACAGCTGCGATCCCGGAAGTTGCCGCGTCCGTGCGTTGGCTTGGCGCTGCCTTCCCTACCAACTCCGCACTTCCCCACGACTACTCATCTGTATCACACATTGCGTCTTTGGAAGTTCTTGAGACTCCTATACTGTCGCCTCCACTCAGCGCAGCCCCTTTCACGATAGCCTTTGTTCATGTTCTGGAACGCCCCTGCTGCACGCCGCCGGACTGCCTAACACTAGAGTTTAAGGTTTGCACAGTACTCCAAACATGATGATTGGTGTATAGAATGTCGGGTCTCTCATCCGCATGGATACCACAGACCTCTACAGCTTCATTTCTGGTCCCATTTTACATGACGAAATGAGCTAGTGTTGGCTCTTCCTTTGAACCGTGTCAAGTGCGGGGGGCCTCATCTTCCAACCTATGTAAAGGTGAAGCTTACTGCACTCGTGTGACATTTCCTCACCTGCCATTGATTCCAAAAACGCCAACATGGCCATCGAGAAGATCATGATATTAGGAGTAAGACGCGGGATGGGCTGGCTAGGATCGCGTGGCTAACATGCGCAGAACTGGGAGCTTTGCCTCACCATTCTCAACGCCCTCTTCCCACAGGAAAAACGACAAGGAACACCCAGATATCAAGTCACTATACTCACTTATCTTTCACAAACCCTCAGCCTGCCACCTCACGTCAAGGCCTCCGATGTACAGCACAAGAGATCCGGCTACTCGTCCGCTTCACTACAGTCAGTAATGACTGGGCAAGACTTGGTTATAAGCACAATGTCAGGCGGAGATGCAGATCAACAGATCCGCATAATAAACGCCGCCATCGCCGCCGGCGTCAGGCGCTTCATCCCTGATGAATTCAGTCACGACAGCATGAACAAGCAGATCCAGACGCGCATTCCAAAAGACGCCGGCCGGGCGAAGGTCATTGCTCATTTGAGGAGCATGCGGGAGGATTACCCATATTTCGAATGGACTGCGATTGCGACAGGTTATACGCTCGATACCCAACTCATCAGCGGCAACATGGGTTTTGATCTCGAATGGCATAGCGCGACTATCCATGGCATCGGTACTGAAGCTTTCGCAGCTTCCAGTCTAGATCGAGTCGGACGCGTCGTGGAACGCGTAATCTCACACTGGGACCAAGTCAGGAACCAATACATATACGCGGCAGGCGTCATAACGTCCGCCAACGAGGTCCTGAGATCTACTGAAAAGACGACTGGCCGTGAATTTACCGTCGGAAATCACGATGTTCAAGAGTGTGTTGCAGAGGGAGAGAAGAGAATAGAGAAAGGGTTTCCCGACTCTGGCATGTTTCTGCTCGAGCGGAGCGTGCTGTATGACGAACAACTGGACGCTTCCAGACCATTCAGGAATCGCAACTCGAACTATGTACTCGGACTCAAATCAGAGTCGGTCGAAAGTATCGTCAGAACCGCCTACGACGACTTCAAACACTACGGCAAACCCGGATGCGGATGTTCAGCTTGATACCCCACTTAACGTCAGACTTCTATACCATACCATCGATCTCACGCCTAATCCTACCTCATCTCCTCTCCAATCGCACTGCCTACCCAAATTGCAACCTCCCCAGCAAGGTCCGCACATCCCGCATAATCTCGCAACTCCACAACCCACCCTTACCCGTCCTCTTTCCCGGAGCGGCAGACGAACAGTCCTTCATATAACTCAAAAGCCACCCTTACCGATCAGCAACGATGTCGTGCATACATCCGGATAACGCCACGTCGTAGATCCCGTTCGGCATCGCTTGGACCCTGAGTTCGACCCAGCCTCAGGATACGAGGCTAGGATTGCGGGATCACGGGATACGAGAGCGTATGGCGGGTCATTTTGAAGGACGCTGCGCATGAGTAATTTCCTGGATTTCGATAAAGTTCGAGGAAGTGTGGATTTAGGAGGATGAGGACAGAATGTGGACGGCGACGGTCGTGCTGGGAGGCGCAAAGCGCGCGTGGCCTTTACGATACCATCCGGGGAGCAAGAATCACATCACTAATAACAACCCTCCCCGATATGAGTAACAATTTATACCCTCCACCTATTATTAACCACGTCTTCTCCACTTTCCCTACCACCCACTGTCCCTCCCACACGTATCCCTCGCCTCCCCATCCACCGCACCCACCGCCCCTCCTCGCCCGACTCCACGCAACAACCTCGGTCAAAACTCCCAACATGTGTCCATACCCCAACCCACACGGCCTCATCCACGTTACACAGCCTCGTCACAGCCTCAGTTTCGGGCTGCAGGATCTGAGACCCAACGGCAAAAAGGCTGAAACACCGTATGTGCGGGAGGCGTTACCTCAGTCTGACCGGCAAATTTTGACGATGGTTGCTGGGTGAGTAGAATGGGGTGGAGGGAATGTGAGAGGTGGGGTGTTGGTAAGAGGATGTGTGTTGGTTGTTGTGGTTTTGGTGTTTGGGTGAGTTGGACAGGCGGTGTTTGAGTGAGGTGGCAGTGCGGGAAAAAGACGAAAGTGTCGGATGTGGCTGAGCGTTGGGCATCCTTTTTGCTTGTTCCCGCACCGCTCGCTGCAGGTCCAATCGACCAAACCAACGTCTTTTTATTTTCCTAAGCACGTTTGCTCAACAAGTTTCTATCCTTTTCACTATCCAAATATAGTCAATTCAACACTTTCCAAGTCATGGTTGTATAACTTTTCAACGCTTTGTTCAATGGTATTGCAACACAACTTTCTGCAGGAGAAAACAAGTCTATAAACGTTTTTGCGCTGCGCAAAGTAAAAGAAAAGCGAGGACTAAACTACGTTCTACCTACGTTGGTTGGCAAAGTAAAGGAGGTGGGGATATCGCTGGTGTGTGTGACAGTGTGACATGTCGAGGGATAGAGATGATGACAGAAAGGCTATGCTACTACTGAAAATGCTGGGAGTCGTGCCTTCGTGAATGCCGAGATAGATGAGTGGACGCTGCTGCGGGAATGGGAACGCTATAAACAAGAACGCTGGAAAAGGGGGTGTAAATAGTCGAGGCGACGACGCGACGCGAGATTAGACGCAAAAATGAGGAATGTCAGATACCCGTACCACACCCACACGTGTGATAGTTTTTTGTTGCTACCCCTCCGTTGATGTACCGTGGAGCCGGTGACGCCGTGAGAAACCCAGGACGCAATTGTTGCTTGTGAAAGAAAGTCTAGAGGACGAAGTTTGACTCATATCATGCTCGCGATCGAATTGAGTGCCGTGGTTGTCGTGCGTATACCCACAAGCTCGGGTTCGCTGACTTGATGCGAGAGGTTTGGTGAATGCGAGTATTGGTGGCCGGAGAAGCTCTGCAAGCTTTGAAGTGGCGTGGTAAACATGCCAACTACGGGCTCGTGTCTGCTGGAAGGGTCGCCATACGCATCACCAAATGACGTCGCAGTCGGGGTTCGAAGCGAGTGCATATTGGGCGTGCCCGAAGTCGGTGTTGGGTACGCTGTACTGGGATAGCACGAGGTGTTGACTTGCGGGGTCGATGTTGGTGTGGAGGTTGGCATGGGAGACGGACCGCTCGACATGCCGTAGGACTGGAGCGACGAACTACCGGGTATCGGTGTTGGTGTAGAATGGCGGTGAGATGTCGCGTCTGACGTCGAGAGCTCCGGCTTGACTGGATACGAAGACGACGTCGCTGACGCGGACGACGCTGCACGAACGCGCCCAGCCTGCGTCTCGCGGCGGCGCTTGGGGCCATCTTTGACTTTGGGGTGTGTGTGACACTGTGGTGTTGTTAGCATGCTCATTCTTATAATAGTTGGTCGCGAGGCGAATCAGAACTACCGAGAACCAATAGCCAAGCACCGCGGAATGTGAAGGACGTATGACTTACCTTGTACGCATGTCGGAACCACGTCGTTCCTTTCTTCTTATTGCTGACGAGCGCAATCCATTCACCGCAACTTCCGCAAAGTCCTTCCCAGACGTCGAGATTGCCTTCCGTCCGGCGCGTGTCTTGCGGGCCCTGGAACGCAGCGCCGGTAGCTGCGCTGACACCATGCGTGAAGGACTTGTCGTACCAGAAAGCGCTGTTCTTGAGTACAAGCCATCTGCCAGGCTTGCAGAGACCGCACCAGCCCTCTCGTTTGTTACCATGACCGCGAACCCAACGCGGGGTGTACAGGTCGCCAACAAAGCGAAGATCCTGCTCATGTGGTACAAGGTCGGGATCGGACGGGTTCATGTCGGACTCCGGTGGGTTGAGTGCCTCCTCGTGCAGGGAGGAGTAAAGATCAGGTGGATCCGAGAGGTCTGCAAAGTGAGATGAGCAGCCTCCATGACGATCCGCGTTACTTTGGAGTAAGCGGAACAGGCCCTGCGAAGGTAATGGTCGAGGCACCTCGAGATGATGCTGCTGTTGCTCTTGGTGGGCGAAGAATGGCTGGTTATTGGCATAAGGAGAATTTGATTGCGAGTACAACACGTTCTGCGTCGGTAGCCCAAAGTTGTTGTAGGCACTTGGCGGGTAAGCGGGTAGCGAGTGATGCGGGTTCAGGCGGGGACCGTATGGCGCAAAACGATCCGAAACCTGTGACATTGGGCGCGAGTTGTTTGGGGTCGATGTTGGCGCTTGCCCAGTAGACCACCTCTTGAACCGAGTGCTTTCGAGTGTGTATGGTGATGAGCGGACATTGTTGTGCGGTGTCGGCGACACGCGGGAGCGACTTCCAGTTCGAACAACGCCATCGTACTGAGGTCGTCGTGGTGAGGCAAGCGGTGACAGAAGATGGCTGGCACTCGGCTCCGGGTGGTTCCAAGTCTCATACTCAGACGGATATGAAACTGGTTCCGATGATCCCATCTCTTCGTAGGACGCCGGCTCTGGAAGCACACCGCCAGTGCTAGACATCGAGAAAGACGACTCGGAAAGTCTCCGGGTGGAATTCGGATTGAAGTTTGCCATGTTTTCGTGTTCTTGTTGGCCCATGTTGTTGTATTGGCGTAGATCGATGATCGGAGTGTTCTCATCGTGCCCCATCATGCCATGACTGAAGTCCGACACATCCGACTCTAGAGAAGGAAACGATTCCAACTCTTCGCACACCTTCTGACCCCATGGACCTTTGTTCGTTAGCATTACAGGTACGTCAGCTACTGAAGACGCTTACTTGTGTCGATGACGCCGGGAAAGTAGTCAGTCGTCGCAAGCGATTGCGGGGCAGTCATGGTGGTGCTGTAGACAACACCACTAGTCACAGTCGGTTGCGAAGTCATCATGTCCGGTCTTCCCATAAACTGTCGTTGATCCTCTCTGTTGCCTACGACAGGACCCCGCGGCGTAGCATAGTACTGCTGCGTTTGCGGCACAGCCCACGTGGGCTGGGGTGGCGACGGTCTGGACATAGGGTGAAGGCCTTGTTGCTGATGTTGTGGTTGCTGTTGCTGCTGTTGTTGATGCTGATGTTGATGTTGTTGCTGTTCATGAGGAGGAAGGCTTGCGTAAGAGTACATTGACTGCATCCCTGGGGAGGGGGAGGGATGCCCCATGGCGTACTGCCGATTAGGTGACGGACGATACCTAGAAAGGCCGTCAGTATGCGCGCACGAAGGAAAGATGATTGAGAATACTCACTGTTGAACCGCATTGAACTCCATCTTGGTTTCGTTCTCTATATACAACGACCGTAAGATGTTATGGAAGTAGTCTGTAGTGCAACGTGGTTAGCGACTGATTAGGCTATACTGCTAGACAAGGGATCACCCGTCGAAGCCCTGAGTGACATCGAGCAATACTCAATTAGGAAACTTACATTGATAACGAAAGTAGATGGCTGCAGAAAGGAATGTGGCAGGGCGATAGCGCTGTGCGACTATGGCTGAGCAGATGTGGCGCCGGGTTGGATGTAAGTTTCTCAAATGAGTGTACGAGAACAAAGTTCTCAATCGCAGCCAGCGCGGATGGAGCCCGCTCCAAATGAAAGAAATGTATACGAAGATAGTAGTTGGGCAGGATCCTAAAGAGTGACGGGCCAAATAGTAGGAAAGGCGGTTGGAGGGGTTGCTAGGCTATATGATGAATGCACGGGGGTCGCAACATCCGAGAGGAACAACGAAGAGCAATGATCTCTGTGATTGACGCAACGGAACCGCTTGGGCGCAAGTTTGAGAGAAGTGTCGGGACGCGCCTTGGCTGCAGGTGATCTGGAACGGCCACAGCAGAAGCGTTCACCCAAAAGAGCGTCTGGCGGGGATGGTGTAGTGGGTGGTGGACCGGGCGCAAGGCTGCTGGGATGCCAAAAGGCGATTAGACGCACTCTGAACGGTCGCACCAGTCGTTGTCTCCATGATCCTCTCGGCTGGCTCGGAGAGGCTCCTCGGGCCTGCGCACCAAGTGCCCCATGTTGCTGAGGCGGAGGTGTCGACATGGATGCCGCGCTGCCCTCGGCCATCATGACGACCCTCTGACAGGGAGCACTTGGTCGACGAGTTCAGCTGGAAGGGCATCCCATCACTCGTTGCAGCTCGGCGTCGAGTTTCAGCGCTCGAACAGGCTGGTGCATGTCGTTTATGGAAGGATGGAGAGCTGGGAGAGGTCGGCCGCGAGATACGCAACTTCCCGCTGTATCAACTCCACTACCAGGTTTAGGGATCCAGTTTCATCATAGCTGGAAAAGTTTTGTCTCAATCGAGTGCGAGTTGGATGGCACGGAGCAGCTGATTGGGGGGTGGGCAGTGTATCATCGCATGTGGCGCGTAGTTTGGTGAGGGATGGGCTGAGTCAGCAGTCGCTTCCTCTGGCCCCACGTCTCTTTACCGCGTCGCGACAGGTCCGAAACACTCTTGACACACGTCCAGGGGAACCTGAGACCCACCCTGCTCGCAACGTGTACCGCACCATCGACTCTTTTCTCGGTTTTTTCTATATTGATTCGCCGACACGAGCCCTCGGTTGTGTCGTGCAGCGGAGTTGTGGCCGCATTTCCATGTGAAGTCGACGTATTCAGCTATTCACTGCGCGGACGCACCGCGTTATCGCCGAGCAGTGGCATCGTCAACTGCCCATGACCGAAGCGAAGCCACTTCATTCCGTTCTGCCCGGAATGGCGCCATCTTTGCGCCAACGGAACATCCTCTCGTCTGTCGTCCGTCGTGTGTAGTTAGCACGGTGCAACGGTTATCAAGCTTCTGCACGTCATTGAGTCATGTTGACAAGTGACAGCGGCCGATCGCCAAATTACCTGCTAGTCTGAACGTTACAAGACGTCGTTGATTGAATTCAATATTTCCAGGACTTGGCCTTGCACGCATGGAGGAATAACTTCAGATCACGAGGCCGCGGAGTGGTTCGCAATCTTGCCCTGGTTCGTGGCTTCGTTACGATGCATGCCTCAGTCTTGTACCACCACCAACCCAAACGCACATTTGTCAACAGGGCACAATTACCACCGGAACTTGAGAACCCAGACTACCTGCAATCTTCCCATGGTTCGAATTCCGAAGCATGAACTCCCACAGCCCTGCCTCGGGTGCCGTGCGGGATCGTTCAAGATGATGCGCCACAAGGAACGACCCCAAGCAGTAAGCATCGTGGCTCAAAAAGAGCATAAGGCGCCGATTATGAATGATTTCAATTCTCATGAACTCAAAATCGCTACAGATCGCCGCTGCCATTATGCGATTAGTAGTCAATATTGCCTTGCCCCCTGGTGACAATGGCATCTCCACAGCTTCGTGTCTTTCAGGTCAAGATCTGTCCGGTACTTCTCGGCCAACAACAGACATTCGTGGGATTGTCGCAAACGGGAATCCAGTCGCCCAGGCAGTGTACCTATGCGGCGTCGATCGTCCCAAAGAGGAGACCCTGCATCACCATCTGAGGATCATCAGCATCATATCACGACCACATATCTTAATCGCCATACGAGACCACACCACCCGTGCACCGCAGATTCTGCATGCAAAAACTAGGTTCGTACGAAACGATTCTGCAGCGACCCCTCGAACACGTCATAGACAATGTCGTTCGACATGGCCACATTTCATATCTAGATCTGTTATCACAGCGCGTTCCACAGCGTATCGCAACACAACCAAGACACCCACTCACCACCAACCCAGTCCCTGCACCTTACCACCACCTCACGAACACCCCCAAACCTTGCAATCATCCCTCACAGAACTCAGCCTTACACCATGACGTAGCCTTCACCCACACCCTGAACGACACATGACACCCTCAATTAACCCAACACACCCGGTCGCAGTGTAGCGTAGCTGCGTCGCAACTCCCCCGAACCCAACCGCACATCCCTCAGCCCTACTGCCCTAAAGACCCCGTAGCTAGGATCGACGTGTACAACATAAGTGAAGGAACGGGGGTCATCCATGTGCGCCGAGACAGTGGTTTTGACAGGGCTGGCAGGGAGGTGCTGGCGGGAGCGGGACGCGCGGACGACAACTCATCACGACACTACTATGGAGGAAAACGTTAAGCGGTCGCATAGTCAAATAGATAGTTAGTGTAGGTTTGAACGCGTGCGCGACTGAGGGGACGGCGTGTTTGAGTTGACGAGAGGGAGGGAGTTGGGCATCCACGTAGAACACGTCTTCTCCATCTACGACCAGTCCATTTCAAGATGACGCAGAGCAATGAGTCTCACCAATCCAGCAATACATAATCATCCCATGCGCAGAGGCTGTCTTCGAATGAAATGTCGCAGTCATCAATGGGAGTCGATTTCGCGTAGTAGTAGTCCACCATCTAACCCTCAACACCAAAGCCAAAGGTATATCGTGCGATCTACAGCTTCCCAACCTTAATCTCACACCCCCCAGACACAGTATCGAAGCTCAAACTACTCTTCCCATCCCCCTTCTTCGCCTCCACATGATTCTTCCCCGGCTCATCGTTCTCGCCCAACAACTCCAACTCTTTGCCTTGTAAATGCAGCGCACCACTCAATGACGTGCCATCCACATTGCCCGTCCATTCCTCGGGGTAGGTGACATCCAAACCGCCACTCGTGCTCTTATGCGTGCTCACCAGCCCAGACATAGCCACGCCCTTAGCCTTGTATGGCGAGCGCAGTGTGAGAGATGTTTGGCCCGAGTGGGTATGCGTGTAGATCTCGCTCTGGTAATCCCCAGATTTAAACGGCAGAAGATCAGCCGTAACAAGGCCAGCCACACTGTTGATCTCCGTGCGTGACCCGTGGATGAAAGTGCCGTCGACAGAACCGACAGTCGTGTTGATGTAGGTCTGGTAGTCGCGCTCGGGGATGTGTTTGCGTTTGAAATCCGTGCGGATACTCCCGGAGAGCGAGTCTACACTGAAAACAGCGGGGTTTGTGGAGCCTTTCGCGGCAGGCTGGGGTTCAATGTCGATGTTCACGGAGCCGCTCTTTGTCTTAACGGAAAGGAGGTCGGAGAGGGCATACGCGCCGCTGATGGAGCCAGAGATGGTGGAAAGGTATGTTTGGCGCGAGGAAAAGGCGATGGCGTCGAGGGTGCCGGTGGTCAGGGAGATGGACGTTGAATCTGTGACGGTGAAGTTTGTGCCAGAGTGGATCTGCATGCCCATGTGGGTGGTGGCGATGTGCAGTTTTGACAAGGTGGCGCCGGGGGCCATGTAGATTACTACGGACATGCCCAGGCAGGCTTTGCCGGGGCGCACGCCGTCGAAGCCGTCGGGGAAGGAGGGGTCGCCGATTGTGAGGCTGTTGTCTGTGGAGGCGTAGCGGACGGCGTTTACGTCGACGGAGGCGGATACGGCGTATGATGTCTTTACTTGGATGGTGCCGGGGGCTTGCTCGGGAGGCGCGGTTGCGACGTGTATCCAGCCTGCTACTCGTCTGTATGGGCCGTCGAGTTGGTGGACGGCTTCTTGAATGCTGAGCTCGCTGGTCTGACCGAAGTCGTGGTGTTCGGTGCGGACGTTGTAGTCTTTTCCGCATTTCGATGGCCAGCGGATGGGGAAGGATTGTTTTGGTGCGGTGGGTTGCGCTGCGGCGGATGGTGAGGGCCATGGGACGGCGATGAGACTGGGTTTGTCGGAATCGTCGTCGATGAAGCCTTCGGGGTGGGCGGCGTCACCCTGTGCAGACTGTGCTGAAGAAAGGGAGGTAGTAGCGGAGTTCTTGACGGGTACGTTAGTATGATGAAGTAGATCTTTGGAAATATCTACTAACCTGTCTATCCCTTCGGACTGACACCGCAGCAACCATGAGGGCCAGCATAGCAGACACAAGCATCATAGCAAGTACCGTGCCGACCACCTTCAACCAAGTCTTCTTGAGGCATTGCGACCTAAGACTCCGTCTTCCGTACTGCTCTTCCTTGTAACTCGCATCCCGGGCTTCTCGTCCATCAAAGGAGAGCAGCCTAGCGCCTTCTTCGCCACTCAGTCGACTCGTGTAAAGACCAGGGGTAGTGGCTTCAAGGTAAGTAGGCGGCGGCCTCTCATCCGTCCCAGCCTCTTGTCCCACAAAAGCCTCCATAAGCGGTGTCGAGCGGTCATTATACGGCGATGGCTCGATGGTAATCTGAGGCCTCGAGGACCGACTGTTCGCTGACGCAGTATCGATGTACATGATTTCTGGTTGAGATGGAGATTTCGGATGAATATAGTAAAAGAATGAGTATTTAATAAAGATTGTAACGTGCGCACGCGCAAAGAATGGACCGAACCAGGGTATCAAGAATGTACAAAGAGAGTAAGAGGATGTGGAGTGGAGGTCAAGAAAGCGGCCAGGCAGACATCGATCTAAGTAATTATCCCAAGCTCAGGCATTCAAAGCTTGATCTGCAACTCCAAGGGCTGGGCCGACATATTGTGCTGCTACACATTTGTTTCGGTGCTGGAAACGCTGCATGTTTGATGTTGGCTTGGCGAGGGTGTGTGCAAGCGAACTGCCGTTGCTACGCGTTGTTTGCGCTTTTCTTCCTCAGAGAAGTTTAGATGTGAGGTGCGACTGTTGATCACTTGTTAATGGCATCTAAGCACACAATCTGTTGAAACAGAAGAAGAGTGGGTTGCTAGAGGTTGTTGCTCGCAAGCTTGATGATGGAAGGTCGTGGCTGTTGTCGTTCGAGGCGTTGTCGGACGATGGTGGCGCTAGGCTAGGGGCTTGCAACGCTGTTGATCAGGCACTTGGCACCTCGGTACGGGCATACGGCAGCACGCAGATATGCCTGGACTTGACTGTACGACGTGGCGAGCGTTTTTGTGGTCAAATATGGCAGGATACCGAGGAGCTTACTAGCAGATATCGATCTAGGATGACCGGGTAATCGGGTAGGTTCGACATGCATACTCAAGCCTCAGTCGAGGGAACATCATTGGATTGGTTTAGATGAAAGCGTCGCACAAGTTCGTATATGAAGTTCAGCTGAGTGAGCGTCGAAACATGTGTATACGAGGGCAGTCTCGTCTGGTAGCGTTTCTTCTTGCAGGACTTCTCATCGCCTCTCGCTGGCAACATGCGACTCCTTCTTGCATTGGCGTTCTTCGTGGAAGCATTCTGCTTCATAGTTGCTGCAAGACCCGCGAGCTGTCGCAGTCCCATAATACGGAAAGAATGGTATGCCGCCCTTGAAGAAAGTAAATAAGACAGGTAGGAGCTTACGAACCTGTTAGGCGATCTCTTGACAATGCAAAAAAACTGCAGTACATTGCTGCGGTACAATGTCTTTTGGAAAAGCCGGCGGTCACTCCTACTACTGCTACCCCAGGTGCGCTTTCGCGATATGATGATCTTGTTGCGACGCACATCAACCAGACGATGTCCATACATTTCGTGGTAGGTGCGGCATTTTCTAATTGAAAACGATGTTGACCGCCATGAAGGGTCACTTCCTCCCGTGGCATCGTCTCATCACTTCATATCACGAGAAGATATTGCGTGAGGAGTGTGAATATCATGACGCACAGCCGTATTGGGACTGGACGTTGGATACTCCAGCTTCCAAGTTCGTCCAATCGCCCATATTCGACGCAACATACGGCTTTGGTGGTAATGGCCCTCTTGTGCCGGTCAACACGTCGAACAACGAAGTGCCAGGGCGGACTGGAGGCGGCTGCGTACAGGATGGGCCTTTCGTCAACATGACGGTTCATCTAGGCCCTGCTGCGTCGCTCGCAAGAAACGACCAGTGTTCACGGCGAGACCTGGCGCCCGACTACGCCGCCACATATCTGGGCAAAGACAAGTTGGACACAGTCATGGCGCAGGCGGACTATGGATGGTTCGCGCGAACGATGGAAGGTGGTCCAGCCTGGGACGATAGTCAGATTCACGCTGGTGGGCAGTACGTGTTCTATCTTGCAGGGTCCTCGCGGTAATGCTAACGTCGTCTTCTCAGTTTTGGTGTTGGTGGCACCTATGGCCAGATGGGCGATCCGTTCACATCGCCTGCCGACCCCATCTTCTGGCTCCATCATGCCAATCTGGACCGCGTTTGGTGGTCATGGCAGGCGAGGGACCCGGGGAATAGATTGCGCGACATATCTGGGCCGATGGTTCTGCAAGATTGGGACAACGCGCAGGGCGGCAATGTGACGCTGGACTTTCCGCTTTCGCTGGGGTATAATGGCTGGGATGCGAATATTAGCGATGTGATGGACATTGGTAGTCTCTGCTACTCGTATGATGAGCTCTACTGAGCGGTGTTGATCAAGCACATCTTAGACCAACGTAATGTTGTGTGGTGTCGTGATGGATGGTGAAGGCTGCCTGAGAGCGGACCCCCGAGGGCGGGGCTTGGCGGTTGACGTAGCGAATTGTCGCATTGCGGGCGTGGCCTTTCCAAGTTCCACGTCCAGTATGGAAGTCGAATCCCCATAGCAGCCCGCAAACCCCTGATATGGCCGCCCTGCAGAAGCTGTCGCAACTGTCGCAGCCACATTGCGTTCTGCTCGCCGTACAATATGCCACCGAATCCAACATCCTAGCGCTGCGGGCGCTGACAGCACTGCGAGACGGGGATCTGCCGCTTGAGCTGACCCTCAGTATCCTCCTCAACTACCTCCCCGAAGAGAGCGACCCGGCGTCGTACTACGAATATCTCCATGATCTGGCGACTGGATCGCGGTCTCCCGGTGAGAACCCGGGGGCATCGCTAGACATAACATCGGTGGAACAACTGTCGAATTCAAGGGCGAAGAAGAGGAGACATGCGCTGGATCTGCCGCCCGTAGTGCATCCTCTTTATGCGGAAGAGAGTGAGCTGGACCTATTCAGCCACTTTTTAATACACCGCGCCCATCGCATCGACGCGCAGACAGGCCTCCTGGATCTCGTGCCTCAGCTGGTGGTTCCCTTCCTGGGCCACTCCGAATACCTACGCACGTGGTTCATATCGACCGTCCTCCCTCTCCTGCGGCTCAGCTACGAGTACTACCCGCAATCTACTGCAACCACGCTCGACGAATTTGCGGCACTCAAAGGGCGACGTGCCATCGATTACCAACTCTCCCATGCTCGAAGCGCGACCGAGACCAATACACACAACGCGGCACGGGACCTGAAGGGTGTAGTTGCGCCATGGCTGTGTGGAGCGAATGATCGCAAGAGGCGGAGGATCACACACGAAGGTCGGAGAGCGTCGATCGCCCAGGATCAAGCACGCGAACCGGACGATTGGGACTGCTTATTTCAATGGCTGCTACATGCATCGAAGGAACACTTGGCGCTTGTCACGGCAGCCATCTCCGACTGGGATGGCCCTGAAGATATGGATCTTGGTGGCTACGAGGAAGGGCGAGACTACGTCGATGACCAACAACAGCGGCAGCTGGAGATGAAATATGCACGAACGGCGCTTGCATGTCTCTATTTGGTCGACAAAAGCGACATCACCTCGTTACAGACTGCGCATTCGCTCTTGACGAGGATATGCACGCTTCTGAACTACGACCCTCCCCCAGACCTCAGTATCGGTGTCGCTCAGTTACCCAGCTACGACCTGAAGGATCCTCTGCTCCAGGACTCAACAACTGCTTTACTGAGAGAGGATCGTCTACTGGATCCTGACAATGTCATCACACAGCCTGGCGCTGAAGCGTTTCGCATCATTGAGCTCATCATTTTCTCGTCGTGTGTCCTATCGACCTTGCAACAACCGGTATCTATCCGGGAGATTGCGAAAATGTCTCTGCGAGACGACTACTCCGAACAACTATCATTACTGCAAAAGATACTGCACACGCTGAACAGCGGCTCCAAAAAGGACAGCGAGCAATGGGCCACTATTCGGTCAAAGTTGCTGTGGCTTTGGAACTGGGGTACTGACTACCACGACGGAGACCGAAAAGCCCAAGGTGTCTTTGGTTTGCTAGAGCGAAAGACGTTGGAGACGGAGGTATTGAAGGCTCTTCTGGAAAGCAACCACTTCCCCCTCGCGATAGACCTCTACATCAAACCAGGATTCGGCGAGCAGCCGCTCCTCTCCTCGGATGTGGAGCAGGTCGTGCTCGCCTCTGCCATGCACCACTACGATAACGCCAGCAACGGTAACCGCAACAGGGGTGGCATGAAGCGTGCGGTTGATATCATCAATGCATTTGCTCCCCACTTCCCTTCCTCGTCGCGATTCCGTCGGTCCCAAGCCCTGCTCACAGCAACACACGCCATGTCATTCTACTCGCTCATACTTCAGCATGGCGTTCCTTTCCAGCCGGTCAATATTCGAGTGAGCCACAATCCGCTGTCGTTAGTGCGTAAACTACTATCGCAAAATAGCGGTAGCTATACCAAGCTCGACGACCTGGTTTCGATCGGTCAGAATTTGGTAGTCGCCATGCCGTCAACCATTATGGACGAGGAAGTAGAGAAAGTGCCAACGGATGCTGCCACGATAGAACGGAAGAAAGCCGCGGCGGAGCAACGAGTGATCGGCATGGCTGTCGAGGCTGCATTGGAAGAAGACGACTTCGAGACAGCGTACTCATACGTCGTCAACCGACTAACCCCCTCAACCCCATCACCAACACCACCAACCTCCTCAAACTTCTTCTCCTTCGGAACCACAGATACCGAAGACCACTCCGACGACGCCGAAGACGTAGCCTGGCGCGCCGCCCTCCGCGCCGGCCGCCACTCCACCTCCCTCTCCCCATCGCACTCCTGGACCCAATCCAGCTCCACCGCACGCCCCGACCTCCGCCGCCTCGAGCAACGCATGGAACTCCTCTCCCAAGCCCTCCTCCTCGCCCCACCCAACCACCTCGAAGAAGTCCTAGGCGTATGGCAACAATGCGAAGCCGAAATGATGCACCTCCTCGCCCAAGAAACCGAAGCCGAAGAACGTTTCAACGACGCCGCCGACCGTAAACTGCCCGGCGCTTTCGATCTCGATACTATGACTGTGCAGCCGCAGCGGAGGGAAGTGGGGCGCGGTGCGGTGGAAGAGTCGCCGATGGGGTTGTTTGATGTGGCGAGGGGGGCTGCGGCGGCGTTTTCGAAAACGGCGTTTCCGCTTCGAAGTAGTAGTGGGAGTATGCAGGTTGCGCCGAGTACGGAACCAAGGTCGGGCAGGGTTAGTATGGATGGCAGTGAGACGGGTAGTGTTGATGCGCAGGAACGGGTGAGGAGGAGGGATATGGTTGCTAATGCTGCGACGGGGGCGCTGGCTAGTGGGATTGGGTGGATGTTGGGTGCGAAGCCTGTTAATGAGTGAGGTGTGTGAGATTCGATGGACAGTGGGATGATTATTGGTGGATGTAGCCTTTGAAGAATGTTAAACGCATCCACGATAACAGTAAATGCTATCGACACATTTCCAGCACTTTCGTACTACGCATTCACATTCGCAGTGAAGTGCCCAAGCTCTTCTTTCTTGGTAACAACAGGTACGATGTCCTAGGACAATGTTACTCATTTCAGGGTGGGTGGGGGAGGCGGAGGGGAGGCGGCGGGGAGGCGGAGGGGTGGAGGTGGATGGCTAGTATTGTGCAGAGGGTGCTAAGCGCTTGAGTGGGCATCGGTTTGTAAGCGGGGAAACGAGCATAGATACGATTGATGGTGGACTTATCAGGAGATAGGAAGAATAGTTTCTACAGCTGCTGCAGTAGATGTAAGGTGTTTGGGATATACACCCTCATCAAGATCACTATATCGAGCTGCCTAATCGCGTTTTGTTACCCGACTCTTCGTTATCATTCCACTATACTAGGGAAAATAGTAAATATCTAGGCTCGAAGTAAAATGCCTAAGCTTTTCTTTCTTGGTAAGAGCAGGTACAACATTACAGTCTAACGTTACCTTTTCCGCCCGCTGACTGATAGGTACGACGTTACTCCCGTCAAACATGCCGCTACTAACATCACAAGCCGAGCACGCTGAACCACCTCTTCATCCCCGCGCGTTTCTCCGTACCTCCACTCTTGCCACCCCTCCCACCCCCCACCATGACCATATCATCCATCACACCCTCTCCCATCCTCTCCGGATCAATACTCCATCCACATGACCACAACGGATATGCCGGATCAGCAGGTGCCTGTGCCACACACTCAGTGAATTCTCCTTCTCGTTCCCTCTACAAGACGGATACAACGTTACATACCCCTTCGATGCAACATGCCCAGCCCCTGGGATACAGATCCACAGTACAGTCTGTTAGGTTTGCAACGGGGATGGGGGTAACGCATGGTGGCCCGTCGTGCGAAAGCAGTTCGGTGCAGCAGGCGTCGGTCCAGGTGGGGTCTATGTTTGTTTGGCAGAGGCTCAGGGGAGGATCTGCCAGCGCGCGGACGGGGTTGATGAGATGCCAGGCGATGACTAGCGCCGGAAAGGGGGAAAGGGTCAACATCGTTGTTTTGATCGTTGGTGATGATTGGGAGGTAGCAGAGATGGCAGATGGTAGGTCAAGGGGAAGATGAGTATAGTAGGCAATGGTGGGTATTTATATTCGAAGTAAACAGCCTCTCCTTCCCCATCTAGTACCACTGAGTACAACGTTCCAATCCGACGTTACCCATCCTCCCCGCTGACTTCCTTCTACGGTTCACATGTACCCCAAACGAGTGACAGAGCCATGCAACGTACCACCCATCCGTCATCCCTTTTCACTTATCCGTACATCATACCTAAATCCACTCCGCCTACCTAGCCGTGTACAGTACAGCATACAACGCGCTCAAGCGTTCTTCATCGCAGCAACAGCCTTAGCCATAGTCTCACCCATAGCATTGGAACTGAAGTAATCCCAGTACACCTGCTCTAGATCCTCAAGAGTCATGTATTCGGATACGATTCCGCTGGGCCCGTGGCCGAAGAGAGGGCCGGAGGCGGGATAGGCTGGCTCCTAGTAATGTCGTTAACATCAACCCCATCACCCTCCTCTCCCTTCCCATCCCTTCCCTCCCTCCCTCTTCCCCGCCCACCAAGCTTCCCCTGAACTAGTGGGAAATATCTCACCTTCTCAACACAAACAGCCCACCCCGTCGGATAATGATACGTAGAGCACTCCGTCAAGTTGCTGACATACTCGATATCAGTGCAAGGCGCATTGACCCCGCGACTGATGACCGTGTGGCAGCAGGCGTCGGTGTAGTCGGTGCCGTAGAGGAAGCCGCAGATTGTGTCGTCGGGGCCCATTTGGGCGGTGGTCAGAAGGGGGAGAGACGCAGACGCTGCGAGAGCGATGATAGCCTTGATAGGGGTGGTGAAGCGCATGGTTGGGGGGGTGCTGGTTGTTGAGTGGGGGTCGGGGGAAGGTGGGATGGTGGGATGGTGGGATACTGCGGTTCTTCGTGGGTTCTTATGTGGTGACGAAAATTTGCTGGATCAGTGGTAGAGATGAAGATGCGCTCGTTGAGGACATTTTGGTACCATGGATACGCCATCCCGTCTTCTTTCCTTCCGTATGGCAAGAGTGTATACCCGTGGGTGTTCCTCGGATGAACATGGAAGTCTGCATCGTCGCATGCTTCTGGAATGATTTTGAGCGACGGAAGCCGAATGACCTTTTGGTGTGACTCTAGCTCAACTGACCGGACGGAAGAAGTCGAGGAAACGGCATGATAGTCCCCAGTGCCGATGATGTCGGGGTCTTGCATATGCCGTGGACTCTGATGAGATGTCAAGGCTTCCTAATTTGTTGGATCCTTCGCGGATGATGTCTGTTGCTTTCCGTTGAGCCTTGACCGCTATGGGTAAGTCTTTCTTCTTTCCTTGTTGCCTACCGTGGTATCGATCATGTGCAGATTTGTCCAAGATAGTCGAGCAGCAAACATACCTATATGTAACAGTCGCACTTGAGGCTTGGGGGGTAGAGAATGAGGTAGAAGGTAGGACATGCTAGTAGTGAATGTGTTGAATGAGGAGGGAAAGACGTCTGTGTGTAGTTGAAATTTCCTCTGTTCCATCAAGAAACATCATCAAGCCAGCTCTGAACATTCACCCCTTCATCAACCTCAAGATCCCTCATCCAAAGCCACGCTTCAAGATCATGCCACCAAGGCCCAAACGGAACTTCATCGAGGTTTGTGAGCCCCTGCATCGACACACCACTAAATCTATAAACCGTAGGATCATGGCGTAGCCGCCGGTGTTCGCTCACATGCCGACTTTCCTTACCCATGAAAGTCATGCGGACAGGCACTAGTCTATCTGCAAACACTCTAGCCCTAGCGAAATCACCCCTCGCTTTTGTGATCTGGAAAGCGAGGTAATATGCATCCGCCAGGCCAACTGGATTCGGGCTATGATCGTGTCGCTTCCACAGTTGAACCATTTCCTCGATGAGGCAGAGCAGGTTCTGAGGTGTTTCGTTGATGCCGCGCGGCCCGAGACCAGCTTCGTCTGAGATTATGTTGTCTATTTCGTTAATGCGGTTCAGGATCAAGTCGCTCTCGATGGACTGCTGAGATAGTAACGAGCAGAGTTGACATTGGCAGGTGAAATGAAACCGCCTCTGGAGCTCCTCTTGTCGCTCGTTCCGATCGAAGGCGCCTCCTAGGTAAGATATCGTGATTTCTTCGCCCCTTGAGATATCTCGTATAGCATGTACTGTTAGATGGTTGCAGTCATCGTGCCAGAAGTGAGCAGCATTGTTATCGCAAGCGTGGTTGATGCGGCATGCTGTGGAGAAGATACCACTGAGATCCAACTTTGGCCCGATGGGTAGAGCGTTTGTGTACAAAATACCCACCCATTGCGCCAAATAGTCGTTGAAAGGGTGGATATTGCTCATGGAAAGAAACTCGCCTCTGTGATATTGGCTCAAAGACGTGACTCGCTCTGCTAGTTCTGACTCAACTGGTTCTCCCACCGCGAAGATGGGTTTCTCGGATATGATTCTTGTACCTTTGGGGATATCTCTAATCGCGACAAGGCCTTTACCTTTTCCAGGCACATCTTGAATACTGTACGTGAGTGGGGTGGCTGAAGCGTGTATGTTCCCGATGAGTGCTTGCCGTGAGGGATGCATCTTGTTCTGCCTGCAAGTCAAACTTTGGTATGATTGACACCTTGTAATCTGCTGGACGGTTCGTAGAACTTTGTGAGGATCGAATGTCTATATAAGTAAGTAGCGCAGGTCACGTTCAGGGTGTCATGCTGGAGCCCGCAAGTCATCGGGGACAGACGGTTGTTTGCTGGTAACACATGAGGTTCTGCCTTGCGTAGAAGTGAAATTGTGGTACCCGCAATGTCGCAAACAAGAGCTTCCATTCTGTGGAATAACAGCTGTTGAGAGCGCAGTCAGCGTAATTGTGTGGTCGGCCAGTCCGGTGGATGGCTGAAGTGTCGCCCTGAGTGCGCCGATATGAATTTGCCGCTATCCGCTGTGTAGTCTCGATGCGCGCTGAGGTTAATCATCATGTCACATAGAAATCAATACTTCGAATGTCTGCTGAGACACGTGAAGACGTGCAAATCACGGACGCTGTTGAGATGGGAGTTCCTCGGCTGACGTTCAAATACCGTAAGCCAACGTTCCGCAATCGGACCAGAGGAGCTTTGCCGATGATCTTCAGCTGATCCTTTCGATATTGCGACAGCTATCGTCAGGGCAGAACTGATTAAGGCGATGAGGCATGAGTTGACGGCCGCGGCTTTGCATGTGGCTCGTAATAACTGAGGCTTGCTCGGAAGTGGGTTTGGAGCGTTGTGGGGAACGATCGCCTTCCCTGCCAGCAGCTTGGCGCCCGCGCTAGTGGCATTAACGTGTCTCGCGCGCGTCCGGCTTGCTTGATCAACACTCCCCGCGTCTCCTCATAGCATGCATCATCAGCTAGCCGCCCAAATCTGGTCTGGGTCAACAGCGAGCTCACCGGAACCATGACGAGCGACAGTCGAGACATGCGCCCACGTGTGCCGCACCCCGCATTACTCCTACCCCTCCTGGCACCATAGCTCCATAGCTAGCTCTGGGCGATACCGGGGTTATGCGTTGCTATATGTGTAGAGCGCGCCGTTGGCATGCTTGCGCATCATTTCTGCCTTCCTCTGCCTCTCTTGATCCAATTCTTTTCCTCTGTCAAGTTCTCGCATTCGTCGCGTTGTGACGAGTCATTGCGCGCCCAAAACCACCATGTCTGACTGGTCTGATCTTACCGCGGCTCTCAAAGGAAGCTTGGACAAGCTTTCCAAGCTTCTCCAATCCGATGCACAGCTCAAAGCCTTTACGACTTCAAATGCCATTGACAAGGATGTGACTTTCGGCATCAAGTCAAGCGGTTCTGACAACACCCTCCTTGTCACAGTCACCAACGGCAGCGCAAAAGCCAGCACCGGCTCTTCGAAAGATGCCCTGTTCACGCTCTCTGCTCTGCCCGAGCAATGGGAACAGCACTTCAAGGAAGTCCCGGCGATGCCGTACCAGAGCTACTGGGGAATGTTTGGCATGAACATCAAGCAGAAAGGCATTGAAGTCCTGGGCGATCAGACGGCCTTTGCACAATGGACACATGTCTGGAGGCGCGTTCTCGAACTCACACACGACGCGCATTGTGGACCGATGAAGGAGGACGAGCAAGCCGAACCCGAGCGCGACTTCCTTACTGGCAAGTACCTGTACCTCGATGCTCCAGTATGGGGTAGGTGCAAAACCTTCTACGAGTACTCTGGTGAGGGAAAGCAACCCATCGTCTTTCTGCATACCGCTGGCAGCGATAGCCGGCAATACCACGGTGTCATGAACGATGCGAAGATGCGCAAGAAGTGCATCATGTACGCATTCGACTTGCCGGGACATGGGCGCAGCTTTCCTTCGAAGAACTACTCCCCGGGCGCGCATACAAACACCGAAGATAGCTACGTGGGCATCATCACGGCTTTCGTGAAGGCTCTGGGTCTGCGAAGACCGATCATTTGCGGCGCAAGCATGGCCGGTCAAGTTTGTCTGGCAGTCGCGATCCGCCATAGGGAGGTCGGCGCTGCAGGTGTCATTCCGTTGCAAGGGTATGTGAGACATTGGGGTCAAAGTAGCGATGCTAACGATTGTAGTTCCGAGTACCTCAACATGGAGCGACAATGGCACGATCGCTCTCCAGTCGTGAACCAGTCGCTATTCAACCCTGAATGGATCTATGGCGTACGTCAAACAGGTCAGCTAGCAAGAGAGCGTTGCTGATATGCAGTAGATGATGTCTCCAACCACGCCCCACGTAAACAAGCAGCTCATATGGCACACCTACAGCGCGCAAGCCTACGGCGTAAGCACACCCCCAAAACCAACCCCTCACACCACCCTCTTCTAACCCATCCACAGATCTTCCACGGCGACCTCGACTTCTACTTCGGAGGCTGGGACGGACGATCCCGCGTAGCCTCGATCGACACCCAGAACTGTCCCGTATACATGTTGACCGGCGAGTACGATTGGTCCAACACCCCAGAGATGGGACAGGCGACGGCGGACAAGATACCCGGGGCGATGCACAAGGCGATGCCGGATCTGGGTCATTTCCCCGCGACGGAAAATCCGGCGAAGTTTGTGCCGCATCTTATTGAGGCGGTTGATCATATATTGAAGATTAGGTCGGATAATTTGAGTACGATGCGGTTGGGTGATGGTACGGATTAGGTGGATGTTGTTGTGGGGATGGGTGGATGACAGCGACGATACCTTGGTTTAACGCGAATATATCGACTTCTTATGCTGGTTTAATCGACCTCTTGTCGTTTGACTTAGAATGTGCGAAAGACAGGAGGATAGTATGCTCATGCATTGATTACATGAATAGAGAGACGCAATCGACACCCGTATCGCACATGTACATTTGCCTTCCCATTCAAAAAAGGGTATCGTACTCAAATTATCCATCCCAAACCCATGCAGAACAGAAATTCCCAGTACCAAAAGAACCATACTCCAACGCCTATATTACAACCCGCAAACCCAAACACCCACCCCTCTCACCCCAGTCTCCCCTACCTAATCTTATCAACCCTCTTCTTCGCAATCCGAATCTTCCCATCCACCCTCTCCACATCCTCCTCAAACAAGCCCAACATGGCATTCTGCTCCACAATCTCCGTATTAATCTGCACACCCATCTCCTTCATCCTGCGCACCACCGTGCTGAGATCAACCAGATCCTCGTCTTGCTCTTGGATGATTTGTTGTTGCAGTTGCAGCACGCCTTCATTGTCCAGCTCGCGGGTTTTGTCTGTTTCGGCGGCGGGCGGGCCGCCGAGGACGCGGCGGCTGCTGGAGGATTTGGTGGGGTGGGAGGAGGTGTTTCTGGAGGATGAACTGAAGAGTCCAGCTTTCTGGCTTTCGGTAACGGCGGCGCTGGAGGATGTGGAAGGGGTGGAGGAGGTTCCGGAACCAGAGATTGCGGCTTTGACGGCCATGCTGTTGAGGACGGAGTCGAGGCCGTCGCGTTCTTTGCGCAGACCGCTTATCATGTCTTTTCTTCGTCGGATCTCGCCGTCGCCTAGTTTGTCGCCCGACCAGTCGTCTGAGGTTTTGCTGTTGGAGCCACCGAGCCGACTCAGCCCTTCTTCCAGCGCGGAGATGAGCGTACCGGCTCTAACGAGGCTTTTCTTCGCGTTGGCCGCGGCTTCATGCTGCGCCGTCGCAGCGGTGGCTTGTTCGCGTTTCGTCAACCACCGTCTCGCATCTTGCAGGTTGGATTTAAGCTCCGAGTGCTTGTCCAGCCAGTCTGAACTATCCCTCACTCTATCCTTGCCGAATTGGCTGCCGGGGAACCCCGCCGCTCTTTTCCCGTTCGCGCCATCCTTCTCTCCTAGTTCGAGAAACTTTTTGTAGGCGCTGGAGACGCGCCAGCGCCCGTCTTCTGCGGCTTCTATCGCGCGGAGGTAGGCTTCTAACCCGACTCGCCGCTTTTCGATGGCTTCGGGCGTGGTTGTGGTGGTGCCTAGGCCTAGGAAGCCGCCGAGCCAGGATTTTGGGGGCAGGGGGGCTGGTGGTGCGGCGCTGACTTCTGAGCGGAGGGAGGAGTCGAGGGCGGCGAAGTCGGAGTAGCGCTTTTGTATGCTGGTTGCGGCGCGTGGGAAGGGGTGTTCGATTTTGATGGTGTAGGATGTGTAGGCTTTGCCGTTCCCGGGTGTTTGCTCTTGCGTCGTCGGTATGGAGATTTTGAGAGGCGCCATGATTGCGATCTATGCGACAGAAGTTCTAGGAAGTAAAGCTGGTGTTGGGGTGATTCGGCGGCAGGCGGCCGTCTTGTGTTAGGCCGATGCCTGGCGCGGTCGCGTGCACTGTGTTCGCGGCAATAGCGTGCGTTCTTCTGCTGGCCCAAGCTGAGTGTATGCGCGTGATGTCCTTTTGGTTTATTGAATACCGGGACGAGACGCGTTGAATGCCAAAAGCAAAAGAGCGACGCTGCAGCAAAATCCGGGGTCCATGCCTTGGTTGACGTCGTTGCTGCAGCTGCGGCACGCTAGCGCCACGTGCGTCACTAGAGCCTGACGGAGTGAGGTTTGCGAGACTTCGTGTCTTCTATCGTCAACATCTCACCCTCCATCCCATCCAACATCAGACGACCACAATAACCTGCCATCGAAGCAGCTATTCGCGATTGTCTCTATGCCTGTCATGCCATTGCGCATTGCGGTCGCAGTGCTTACTCGACCCCGTCGGCCAGCACGCTCACGTTTGTGGGATCGTGTCCGATTCAACACGGTGAATGCCATCATCAACACCGCGATCGATATCAGAAAGCTACAACGACCTCGCACCGGAGTAATGATTCGCGACACGTCTTGATGCCAGCCATGCCGTTACGCATCGCGACCTGAACGCCCACTCGACCCATTCGGCCTACATGCTTAGCTTTGCGGCATCCTGTTCGGCTTGCACATATGTACCAGCTGCCATATACAGGAGTCACCAAAACGCTGGATCCATGCTGATGTCACGTTGTCTCTCTGAAGTATTCGAAATCTAGTGGCAGTCGTTCTGTCGAACATATTGCCTGCATATGCAGATCGTGCGTATCAAGATCTGGACTCCGGCACGCTCAGCTCAGTATAGCAGCTTCTTAGTCTGTCATCTTCCCCTGGTTCAAGCTAATTTTGCATCGCAGGATCTCAGTATTTATAGTCTATCCGCAGTCTTCTTCTCAGATACGCGCATGCTGCCGCCATACGCACTCACTACGTGTCCCTGAGCTCTGGCATTCATGACGCAATATAACAGTTGTTCAGTTTCGAATTTCAATTCTCCCCGTCGCCCACTACCTTGGACACCGATATGGTGCCCTAGTCTCGCAGGTTTTCTGTTCTGGTTACGGTGCCGCCTCTCCAGGGCGCAACGTCATCACATGTCACTGCACACTCGTCATTCCATCTTTTCTCTCCTCTTTGGATTTGGCGACCCATATCTACGGCTCGACATGACTTTCGAGTTCTTTCATAAAGACTGCCCGCAAAATGCTTGACTGCGACGCTCTCGTGGTGCCCTCTCTCCAGAGCACAGCGTCGTCAAAAGTCACTGTATAGTCGTTGTCAGATTTCATCTCCTTTCTTCTCCGCGGGCCTCATGGCCCACCTACACGGCTCGAAATCGCCTTCTGTCTCTTCAGAAAGAGCTTGCAGGTGATATGTCGACGCAATACACTGCATTGCGAGCGATTCGCGTGACGCATCACGGGCGTCCTGTTCAGCCAGTAGGGGCTAGGCTTCCCGTATATGACCTGAAATTACCGCCGACGCCCTCTAGCCTCGTAATTCTATCAGTCATGTTTTACAAAGTGGTCCGAGCCATCGCTGTCGGTCGAGTGTCTCGTAGATAGAGGAGGTATCAGTGAATAGCTGGACTTGTTGCGGTCGGACGCTTTCCCTGAAGCGAGAGGGCACCCCACCACATTTTGGACTGAGGCCACTGACCGCACGCGACTTCCTCCTCTTTTCTTCTCATCGAAAGTAGACGGTGCTTCTGAGCGACATCGACGACGGTTCATTATGTCGGACCTTTATTTCCCCCCGGAGTTGGTCAACATCACCATCGGCGACTTCATCTACACCTACGGGTTCATAGAGGCGAGTCTGCTTCGCGGAGTCAGCAGTAAGTGCTCATCTGGCGGGGCATGTATGCATATCGCCCAGACTCTCCTCCAGTCCCCAGGCGACGCAGAGACAAGGATGATAAAAGCGGCCAAACTGACATCGCTTTTCCAGGGACATGGAAGGCCGCCATCGACGCCGCCATCGCAAACCTGCCAATCGAGGCCTTTGTCCCCCTGACCACCGCTACCCGCGCCATACTCAAGAGCGTCCGCGTACCCCATCTCGCTAATCGGGCATGTGAGGACGGGCGTGTACTCACCGGCGAGCGCGACACCCTTCCCAAGTACATCAAGTTATGGACAGGCTGGCTCATTAGTACTGACGTAGTGAGCGCGGGAGAAGAGTATGCGACCGCGCTCATGCTGAGCAAGCAGTTGAATATCGCGTGCAAGTCTGCTTGGGAGATGGCGAGTTACAGGAAGTCGAGCAAGACATTTCAACGTGTGTTGCCATACTTCACCGACAACGGCGCGGGAGTTAAGCTTGCTGTTATAGCGGCAGTTGGTAACCTCGATGCCCTCAAATCTACTGTCAACTGGTACGGCTCCGATCGGCTCTGGGACGTCTCATACACCTTTGGGTCTGCGCTCGCTGCAGCCGCAGGTGGTGGTCACCGCAACGTCGTCGAATACCTCTTGGCTTACTTCGTGACGAACTACCGTACCCATCCCTTGGAGCAGTATGATGCAGCCTTTAGGGGCGCCATCGCTGCAACCCTGCGTCATGGTAATGGAGACATGTCGGTGCGGCTCCTCCATGTATATCACCGATACTTCCCCGCGGTCCCCAAGCTCTTGCTTAATAGTTGGATTGCTATGGCGGCCAAACATCCGGACGACCGCGTCTCCGTAACGTTGCTGCACCTTCGCACTGAGCCCGGCCTTCGCGAGCGTTTCGCAAACTTCAAGCTCATCTGTAAGACCAACAGCAAGCCCGTGGTCGATGGTTTCCTCAGGCAACGTTCCATGAACCTCAACCAAGGATACCTCGAGAAGAAGGTCGCTTTCCGGTGTCTTCTTTCCATTGCCGTGGGTGTGGGCCATCCTTATCCGGTCAAGGCACTCCTCCACCACGGAGCACACGCGGATGGGGTACCGACATGTCGGCCTTGCGATCTTCCTGTCTGGCTCGCCGTCCAGGGTAATAGCCTCGAGATCGTTGCCACGCTCTGTTCATATGGCGCTGATATCGAATCCATCGGCCAGTTGTGGAACGACAGCGATGATCTGTTCAAGGAGGAGCGCGGCGCCATTGTGATGCACCTCAACCTGGTACAACAACAGCGTATCGCTCAATGGGACGCTGCCATGGGTGGTCCCCAGCAGTCGTAGGTGGTGGTAGCGCGGCGAGGGGGCTGCCAAGGAGGTTGCCGGCTACACACAATTCTTGGATCGCGGAGAGCAGCGCGTTGGCTCAACGTCACCTTCAACGTCCGTGCTTGACCGGTGCACGGATAGGCGCCACGACAACAAACTTCAGCTCGCACCTTCACTCCTGTGGCTAGAACGCCCTCCTCCACCACGTCACCGTCCACGGCCCTCGAAAAACGATTGAGAAAAGAGCATGGGCTTCATGTAGGCGAGATCCTGGGTCTTTCATCGACCAGGACTCAGGGATACTCGAGCTTATGATTGGGAAGTTTGTCGAAGACGTCCGTTGACGCATGAGAGGAATGGAGTATAGGGCTAAGTAGGGTCTTTGTTCATGGTAGAATTGTTTTCTTCAAGCTCAAGTCTCAGATCGGATGGCCGTTACCAATTCATCAAACTATAAACTTCAGTCCCGGAACCTCCTCGTAGGTGCCCATTGCAATTCCTTCCTTCATCTAATTCCAAGTCTATACATCATTAAACATTCTGTCTTCCCCGTCATCAGTCAACTCTGCCGTATCTCATCTTGCTTCGACCAAACGTGAATCCTCAGGACGCGTCAAGTACGAGAAGATCTCCCTGGGGGCCACAATGGGCTAGCAGAGTCCTCGGGGGGCTTCCGTCTTATGTCATCTTGTTGTGAACCAGAACAGGCTCTCAATGTTAGAGACACAGTAGTAACAGCAAGACACGTACAGCACGGATCAATCGAAGATAGTCTGAGGTTCCTACGAACGAGAGATCCGAGTTCAAGTGAGTATTCAAATTTAACAGTCACTGTGCCGGGCGTTTGCGAACCGCTAGTCATCTTATCAGCCCGTCCAGGAAAAACATTGCGCAATGGAGGATGAATTATTGCGCAATGGGCGACAATTGCTCATCCAAATCCACTTTCAGTATCTCCTATCCGACGCGCCCAGGCCAACACACAAATATAAATATCTGTCCGGACCCGACGCACATTACTTCTACCTCTATCTCGAACTCGACATTTTAGCCGCAGAGAACCTTACAAACATGGTTGAGTTACTCGACCTACCGACAGAGATTGTCCAGCGCGTCTTCAACACACTAGTCAGGAAGCATGGTATACCAGACGCGTGGTTGGCTCGAGGAGCCTGCAGTAAGTACCTCACATTCCAACAACCGCAAACGTGACATTCAAGACTGACAAAATGCCACATTAGAATCGTTTCGCGATTACATCACGTACGACATCCTCGCCAACCCCGCCCTCCGCGCCTACCTCAAGACGCCCGCCGGCCGTAAGATCCTCAAGAACAAGCTCGCCGACTTCATCTTTGTCCGAAGCAAAAAGCTCAACGGCTTTGTACGCAGCCACGTGCCGAATTTCATCCGCGGTATTCTGCGTGCGATGGGTCCATGGATCGCCAACGACACTGAAGAGGCTGAACTCAGGAAGGCGCTGTGTGAACTGTTTGTTCGCAACCATAGCGACGCGTTCAGATGCGTTACCACTGACTTCAACAAATTGGGATACTACATGCCGAACACCATCCGGATCACTGATACTGCCCTGATTGCTGCAGCCGCCGCAACCGGAAAGCTCGACGCGTTGAAGCACTTCGTCGGCGCTAATAAGTGTCTGCTGTGGACGCAGTCACTAGCTTTTGGTTACCCACTTGATGCTGCGGTGTATGCGAGACAGGATGTTGTCACCAAGTCGATCATGAAGCAGGCTGTTACCAACCAGAACCGAGACGTCGCTGGATACCAATACAGTGAGCATGTATCCTTCCGCCAAGCCATCTGCACTACTATCGAACTGGAACTTCACCTTAAGACCAAATACCTCCTAGCCAAATACATCACCGCGTTCGGCTCCGCAACCGAAACCTGCATGACAGCCTGGCTGAACAAAGCCATCCAAACCAGCAACAAAGAAATACTCAAGCTCCTTCTTGCTCTGCCTTCGCAAACCGGTCCATCAACCACCTACGCCGCTTTCGAAACAGCATGCCGTCTATCGAAGCCAGATCTCCTCCATCTACTCTTCGGTCCCCAAATTGGTCAAACCATGCTATCTATCAACCAGATCCAAGGCTCCACATACCCCCTCCTCACCGCCGTCAACTTATGCACAACACCAGCCGCTGGCATCTTCATCAAGTCGCTGCTGGAACTAGGCGCCGATCCCAACGGTCCTACCTACCTAGCCGGTCTCGAGCGGCCTCTACAGGCGGCGACGCGTTATGGCCGCAGCATCGCTTGTTTGGTGTTACTTGACGCTGGTGCTAACCCGTATTTGGTCACACCTGGAAGTTTGGTATGGGTTGAGAGTGTGAAGAAGAGGTACCGGGAGGATACGTGGGCGGGTAGGGCGTTCAGGGAGGCGCTTGAGGTTTGCGAGGTGCCTAAGGTAGCGAGGAACGAGGATTTTCTTGTTGAGGTGGATGAGGCGGATGGGGACGTGGAGGTAGATGGTGGTGATGGGGTGGAGGTGGGGGATAGCTAGGGGGATATGTTGCGTTGGGGGGATGGATAACTTTTGGTGAAGGGGTGAGGTAGACTGCAAGGCCTCACGCCTTTGATGTGATTGACTAGGCATGAAGATGGAGATGATGGTGGTAGGAGACGTTAGGAGTTCGTCATCTGATCTTTCGGATGAAGCAAACACTTATTTGGGTGAGCGGAGACGTAGCTCGCTTAGTATGAAAAGGACGCGGGTATCATTGATTAGGCTGTCGCATAGGCGTTGCGTGTTCCCATAACCTTGGCCCTGGGATCTTATACCCATCGATCTTCCGATGCACATCCACTAGTATACCTTCATCTTTCATACCGTACAAGTCTTTACCCAAGATACCATCAGCCAGCTTCTTCCCCTCCTCATTCGTCCCTCTCACAACGCGTAAATTAACACACTGCGGATACGCCTGCGCGCCATCGAGGTTCTCCGCAACATGCAGGGCAATAATCTCATGCCGCAGCACATAGTATCCTTCCGAGAGTCTTTCCGGTATTCTGACCACCCAAGAATACTCGTTCGCAATAAGCACATCCGCGGCCCACGTCCCACCGAGATCCAATGTATCCCAGCCCGTACTATTCAACCATCCCAGCTCATCGATCTTAACCCAAGCCAGATCCTCACTTTTTCTGCCCGTGCAGCTCCCCTCACAGTCCGCCAGATACGTCATAACGGGCCCGACGTGCGATACGGGCCATTCGTTCCATTGCAGCTTTAGCTCGTCGCCGGCTGTGGTGTTGATGTGGAGAGCGCCTGGAATGGCGTTGTAGTGGCAAGCGATGTTGGAGGTGTTGAACTGCTCAGGCGGGATGTAGATGTTGCCGAGATTTGACGCGGACCATGCCGCAAGTGGATGCGGCGGTGTGAGATTGTCCGAAGAAGCGGGATCCCAGCCTGCGTAGACTGCTCCGCTCGATGTTGTGATTTGGGTTATTCGGCCGTGGGCTTGGACGGCGGTGGTGAGGAAGGCTGGTATTGCGATGGTGGAGAGATGCATGTCTGCGCGATGTAACGGCCCATGGGCTGATGTGAGACTCTAGACAAGCCTCAGGACGGCACGCGATGAGCACGTTATGGCCATCTTGTAGTGCCCACCGACCAGGATATTGGGCCTGTGATCCTCTTCGTAATCGTCGTTTACCCATACATCTGGTAATTACCCCAGATTTCGTGATGTTGTACCTCATATCGACCTGCACCCGTGATTGGCCAAGCTCTTCGGTAACTCTGAGGAACTTACTCTAGACCTAACGCCTCTACCAGAAATACGTCGCGAGTACTACACGAGGCATTCCGACATGAACAGTTATCCGCGAAGAGCCGCGTGAACGGCCTCGGTTGCTATACACTTGACTTGGGTCGGGGCTGTTAGCGTCCAGTCGTGAACGCGTCGGTTCCTGGCTTCCCTTCGTCTTCTGCCGTGGGTCAATGTGCTAAGAAGGCCCTTACATTTGCGTACAGTCCGAGAAGGTGCCGTCTAGCAGGTACATGATGACGATGGTTACATTGATTGGACGTCCGAGTGTACATGGTAGCGGCAGCCAAAAGCTGTGTCGCTTTTGGCGATGGTCATGAGAATGCGAGGATGGCTCATGCGCTGGAGTCGCAAGGTACGGTGCATCTTATAAGTACTGCTCGCATGCAGGCGTCGTCTTTTTGTGAGTATTGCAAGTTCGTGAGATGCGGGACGAAAGATGTCAAATGACGCACGAGGCCTGACTGCCCAGTTGTGGACCCTGGCGTCGATCGCACCCAGATGCGCCCTAGCGCCCACCAAGCGAGATCTCTGGGAGAAAGGCCAACGAACCGCCGCTCCTCTACCCCACAAACAAGACGACGGAGCGACCATCGCGACCCCGCATGCTCCAAACAGGGCCGTTGGAGGTTGGAGTACTAACGGTTTGAGCCATGACGTCTAGCGCTTGTTTTCTGACTGTGCCTCGCCAGTGGGTCGCTAAGAGGGCGTACATAAGGCGACCAGAGACCAGGAAAGAAGTAATAGTGAAAGGCTATCCTTTGGACGCACGGGCCGACGATTGTGAACTGTCCGTCATAACAGGTCTTCCCTGAAACTTCAATTACTGCGATTGAACTGCGCATCGTTTCAGTCACATACCGCGCTCGCAAAAGCTACGAGCCACGCGCAAAGACATTGGACATTATTCTGGATCATCAAGTAAGTAAAGGAGCCTAAAGAACAAAGTTTACATCCATGCGAGATCTATCAACTAACGGGTTCAGAGTTGCTATGGTCGCGATTACGGTTTTGGGGTCAGCGGCCCTGGTAGCTACCGTCCTGGCTTACCCTCAAAGCTCCTCGACGTTTTCACCTCCGCCGACTGACGATCTCTCATCGCCATGCGAAGAAGCGGCCTCAAGACTCTATCTAGAGGACGGACCTCAGAAGAACTACCTCTATTCTGATTGTCATACCAGCGCCCATGTCATTGTTACAACTCCCAGGCCTGACAGCAACACCAGCGTCGTCAAGCCTCGGCTTATCGTGGCATGGCCTGCTGGTAACAGTGGAGCTATGGCGTATTTCGCGCCTGAGAGCGGTCAAGGCAGTCTGAACATCAGTCTGGAGGAGTCCGGGAACGGAGAAACAGTCCAGCCACTGAATGCTTCGGATCGTGTTGGAGTGTCAGCATCGATCAAATTCAACACTACTGCTAGATTGACGCAACCTATCCTTGGTAGTATACGGGCTATTCGCGACCAGACCGAAGGCTCAGGTGTTAGTCAAGACTTCCAGAACAATTTCGGTTTCGCGATCAACGAAGACGGGAGCGCCTCCATCAACCGTACCTGGTTTGACGGTGTGACCACTACGACATTGACGTTCTCGCCGCTGAACGGCGCTCAAGCCATTACGCTGAATCGCGAAGCGAATTGGACATTGACATTCGGCGAAGGTAACTACCGCTTCGAAGCCTCTTACAACTATCCGCAACTGGAGCAGCTCAGTCCTCAAGAAGTTCTCAACGACGCGTCTTCCAGCTTGATTGCAGAGAACCCGGACCAAACCACCTCTTTGTCATTCCTCTCATACTCGAACAAGCTGCTGGCTGGTACATGGCGCTTCCTCACCTACTTCGGTCGAGACAGTATGCTCTCGCTGCTGTTGATGCAGCCCGTTCTCAGCGAAGCGGCCATCGAAGCCGTCATCGGAGCTGTTCTCGAGCGAGTCAATCGCACTGATGGTACTGTGTGTCACGAGGAGGTTCTCGGCGACTACGCGACTTGGCTGAACAAGAAGAAGGGAATTAACTCCAGCGCACCTGGCTGTGACTACAAGATGATCGACACGGACTTCATGCTTCCGATTTCCATGAACAGCTACTTCGTGGATACGGATGCTGGAAAGAATCGTTCGGATGCTTTCTTCAGCAAGACAGCAACATTCCTAGTCGAGAACGACGGACTGGCGTATTCTGAGCTGGCCCAGTTCACCGCCGAAAAGATCATGCGGATTGCTGCACCATTTGCGCAGAGTCAAGTAAAAGAGAACCTCATCCACCTTAACGAAGGCGAAATAGTCGGCGAGTGGCGCGACTCTAGTAATGGCCTCGGAGGAGGTCGCATCCCGTATAACGTCAACACCGCGCTTGTCCCTGCAGGACTTCGGGCTATCGCAATGTTGAGCCGCGCGGGCTTCTTCTCCGACCACCCGGACTGGTGCGAAGAGGCTGACAAGTACGCCCAGATTTGGGAGGATGAGACGTTACGCTTCTTCGAAGTCACCGTCCCGCAGGCCGACGCCAAATCTCTTGTTGAGGGCTACGTCTCGAACGCCAACCTTACTCTTCCAACAAATGTCGACAAGATCACAAGCGATGTCACATACTATGGCGTCGCCCTGGACGGCGAAGTCGGTGCACCCATTGTGCCCGTCATCAATAGCGACGACTGCTTCCGCCACTTCCTCCTCGACACCACGAACCAAACCCAGCTGACAGCATACATCAGCCAGACCGCCGATCACATCCTTCAACCTTTCCCGGTTGGCCTATCGAGCGATGTTGGACTATTCGTTGCAAACCCTGCGTACGCTGGAAATGTGACCTTCGAAGCAGGTTTCTCAACGGACGACTATCACGGCACCGTAGTATGGAGCTGGCAGCTTGCCATGATGGGCGCTGGACTTGCGCGACAGCTTGGTCGATGCGACAAGGATGGAGCGCCTGGTAAGTCGATATCCAGATGCGTTCTCACGTTTCTCCATCTTGTGATTGCTAACTCAGCATCGTAGACTTCTGCGCAGACTCCGCAGTTCATGACAAGGTTCTCTCCGCATACAACAGCCTTTGGGATACAATCGACGCCAACCGCGACCAGCTAAGCCATGAGGTGTGGAGTTGGAAATACGACAACGGCTATCAGATCGAGCAGCTGGGCTCGTTGACCGCGACTGAGAGTAATATTCGCCAGCTTTGGAGTTTGACCTTCCTTGCTGTTGAGAGGGAGAGTTTTGGAAGCGCGTAGAGATGATCAAGCTGCGGTAATTGGGGGCAAATGCAAGGCAATGAGAATCGGCAAGTATTGCGCCAGAAGCCACCCTGTCAGACATGCCCAGGTGCCTACATAGTAAATACGACACGTAGTGACTTCGAGTGAAGAACAAGTAAAGATACTGATCCCGGTTGCGAACAAGTCTGATCGCATCAATTCCCATCTTTGGTACTTTGCGCGCAAATAGAACGCAGGAAACGAGTGCCTACTTAATGCTGGTCAGCACGTGTGGCTTCGGACAAAACTCGCAATTCGCTCGCTTTGACGTCATCGCTTACAAGCCACCGCAACATGTCATACAACCCTTCAAGCGGGATGGCCAGTTCAACCATCTGCGGGTGACTTCTTCAGCCTGGCAATGGGGCAAATCTTGCATTTACTGGGTCAAACAGTTCATGACCATTCTCCCTGTTCGGAGATGGACCAAAATCCGTCCATGAGGCAAGACGTATTCGGGCCATTATGCGATGGAGTTAAGAGATGGACGTGGAGATAACGAAGGCAAGCAGATGCTAACATGTGTTACCAGATGTCTTCCACAGACCGTAGTATTTATATAGCAAGGAAGAGCTTTCGAAAACGCTCAAATTCACAGCTCATCATACAAGAGTTACCTCATCAACATCCGTTACCTTCGACTCAGCCGAGACGCACCTTATCAAGCCCGGTCCCATTCCCCAAATAACCATCATTCCAACAATGGCCCAATACGCCGAGCTTCACAAGATCGCGAATCTTCGGGGCGCAGGCGACGCTCGTCCTACAGCCCTCCAAGTCATTCGCGACGAGGGTCTGACCGGCAAATTGACTGACAAAGTATTCCTCATCACAGGAGTGTCTTCCGGTTTGGGTATTGAAACCCTTCGTTCGCTGCACACAACCGGCGCCCAAGTTATCGGAACCGTGCGCAACGTGCCAAAAGGCCAAGTCGTAGTCGACAAAATCCTCGCAGAGAAACACGATGGAGGAGGGAAGATTGACCTGGTCGAGATGGAACTAGACAGCTTCGACAGCATCCGCAAGGCCGCCAAAGAGATTCTCGCAAAGACCGGCGGAAAGCTCAACGTGATCATCGGCAACGCAGGCGTAATGGCCACACCCTACGGCAAAACCAAAGACGGCTACGAAACCCAATTCGGAACCAACCACCTCGGCCACTTCCTGCTATTCCACCTCCTCAAAGACGCTCTCCTCGCGTCCGCAACCCCCGAGTACCCCAGCCGCTACGTCAGCCTCTCCAGCATGGCGCACATCTGGTCCACCGTGCACCTCTCCGACTACAACTACGAAAAGACGCCATACGAACCCTGGAACGCCTACGGCCAAGCCAAAACAGCAAACATCTGGTTCGCAAACTCCATCGAGCGCCACTACTCCTCCCGCCATTTACACGCTACGTCTGTGCATCCAGGCGGTATTATCGAGGGATCTGGTCTCGGGGTGCATGTGTCCGAAGAGACCAAACAGGCGATGTTTGGTGACCCAGAGATACTGCGGACGTTCAAGAGTGCGGAGCAGGGGGCTGCGACGCAGGTTTACGCTGCGGTGAGTAGGGAGTGGAAGGATAAGGGTGGGAGGTATTTGGCTAGTCTGGCGGAGATGGGGACAAGAGAGGAGGAGGCGAGGAAGGAGGGGATGTATGAAAGTGCTAATGAGGGGTATGCGCCGTGGGCGTATGATGAGGAGGGTGAGGAGAGGTTGTGGAAAGAGAGTTTCGATATGGTGGGGCTTCCGCGAGAGTGAGGAGGACGATCTCCGGCGTTTGTAGGGCGGTGTCTTGGTGTTATCTGCAGGGCGTAAATCTGAGGGATTAGTTGTACTTGAATCCTTCGCGAATGATCCCGGGTTCCCGTGTGGCGCGAAGTTTGCTGCACGGCCGCTACCAAGATACCATCCAATGCGCACGTCGTTCCAGCCGTCCCTCAGTCACAAGCCTCCCAGATGGATGGAGCTGCTTCGCTCGTGGTGGCTTCCAGTCGCCTGTATGGTCACGTAATATAAACTCACGTCACCTAGGCATGGGTCGACGACGATCAGCATTCCCATGCTAACTACGTTCATTGTTTCTACCTAGACCCAGCTGTCCGGGCATATCACCCAATGCCAACATCTCAAACCCATGATACAAGTCGTAACCAGACTCGTACCCAGGAAAAGAGACGCGCATACTAACACGATGTACGCCCTGCAGGCCATCCTGGCTACATGCTAACGAGGGCTCAGGTCGTAGTTGCTTTGGATGGCCATACAGGCTATCGCCGGTTCTCGTTTGATCTCGCCACTCGCAATCCTGCGTTTCAACTCCGCCCTTTCCTCGCGGTGCTTTCTCATTTCCTCGTCGCGCTCGTTCTTGGTGCCAAAGGGTGGAATTAGCCCTGCAGGGGGGTTCATCCACTGCCTACAATCGCAGCATCAAGTCAGTCGATGTTTTCACTGCTCAATGAGCATACGATGCTGGGCGCGACTTACTCCTGTGGAATTCTTCTACCATCAACCCCGCGAAATCTATCCTCTTTCTCTTGACTCCATGGACCTCTGTCCAACCATGATTTGATCAGCTCTGGTGACATGGGCTTTGCATCAAAGATGTTGGTTTGAGTGACTTCGTCAGGCGGCCCAGGTAGGTATTCGATGACTCTCATCACGCCGTCTCTGCAGATCATGTGGAAGTGATGGTCGTTTTCGCATTCTCGCATAGAGTCGACGAAGATCTCTAGCGGGTCTGTCTTGACTCTCGCTTCGGTAGAAGTGGCGGCCTGCTTCATGCCGCCTTCTTGTTGACTCGGTTCTGCGGTTGAAGGTTCCTCGTTGTTGGCGTTGAATCCTTCCTGGCTCCGCGGCTTTGGCGAGGATGACGAGGACATCGATGATTCGTTTACAGTGGGAATCAGGATTCAGGCGAGTAGCACTGACTTCAGGTTTTATTAAATGCAACCTCGGGTAGAGGGTTAAATTGAGTGGTGGCAGCAGGCGACGTGGTGTATGCGAAAAGAGGATGCAGTGCGCAAAGGTTGAGATAGGGGGCGTACTTATAGACGGCATACTTAGGCAGTGCTGACCAACAGCATCCTGCATGACGCAGCATTGCAATATACCAGCCTCGCAGTCATGTGACGGTACCTAAACATGTACATTAACGCCTTGAAAAAAATTGAGAAGAGGTCCAACAGTGGCCTATAAAGCATCTACCCCCCCCGCCGACAACACGAACATTCTCTCAGCACACTACAGCTCAACATCTTACTACTCACAAGACTTGTCCATCATACAGTAAAGTCAATATGAGGTTCTCAATCTTCGTTTCCGCGAGTGCGACCTTTCTGCTAGCAGCGGCAGCGACCACGAACGATGCGGTAGGCATCTCAAAGACCACATTCGAACAGCCACATACTTACACTGCGCCTCTAGTCGCTTGAAGAAGCACTCACGAACTTCAACGAGGGCGAGTTGATGGACATTGGAGCCGATGGAGTGCTTCGCAGCTTCAACGCAGCACATGACACGGTGGTGGACTATGTACAGCTCAGTGAGCCTCAAATCGCTGAGCTCCTTTTGAAGATAGGCTCGAAGAGATCCGCCACACCAGGCGTGTAAGTTTGCTCTTCCAAAATCCTATCGCGATAACTTCAGTGAACACAACTAATCTAAAGCTCAGTGACGGACGCACTGTCACGTCTGAAGCTCAGCTATGGGCTGTCCCGGACGGTATCGTCGCACGCGACCCAGGCGTGGAAACATCCGAGGCAAATGTGCCAGGGGTTTTATCTTTGCACTCGAGGCAGCCACAGTGCGATTCTGGAAGAAGCTGCGCATCCAAAAAGATATGCAACGAAAAGTATCATTGTGCCCGCTGTCTGTTCGACACCGGGTGTGTTGGAGGACCAGGGGGCTGTTCTGGCTCCACCGGGCAGGGCAAGTGCGCGTGGAACTTGTAGGGCTGGTGCTGAGAACTGCCTCTTACACCGTTGACTCTGCTTTGGAAACCATGGCTCAAGCCTATCACGCTCGTTAGCATCCACTCAAATCAAGTTCATTTCCAGAGCATACAGATTTCTTGTTTGCGCGATTTCTCATGTGACTGCGTGGATGGTTTGACAAACATTGCACGACTCGACCGAATGAATACTTAAGGCTACACTCTGACGCCAGGCTTCTACTACTTTTCATTGTACACAAGCGCCCTATATATCTGCCCTTCTCGCTTCTCGACTTGGATCACAGACGTCTGCCCAACAACACTTGTCTATACCTGGGTCACTAACAACTTCAATCTACCCCAACTACTCCTTGGAAACACACATTCAACCATGTTGTCTACAGTACTGGTCAGCGACCTTCCCCCCAACTGCGAGTCCTCCTACGTCTTCACCGAGCTACGTTTGCAAGAAGACGAAGTCGAAGAAGTGTACACACGAGCGGGAGGAGGCGAGTCCGCCTGGATAGTCTTCAAGGCCCCCAAACTCGCCGCGATATTCGAGAATGTGCACAAAGGCCACCACTTTGGGGCAACCGGCAAGAAGATCGCGACTTCGTTCTGGACCGAAGCCATTCCCGAACACGCCACTAATCGCTATTCCGACTTCGTCCACGCCCGGGATCACCAGATACTCTCGAGCACCGTTGAGATTACCGGTCTCCCCGACAAACACACTATGAGTAACTTGAATGAATTGTTCAGATCGGTGCGAGATCAGTACTCTGAGACGACCGAAAAGAGTCAGCATCTAAGCCCAAACTACTATGACTACAACGAGCCCATCAATATCCTTCAAGTCAAAACGACCGACCCAGGAGTCGGCCTTTTGCAGCTCGCGCAGCCTTGGATGGCAGTCGCCATTGTACAGCAGTACGCGGGTACCTACTGGAAGAACGCCACGCTTAACGCTCGGTGCGTTCCTGATGAAGAAATGGAGGAACTGCTTTCCAATGAGCCCAGCGCCACGGATGTATCGCTCTTTGTCAAGGGCTTCAAGGTCGGTACGTCATCGAAGGAGGTGCGAGAGATTTTCAAGGACTTTCCCATTCGCGACGTCAACATCCTACCGGGCGGCAAGACGTTCTGCTTCGTCACCGTCCAGCAAGCGCACGCAAACTCGATCCTCACGCGATTCAAGAACGGTGTCAAGTGGCAAGGTCGCACCATCAAAGTGGACTTGTCGGACAAGGATAAGAGGAAGAGGAAAGCTGAGTTTGGTATGGCCGGCGCGTCTCCTGTTGGTGCACCTGCTGCTCTCCCGCCTACTGATACCACGGACTTGAAACTGGAAAACCTTCCATACGACGTCACAGACTACAAAATTCGCACCCTGTTCGAGGGCTTCGCCGTCTACAAGGTCGTCATTATGCAGGGCTATGCTTTTGTCGGTATTCCAACGGGGCAAGTCGGCCGCGCGCTCGACAAGCTGAACGAGACGATGATTGGGGCTAGCTATATCAAGGCCAAGGTTGCTGATCCCCGGAAGAAGTAGGGCTGCAGGTCTGGTTCGGTGCTGCGAAGGCGTCAAAGGGGTTTACGAGACGGCGGAAGCGGGTCGTGGCGTGTTTTGTATCTGTCAGCTGGTGCGTTGATGGTTACTCTAGAAAGTTTAGACGGCTTGTAGGCTTGAATGTGGTAATGACTCTGAGGATTGCGATCTCTCTCATTTGATGAGGAGTACCTTTTGCGTATGTGGTGGTTATGTATTTCGGGAGTCATGAGTGGCTCGTCTCGCTCTGCGTCATCGCAGTACCATGGTTGAGTGTGGTAATGAAATACTTGCAAATTAATTCACTGCAATATTGCCCTCGTGATGGATGTTGCCTGAAGTTACACTGACCATTCCTTGTATGAGCATGCTCGAGCTTCTATAATTCTAACGTATTGTGTCCCAATAACACTTGTTGCGTAGCTAAACACTCGATCAAGCCAAACGCTCAAAGCTCAACCATGACAGACTACACCTACTACAGTTCATCCGCGTCCAGAGGATTCACCTTTTTGATACCCTACCATGTCCAAGCCGTCTTTGTCAGTACTACGAAGAAACTTCCTTCCGCCGTGCGTCCAGTCTACCGCGAGTATTTTGGCGACATCATGGCATGTCGAGATCGAGCTCGAGACTCCGCCGAGGCGATGCAAGCGTTCGTGAACGAGGACTTTCCGCGGATTTCGAAAGACCATAACCGACTAGCGAAGCTGATGAATGCGGAGATCGACAAGCAGAGGAAGAATGTGTTGGTTAAGATACCAATCACGGGCGATGGGACGGCGGCTGAGGATGATGACGAGGACGAACCGGTGGCGCAATCGCGGACAAGGGAGCAAGGTGTGGCTAAGTCGGACAAAAACGCGGTCTCCAAAGTTGTGTCAGAGGCCGCCGCGGAGGCTACAGTGCGTGAAAAGTCCCCTGAAGCAGCTTCTCCTCCGACTATGGCGAATGCGGAGCTTGTTCAGCCAACCCTGCGTCAGGACCCCGCGACATCGCCGGCTTCTCCAACCGGTATAGACAGCGAACAATCCGAGGTAGACGAAGAAGACAGCGAGCTGAGTGTGATATTTGTCGACACATCAGAGCCTTGGAACGAATCGCTCTGGCCACACGGTACCTGGATCGATGGTCTAGAAGTTATCGACGCGCTTCCATGGGCGCACCCAAAACCGACCTAAACGCATCGCTGGATCGCCACCCTTCCCATATCAAGTCACACCACCCCGCACTTAATCCTCATTCCTCTTTATCCCTGCTTTTATGTCCCAGAAGCAAGTGACCTGCAGCTTTCCGCGGCCGACGCACTCAGGGTTGTCGCAGTGGAAGCGCGAACATCGTTCTCGGTAGCGGAAGTCGATGTTGTTGAGGCAGTACATGCATGGCCATAGGTCGACGTAGGGGAAGGTGGCCTTGATCTCGTACGTGGCGTTCCTGCATTAGGTCAGATTAGAGAGCATTTGGAAATGAAACGTTAGCACTCACCTCCACTTTTGGATGTCTTCTCGCGTCAGGTTGTGCGATGCCGGAGGGTCTTCTTGTCTTCTTGTCGGGGTATCGCTTCGCTTGGGTCTTGAAGCGCCTTCATTCCCAGGTGCCGGGGCGACTGCTTCATCGGGCTGTCGATTCTCGCTGAGTCGCCGACGATTTTCGCGTCTCAGTTGTTGGGCGCCCGTGTTTTGTGGTTGTTCGCCTTCCCGATCGCTTGGTTTTGGGGCATTTCCGTATCCGAACAGCGGCATGGTCACCTTCGTGCGATGAACGCAATAGAAAGCAGAGTAATGGAGGATATTCGGGGGAGTCAAAGAGAATGTTAGCTGTCCAGCGAACGATGTTTTGTGTGACAATATTCACTCGCGTAGCGCGTGGCCTTCAACCACGTACCGGTGAACTCTGGATTGTGAATATGTTTGGTCGTCGCACGGTTCGGAAAGACATGATGACGCGTACTGTACCGGATATCCTACGGCAAGCTGAAGACCACCTGATCCAAAAGTGACTTGTCAAAGCCTCTTGGTCACGCGGCGTATCTACCCATCGTTGATTTTGTGAATCAGCATATGCCGTTTGATGGATATCGTTCACATCTCCATCGTTGTGAGTGGCTCGCTAGTACAGGCTCGGTACAGCAAGGTAGGGTATGGCTGACAGGAAATCGAAGTCCTGCAGTTGCATTTCGAGCTGGGAAGAAGCTTCTACACTTGAAGCAAGGCATGTACTGTAAGCGTTGTCTTGCTATGGGCGACCTCTGCGATATGACGACCACCGCGGTGAGCCTGGCTGCATCCTTGAGTTCCAGGGCTGAGATGAAAGTCACATTCGTCGATATGCGCAAATGTGATTGAGCTCGAGATTCATGGCGACGGCAAGTTGATGTCTTCTATTGCACAAGTGAAAGGCTAAGAGATTGTTGCCGTTGTCGCGTAAGATCACGCCGCAAGACGCCATGACCACCACGTCGGCCGAAATTACTCCGACCGCCGACGCCGACGGAACTTCCACCGCCCACAGGCAAACCTCCATCCTCAGACAACATGAGATATCTGTACACTATTGCGTGCCACCCTTCCCCGACGCGCAGGCGCTCATTGGATCTGACCTTCGCGACGCCTCCATCTCGCTGTCCACGCTCTATCCCTCCACCACCAGCCTGACCACGCTCGTGAAGACCATCGGCAGGATTGGGACGTCGCATCAAAGAGCCGGAAATCTGTTGTTCTCGCACCCAACGCACGTATCGCATTTTGTGGTAGTAACCCAGTCACTGGAGCGCAGCTCATGGTTCAAAATGATGCGCAGGCAGGTGCGATCGATGTCTCAATTCAGCCCATTGATGTAGCTACGCCCAACGACCTGAGCGCCGCGATCGGTTTTGTAAAGAGTATGTATCCCAATCTGGAAGCCGTGTGATGTGTCTGCACTGCAGCCATGATGCTGGTACGTGCTGATTTTCTGGACTGTCGATGTGTGATGAGTATAGCAACGAGGATGAGTTGGGTTACGGAGGCGCTGCGTCGTATGCAGGAACATCATCACAGGTTCTGTTTAATCGCGCGCACCGCGTATATCGATGCGAAGAATACCACTGTGAGAATGGACTATTACGAGAACATCGCGCAAGAGCTGGCTGAAGGAACTGAGCATGCACGTTTGACTCATTCGCATCAGCATCTATTTGCGAAGAGTTGGGATACAGGCAATGCGCATGGGAGTATATGGGTTACTTCCAGGTTCTCATTCTGGGCGATACGGCAGCCTTGCGGCACTCAGAGATCTTTGCGGCGTCGTTATTGTACAGCGGTCACGATGTCCAGGAACACTTGAAGTCCTTGAATGCCGTATCGCGCTTCTTCATTTCACTATTGTGACCTGGCTGAATGATATCACAATAGAAAGCAGAAATTATGGTCGATGCTAGGCACGTTTAGCGCCGCATATATTCCCCGACTCTCTCACCCCCAGGTCCTCCGCCCTCCGCTTCACTCCCCTAGCTACTCTACTCTAGAATGTCCACAATGGCGCGCCGACAACAGCGAAAGACAACCACCACGGCTAAGCTGGGTAATCTAGATCTTCTCCTTTTCGCTCTACGAGCAGAGCTTGGTCCCGACTGGGGATGCTACAAGGAACTCATAGAGGGAGCCGTAGCCGCGAAGGCAAGCGGCGAGAATGTTTCCGCCTGGGTCGACCAGACCGAGCCGCTGGTACGAAGCACCGCTTCGCAATTCGCGCATCAGGGAGTGCTGTTTCTGTTAGGCATCAATGTGGGTAGTGAAGGTGAGATGTCTTTCCCGATCTAGCACCTTCACGTCAAAACTAAACCCTCTCAGCTTCTTCTGTCACCAGGGACACCAACACGACCAACGACATGTCTGCTCCACCTCCTGATACCCGACGCCCAGCGCAACCAGTACAGCCCCCAGCCAACATGCAGTCCGCTCCACCTCCTGACACCCGACGCCCGCCACTACCAGTGCAACCCTCAGTCAACGTGCAGTCCGCTCCACCTCCTGACATCCGACGCCCAGCGCAACCAGCACAGCCCTCAGCCAACATGCAGAGCAACTTCAATCCCAGCTGGACACCCATACCCTCACCCAGCCCCAGTAGCTACATACCACCGACACCCACCCCCGTCGCGTCCAGGAAACGCTCGGCGGCCAATATCGCTTTCCAAGGTCAGAAGCAAGCTACCGCGACACAGCCTCTCAAATCCGACTGGTTCGGCGGTTACGTCCTTCACCAAGATCCAGCTTTCCGGCGCGACGTATTCGAGTTCTTTGGACACGCAGTACCCGACAAGCCCGACCCCAAGCACCACGATCAATCCGATGTATCGTCCGTATACAAGGCTGCGGATGACGATCTGGCGGTTTGGAGGGCGGGCTCTGGAGCTGAGCGCGAGGTGAAGGACGGCGATCAGCAGGGTCAGAAGGACAGGATCAAGACTGTGGAGGATGCGAAGCGAGAGCGTGTGCGAGAAGGCTTGCGCTACCAGCTTTTTGACAAGTTGGATTGATATTGGCTAGTGATGAGGTGGGCGCTCGTGAAGTCAGGCGTCTGCGCTGGCTGAGCTGGTGCGGAGACGAGCGACATACGATGTTATGGAAGGGCGGATGAAGGGCTTTTGGAGAGCACGTTACACGGTTGGACTGGTAGGGAAGGCGTTTGGCGTCGCTAAAGGATGGATGATACCCCGGGAAACTTGTGAATGATACTCCAAGAAAAGACTTTTCTATTCTCACCTTCATCAGTGAATCTAACGCATATGTACCTCCTAGCTATCTAATAACCCCCTTTATAGCTTCCTTGCTAACCCTCTCTTCTCTGGTTTGATAGGCACCGTCAACGCCGTGAAAAGCGCAATCACACTGTAGCATCGCAACATTATCTTGCCGAGGTATTCTAGTTTGACACTTTCTAGCTATTAAATGTGAGCTAACATGGTAAGTTGCCGTCTGAACGTGTGTATTATATACAATATAGGCAAATAGTTGTCCCTTCAAAGCATGCAAGGGCTGCAGCAAGATCCCAAACCAGTGTACTTTATAAGCTCATGTCTTGGATATAGAAAGAGGTATTGTTATCAATTATAGGCCGTGGTGAACTATCTATTCCCAAAACTGACTTGGCGCTAACAAACCCATGGAAGTACCCGTGGACCCCGTGAGCGATGGCCGCACGTCAACCTTGATAGAAGCTGAACATCCTAAAGCCTACACCGACTTGTGGTCACACAATCAACATATTTTCGTCTTGATGTAGTCTCTAGACCTGTTCGACTTTTTCTTGTAAGAGGCGGCTGGTAATAATTGACGGCATTGCTTGACATACACACCACTGTCAGCTCGTATCGCAAAGCACATGCGGTGACCTGCAGTGAAGCTATCCATCCTATGCTTGAATTCGCTCGAGTCGATTTGTTCGGGTAGCAATCTCTTGGGAACCGTAAAACCGGGACGTAAGCGTAAAACTGCGACCATAAGACATCGAGCTGGAAGATGTATTGGAAATGAATGATATTTGGTTCTTTTTGTCGAAGCTCTAAAGACCTCGGTGGGTATCCATGATAAACGCCAGTGAGCCCTTCTGATGAGGTATGACCATGCTCCTAGTAATGCACAAACCCTTATCGCTACTCATCGGGTTGCCGTATGCTCGCTGGTAACGCGACGATTCTCTTCCGCTCGATGATGATGATGCGTTGATGGCTCTCCATGGCTTCCAAGACACGTCGTTGACCCAGCCGCAGTATAACTGCTCGTATGCCTTGCGTATCCATCGCGACCGCTACCATCCGCAATCTTACCCCCATAACACCATTGGCGCAGCAGACATCCATCGAACCCCTCACCCTCATCCACTCCTTACGGTACTAGCATCATCCCCACCCCCATCAACCTTCTTCTTCTTTTTCTTCTTCTTCGGCTCCTCCCCTCCCTCCCCATCCCCACCATCAACCTTCTTCCTCGGCCGCCCCAACTTCCCACCCCCTCCTTCCCTTCCACCCCCTCCCCCCTCACCCACATTCCCATCACCGCCATCCTTCTCCACCAGCACCGCCCCCTCATCGGTATCAAACGCCTTCCTCTTCCTCTTCAACTCCTTATCCGTCTCCAGCATCTCCGACACTCTCCCCAGCTTCCCCGTATCCCGCCTTAGCATAAATTTAAAGTCGTCGAGTTTGATCTTGGCGCGCCGCGCGTGGTGCGCGACGGACGCGGCTTCGTGGCAGGTTTCGATGATGTAGTCGGTTATGATTTCGTCGAGGACGCGCATGGTTTCTGGTAAGGGGTAGTCGTTGTCGCCGAAGGCGAGGAGGAAGGCTTCTACTAAGATAAGGGGAGGGCGGGTTAGTTTGGGTGGTGGTGATGGTGGTGGATGGTGATGGGGACTTGGGGTGGGTGGTGCGCATTGAGAGCGCCGATGGATTGGGGTATGGAGACTTACAGTCTTGTGTAGGGAACTGCTGGCCTTTTTGCCGCAGGCGCATACGTGGCTCTGTCATGACGCTGTGTCTCTCGCGCTCTTTATCGTTGTCCGACTGCCTCGTTCTCCTCTCTCAGCGCTTTTCTCGCTCGTCCCTTCAGCGCCGCTATCCGTAATAATCGCGTGTAATTCCGAAGCGCGGCACTCGTATTGCGCGCACAAATAGTTCTGGTAGCAAGATTCGATGGTTGAGGTGAAGTCGCGACAAGTCTCCAAGTCTCCGTCGCGCTTGTTCCAGCGACAATAGCTAGCGCGCTGCGCGAGCTGCAATGACGATCCCACATGCGGCGGCCGGGAGTGCGCACAGACCTCTTGTCCGCGGGCGCAACCAACGTACGCGACTACAGACTACAGCGACAATCTGGCCTAACGCGCGCGCTTTCACTAGGCAGCAACTTTTACCTACCCTCGCTGACTACGAGCGCATCTACGCTGAGATATACGCGAAGACACTACGGGCGACGAACACACTATTCGACACGCATCCAAACTCACCACGCAAACCCACCCTCAAACCCTACGCTTTCGCACTCGTCACACTACATCCATCACGATGGTCAGTCCTCCTCCCTCTCTCCCCTCCCTCCACCTTCCACACCCCATCCCTTCATTCCTCTCAAACCCCTCCTCTAACAATTTCTAGACCGCCCTCTTCAACTTCCAATCCCTGCTCCTCGTAATCCTCCTCACAATCTGCACGGCGACCTACGCACACGCGACTTTCCCAGGCCCTCTCGACCGGAACAAGGAGAAGTATTGGATTTCGCCTGTTTGGAAAGCTGCGCGTGTGGGGGAGCGGTTGAGTCCGTATGTTAGTTTGGCTTGTGTTGTTATGGCTGTAAGTGGGATACTATGATGAATGAGGGAGGAAGCATTTCAGCCCGATGTGTGGCTTGGATACTATGGGTGTGATGGGATGGGATGGCATGGGAGAACGAGAAGCTGACGATACACAGGTACTGCAGTTCATGAGTTGAGCCGGTTGTGCTATAGGAGGATACATCGCGTTGGATGAGCAGAGAGATTCGCGGAGGACACATTTACAAAGCGAGGCGTTTGGGAACAGCATCAGGAACTGGGCGATGAACGTGCCGATCGGACTATCAACGATACCTGTCGTCGAAGTCAACCTTCACAAGGACAGCCACCGGCGGCAGGCAAGAAGCGACAACATCAAAATCACACAAACCCATCCGACCATATATATTTAACAAGATTTTCATAAGATTAAAAAGGTTATATACATAAAGGCAGCAAAACAAATCGCGCAAGCAAGCTTTCACACTCCTTGCCATCATTTTAGCCAAATGCCAGTGTACCAGCACAACCCCCCAAAAGCATCCATCTAATCCACCCACTCCATCCCATAAAAAAGATGAACAACAACCAACAGCCACCAACCAGAGACACCACCCAATTTCGTACATATAGCAAAAGGTGATGATACACGACGTTTCCAGCGCCTAAACTAAAGAGCCACCTTCCCTTCTTTGGTAGATGGGAAAGACAACGACTCGCTCCGACTCGTGAGATGAGAGTTTCTGACACATTTTGAGGGCATTTCCGTAAGAACAGCAGTAGTAGTAATAGCAGCAGCAAGTGACACGCGGGTAAGAGGACAAGTGAAACAAACATCAAAAAGCAGAACATGTTGGAATGTCCTAAGCCAGCCGGACCGACTCCGTCCATTGCTGGTAACCCGTGTATAAGTGAAGAATGGAGAAAAGCCGCCGGTGTTGAGTAGAAAGAGAAAAAGTAGCATAGCTCCATGACAAGTGACATCGTAAGGGAAGAAGGGGATGGAGAAACAGCAACAGCGTGAGCCGGACCTAACTCGCTCTCGCTGCTCAGTGCTTCCGGCTTCCCTCTCCCTTTTCGAAGCATCCATGGAGTGCTGGTCGTGAGCCCCTGCGTTCCTGCACACCCTCGACGTCACTCGCATCCTCGACCATGACGTCGTCGCCGCCGATGGAAAGATCAGGCTGGCTGTGTGCATCGTCAGCGTCTTCATCATCGTCGTCGTCGTGATCGCTGACAAGCCCAGGGTTAGACTCAACCGTGTGAGGGCTGAGATCTACCGGTGAGCTTGGCATGTGATGATCGCCTTCAGACTTGGTGGGAGATGGGAACGACAACGGTAGGCGCGCGTGGCTGGAATTGCTGCCCTTCTTGCTGCCTGGTCGTGCTGATGGGGCTTTGCTTGCGGGTCCGCTGGCAGGGAGGCGCGCTAGATGCGGCGGCACTGCTGACACGGGGGTCGGGGCAGGGCTGTCGTCATCCGAGGCATCCATGGCGTCCAGGTCGACCTTTGCGCGGGCAGTCTCGACAAGCTCCTTGAAGTCGCCTTGGGCGCCGCTGTTGGCGAATCGGGCAGCAAGGTAAGGCGTCGATGATGACTTGGCAAAGCTAGCCGGGGTGGTAACCTTGGAATCGTCACCTGGGGAAGCGTTCTGATCACGGTGTACCTCCCGGGCTTGTGGGACGGGTGCAGATTGTGATGCTAGTGGGTGGACGATGCCGGGAGTGGCAACAACAGGGAATGACACGGCTGGAGGCGCAACTGGAGCGCTCGCAGGTTCGGCAGCGGCAGCGGCAACAGGAGTACCAACATTGTCAACATCCACAGGAACACCACATGCGATGGCTGCAGCGTCGTGGCTCTTGAAGACCTGCGTGTGCTTGATCCGGCAGTGATTGAGGAAACCCTGAGTGTTGGAGAAGTTGCTGTGGCCACACGGGGCGCAGTACAGGCGCACCCACTGACCGTCCGTCGATCGCTTGTGCAACAACGGGTCGACCTTGGGCGCTGGTGCTGGAGTTTCACCAAGGGGCGTGAGCTTCAACATTCCAGTCGAAGTTCGCGACGTGCGGCCTCTGTGAGACCCATAGTCAGCAAAGCTGCCGCGCGTCGTTCTGCCTTCACCAGTGCCAAAGTACCCTTGAGCTTGCTGAGCGAATGCGCGTTCAGATACGGGGTCAAACTTGGCATCTGAGATCAACCATTTTGCGTAGTGGCGAGTGTACGGGCCGTCGGTGACTCCCCAGGGAGCAGCATACTGAGGTTCTGTCATGCCAGAGCTGGGTTGCAACGAAGCACCAACTCCGAGACTGACATCCTCACTGAGGCCTTCGGTACCAGGGAACGGGATGAGCGAACAACGCCTCAGCTGCTCGAGAGACACCTGGCACTTGGCGAGCTCCTGTTCAATCAAACGAAGTTCGTTGTGCTTGAGCAGAATCTCGTAGTTGATTTGCGCCTCGATGGCTTGTTGCACAGGGGTCAGTCCAGAGTCCATGGTGGTCGATGGCGTGTTGATGGAGTCAGGTTTGGCAGTCGGTGGCTGAGGTTTCGCGGTCTTGCTCTTGCTTGCGCCTTCTTTCCTCGGCTGTGCCTTGGGGCGGGCATCCACTTCAGCAGAAGCAGGCTTGGGTGCATCCGCAAGACGTGCATTGTCGGTCGCAGCTTTCGCGTTTGCATTTGCCGTCGACGGTCTCACCTCACCATGCGCGCCCTTCCACTTCTTCGCTACTGGCTCAGGACTGTCAGTCCGTTTCCGCTTGATCTTATTCATGTTGTTCATGAAGTGTGGCATGTCGACCGGCAGCGGTCTTGACTTGTGGAGCGTCGACTTCTCCATGATCTTGTCGCCAGGCGACTCGTTACACCATGGGAGGCGGAACATGGACTGCATTGTGAAAGAAGTAGAAGCCTAAAACCAACAGAGCTCATCTGTAGTTGTGAGGGTCGTGCGCATCGAAGTCGAGTGCTAGTGAGGCTGCAGGATGACGTTGCAGCAGGCGCAACAACAGTAATGCGCGACTTATGTCTTCGGGAAAATCGAAGGGCAAGTCGTGCAGGAGAGAATATTAAAACGGGTAGGGGGTATCAAGTGCGGGCGAAGGAGTGCAGGAAGAGAAGCAACAAGCAGTTAAGCCGTTGAGGTGGTGACGTGGAGGGCAAGAGGCGCGATGATCGGCCACTCAAGGTTGATAAGGAAGAGACAGCCGCACCAGCACGAAATTCCGGGCAAGAATTCGTGAATACAGGAGAGAGGGGCGTATTACAGGCGTGCAGGGCTACAAAAGGCCGTGGAGAGGCGGTGGTGGGGGGGGGGAAGGTGAGGGGATGGTGTGCCAGACGGCGATGATGTTGTGATGAAGGGCAGCGACGACGAAGTTCGGGGGGAGCAGTCATTCAGCGCATTTCCACACGTACGGGCTGGCCTAAGCCGCGCTAGCCGGGGGGCCCCGGTCAGCCCACCTCCTTGCCGGAATTGGCGATGTTGCCCTTGCGTCTCAGACAAAAGTCTCGACAAAGCAATTCACATGAAAATAGCAGACATAACCGATAGTCACCCTCATGTCGCGACTGTCTTCCCACCGCTTCACTGGACGACGTCGTGCCAGCTGCGCGCCCAAGGTTTGCTTTTCGCGCAATTTACATCATTATGGGGCCTTTCGCTAAGTGTTAGCCAAGGGGCGCATCCGCTAAGTCGCTGCCAGCAAACGTTTAACGACTCAAGTCGTCTCAGTGTCGTTATGTCATCCGCTGCCGGCTGTCCGCGGGGAGTCAACGTGGTGGGAGTAGGTGGCACCACGCGAGACAGCAGCGCAACAGCAGCAGCAACAACACGTTATTGTTGCACTGCGCCCCCAGGCAACAGCGTCAATACCATCGGAAGCCTCGGATCAAAATACGACCCTGGATACACTACCTAGGTCCCTGGGTCTCGCACTCAATAGTCTACATCCAACACCCACAACCCACCAGGCCTCGATCACCATCCGGTGAAGTTTACACCTCACCCTCGCCGTGTGGAACAAGGTACTCTTCTTAGCCCAAGTCAATTATGCGTCCAAGCCTGGACGGCCGGCGCCATTTTGTGGCGTTGGGCTTGGCCTGCATGCGCGGCCTCCCTTAGTGCCGCCCTCCACACTGGCGACCACCAACCGGCCCACTCAGACGCCGCGAGCCTGCACCCCCCAGCTGAAACATTCTCAACACCACGATGGCGATCGGCTGGTCGTAGTCGAACGCTCACGATTGAAGACGTCATGTGATGTGTTGAAAACGTGCAGTTGGGCGGATCTAAGTGGCGTGTGAGACGACGAGAATGTTCTTTGGAGAATACTCCACGTCACAAGGACTTGCGAGAGGCAAACTCCCACCGCGATATGACTCTTATTGGAAACGGTGATGGGGATTGCGTGGAGGGCTAAACCTTGGAAGCTTATCGCGGTTCCGGGCGGTCTTCCGTCTCCGGTTTCGCCCGTGCTTTCGATGCAACTTGCGTCGGCACGTGGGTGCCCCGATGCACGCTCCGGATCAAACACCGCTGAACTGCTCCCAAGCATCGAGAACACCAAATGCTCATGTTGAAAAGAAGGAATATTGTCTATCGCAATTCTGATTCTGCGCATCACGCGCTGGTGCTTAGGGCCTGTGGAATCGCATCGTGAAGAAAAGTTCTCACGCCTGGTGATGTCAATACCGGCGCATCTGCGGCGCTCGCTTCATCTTTGTTGCTGTTGCAATCGCCATCGCAGTTGCCATCGCGATTGTTGACCTGTTTCCCACGACTCGTCGCAAGGAAGGAGAGGGCGCGCCTTTGACTCAGACGAGATTAGGTTGGTCACGAAAGTTGTACTTCGGTATATGGGATATCGTGATAGCTTTGAGGTGATTTGCTGAGCGTTCGGCGTGTCACCGCCTGGTCTTATATCTCGACGTATTCTCCTCCATCGCCAGGTTGTTGAACGCACGAGTATCAGGCACCAACGCCATCGCATCTTCGCACTCATGTTTCTTCTCAATCCCATCGTCTAGCAGTCTTCCCATGTAGCCAAGCCTCCGGTCCAACCTAAGGCGATGAGCAATATCACTCTTGTGTTCGCATCTTTCGGATGGTGTAGGAATCGCGGCGATGGATGTGCTGCTTTGACTGATGGTCGGGGGGGGCGTCGTATGCAGCATTTTGTGTCGATATAGTAGGAATGGATTGCGCGATCTCAAACACTAAACACTCAACCCTCAGAAGTCTACACTGCGTTAAGATTTTATGAGCGTTCGTTTTCATATCACTGTAGGCGGCAGCACACCTGTTCAATATCTTCCTCTTGTAAGGTGCCCATGTACTGCAGGTTCCTCTGTTACGATTCACTGCTGTGTTCTGTGATATTGTGTTTCTCTCTGACATCTTTGCATCGGTGCTGTGCGGGCGCTGCAGATTATAATGAAGCTTTCTCTGAGGTGTATACGCTGCTATCATGAGACTTGTGTGCAGGCCAGCTAGATACATGTATACTTCAATATGGCTGGTCAAAGTGATGTACCTGTGGTCTTGAAGCCTTCAATTACTCCAGACCTAGTCTTCATACCTGTTCTAGCATATATCTCCTACACCAAGATAACGTCGACAATATCCGATTTCTCCATGATAGGGAAGTAATCGATGCACATGCCTACAAGCTTGAAAGTGGCAGGCCCTGCCACGCTGGCTTGATGATAAGGGCGAAGTATCAATCCACATACCGTTGGGGGACCCCGATCCCTAGATATTGTCCTTAAACCTGTTGCTTGGGACATGCGGAAGACAAAGTCGCCTGGCTCCAGTTGTACATAGGCCAGTCCAAATGTAAGCGACTCCCTGTGTTCGTAACAAAATGGATGCATGCCTTTTAATGACTGCCTTGCTTTGGACAAGACCTCGTCTTCATCTAAGTCGGACAAGTCAGTCACATCCGACAGTAATCCAAATCGATTCTTGAGGACCATCCATAAGTCTGTATTGTGGTAGTGCATTTGGCAGTGAATGGTCCACCCGCTGGATGACACGCGGGGCGCAAAATCACAAGCAACCATCACTAGCCATACAGCCTTGAGCTTGGAGGCCACAGAGCTACGACTAGCATATCGATGACTCAGCATGTCCTCGAAATATGCTATTGCATCCAAGTGACAAGTGTCAGGTCGGATAGCATCAATGCGATGGACACATCCGTCGATGTAGAGTACTCTTAAACCATATACGTTGCCAGTCCTGGCATTAGAACCGATCCACTTTTGGTTCAGGTTAGTGCTTCCCCATTGATCTTTCAAAGAATGAAGTTCGGGCGTAGATAGAGGCGTTCGCCTCCGACAGAGGGTGTTAAGAATACCATCGGACCTCCTCGCTCGGTTCCAGCTTGGTACCCAGGAAGGCCAGTTTTCATTCTGATGGGCAAGTGCTCCAAATTCGAGCATGTGCTCAAGAATCTGGTCAAACAGGCCGAATTCCACTGCGGTTGCGGCAAAGTTGGTATATATTTCCGAGAAGTGCTTTCCGTAATCCACAGAGCAAATCTGCTTAAATTTAGCCGGTTGGTTACTGTGAGGTCTTGTACTCGGTATCAGACCATACAGCGCGTACAAACGGTCGCGTTCATCCACGCAATCTGAGGTATGATGATTGTGTAGACACGCAAGTATACCGTAAATGACGTTGCTTATGTCGTTTGTTTGGGGCGTCCGGCGTCCAACATCCAGCGCTCCTAGAGTTCTGGTGTTCTCTAATCGAGAGCTTAGATTCAAAGCACTCATCGCCTTGGCTTTACCATAAAGCAGATGGCGCGGGATCGCACTCGCACGTTCGTGAAGATGGTCCCATGGAACTCGGTAATGTCCACAGTGAACGACTGCTTCACGGGCAAGAAACACCTCTTGCAGTATCCATCGTCTTGTGAACCAGGATCGCGAAAAGAAGCTCTCGATGACCGGATTTAAAGGACCTGGCAAGAGCAATTTATCCGGAATACGCTTTAAGTCCTGGGTTCGGCATGCGCTGCCACGGTCGAATAGTGGGAATACAGTATCCATTTCCTCGTCGGTTGTGGGGCCCAGCCAGACTCGCACTGTACAAGCCATGAGATAAATCTTGCCCATTATCCGCACTTGTTGGCTCTTCTCTTGGTTATCGGCTTGATTGATACAAACTTTATCAAAAATAAGTATGATTTGTATGCTTGGGCTCGCGTCAACACTTACTAGCATCTATCCACAGATAGCGCGGCTCAATTGGCTCCCGCAGGTACCGCAACATCTCGTCCACAGCGGCAGTGATACGAAGAGCTTTGCCGCCGCAATCGAATGAATTGAAGTGCTCTTGGGGTCCCCAGCAATAAGAAACGCAATCGTAGGCTGGCGGGTGCTCCTCGTCTTCGTCTTCGTCTTCGTCATCTTCATCCCCGATCTTTCGCACCACAAGGCTGCCGATGAGAGGCTCAGCAAATGCGCCGGGCTCTAGACGAAGGATCCGGGCCTCTTCGCTGGCGTTTATTGGCTGATACAGGTAGGTCGCTCCATGGCCGCCCATCTTGATATCGCGATCCGAAGTTGACGTGCAATGGGCGGGGAAAATGTTCAAGGCAATCGAGACGTCAGGTATGCGCAGCGGGCGACATTATCTGTGTGGCACGCTGCTGACACCGTCCGAGTGAACAACAGGACATAAGGCAAGAGAAAGGGGCGCAAAGTCGCAGAGATTACCCAGCCGACTCTATAGGCTTTCATGTCAAGTCGCACCAACCCCGCACTCGCGCACCCAAGATGGCATGCGGCGCAGTCGCGACACACCCATGGACCGGGATGTAATGTTCAGTCATTGGACGTATACGCGAACGTAGCACAGCGACTGCGTGCTATGAAGTATGGGTTGGCGGCGACGTCATGAGTGCCAGTTTCATAGCACAGCGATAGCCACCGATGTAGCCGTCGGAGAGTGCCATGACATCATCGACATCAACACAAGCGAACGCCGTATGTCCACGCGATTGCTGGCTTTAGCTTGTCGCGCAGGTATAAATATGGGATTTCCGTAGTATACGATCTTGCGTTTGAGAGACGTGATGAAAGCTCCCGTGATCAGGGACGACCGTGACTAGGCGCTCGTAGCCGATGGCCCCTTCCCCGTGGAGCTGCATCTAACTCACCCCGCAACCATCACATATATCAACACAGTACCACACAATGGCCATCACCAACGTCGCCCTCATCGGCGGTACAGGCACGCTTGGCGCACCTGTGCTCAACGCGCTTAAAACCTCCGAATTCGACATCTTCGTCCTCAACCGCCAAACATCCAAATCCGTCTACCCCAAAACGAAAGTCATCACAGTCCCCGACGACCTGAACGTCGATGGGGTCGCCAAGGTACTGCGAGAGAATAAGATCGACGCCCTCGTCATCACCATCGCAGGAAGCCATGTTGAGTCGCAGAAGAAGCTCATCGACGCCGCGTTCAAGGGCGGCGTGAAGCGCGTGATGCCCGCTGAGTTCGGCAGCTGCGACTCTGCAGATGACAAGACGAATGAGATTCTACCATTGATGAAGGGCAAGAAAGACGTCCGGGACTACCTCTTGACATTGGAAGGCAAGGAACGGGAAGACGGCATGGGAACGCTTACCTGGACGAGTCTTGTCACGGGTCACTTCTTCGATTGGGGAATGACCTGCGGTCTACTGAAGTTCGACGTCAAGGCTCGCAAAGCATACATTCTCGACGGCGGCAACATCAAGTTCTCCGCCTCAAACCTGGACTTTATCGGCAAAGCAGTCATCAGGATCCTGGAGAAGCCAGATGAAACCGCCAACAAGCTCCTTTATGTACACAGCCACCATGTCACACAACTCGAGGTTCTTGCTGCGCTGGAGAAGGCTACAGGCGACAAGTTTGAGCGCATCGATCAGAATAGCAAGGAAGAGTTGGATGTGTCTCGGCCGAAGATGCTAAGTGGAGATGGTGAGGCAAGGGAGGAGGTCGTTGCAGTGTGGGGAGTGGTCGCTGCGGACTGGAAAGAGAAGGAAGGCTTTGCGAATGATCTGCTAGGGCTGCAAGAGGAAGATCTCGATGAAGTCGTACGAAGGGTTGTGGCGGAGTTGTGAACGCGGGTCCGTTGTAAAATAGAGCCGCATACCTCGACGCGGGCAAGCCAACGATTGTTACGGACGTAATAGTAATCTACCAATCACGCTAGTCGCGATATTGCTATCCAGTACTAGTGATACCCGTCTAGTAACAATATGCGGGGGAACAAACTCCCACAAAATCACGTTCCCACCCAACGATGAATCACCATGATGGTTACACCCAAAGTTAATCGCTTAAAGAGTTCAGATCTAAGAGCGAAACCCAGAAGACCGCGATGGTTCATGATTAGTCGTTCTTGCGCGGTGTACCAAGATCTATGTCTTCTTGTTAGTCCCAATGCGGTGCATGATTAGCGCAGCCCTTACTAACCACTCGGTCGTGATTACTATTCCAAATCACGTGTACTCTACCTAGGTAAACCTACATCGTCGGCATGAATGTATTTGGATATTATATAAGCTTCGTAGTAAAACCCCATATCTAGAAGACCAACACAACGCCTTCTCCCACAACATTTCCCAAGTAAATCCCAACTCAAAGCCTCGTACCCACCCGTCAACCACAGCAATGCCTCTCTGGATAATCTACCACCCACCCAATACCTTCACCTCCCTCGCCGACAAAACCGCTCTCGCAAACGAAATCACAAAACTATACACCATCGTCGGCCTCCCTAGATTCTACGTAAACGTCCTCTTTCAGCCCATTCAACCCGAGTCTTTCTTCATCGGCGGTGTACCCCGTCCCTCCCCAAACACCGAAGCAAACAAGCCCGGCCGCGATAGCTCAGTCCCCATGATACGGATCAAGATGGAGCATCTTGCTAGGCAATTGTACTTGTTACACCCCTACCTAGTGTGTGTATGACTCGTGGATGCCCGGGCTGACTGGAAATAGTACATCAATCGAGCACAAACACCGCTTCATGGATGCTGTAGACACGGCGCTGAAGCCGTTTATCGCGGATAGAGGGTATGATTGGGAGTATAGCTGTGAAGATGTGGATAGGGATTTGTGGAAGGTGAATGGGATGGTGCCGCCGATGCCGGGGACGGAGGCGGAGAAGGAGTGGGCGGAGAAGAATGTTGCTGTACCTTTTGAGGCGGCGAAGGGGGGGTTGGCGGGGAAGTTGTGAATGTTGTTGCTGGATAGGCGGGAGATAAAGCGAACATAGGATTGATGACTTGGGATCTGAGGGGTACTGGAACGGTTGCGAGAAGTCACCACGCAGCATATGATACGTCAACCTGGAAAATGACTAGATATCTTAGAGCCTACATTGATGTTAGGGCGCTAACTTTGCATGTTTTTGTCTTGATGTAGTCTGCAGAAGTGCTTAGCCTTTTGGTTGTGTAAGGTGACAAGACAGGCTTGGTGGTACCACTGTGGTCGAAGTATATGTTGAGCGGTCAAGACATTTGGTTGCTATTGTGATGCAATCGCGATAGAGTGGCTAAGGTGACGAAGAAAGAGGAGAGAAGTTATGCTGGATCAGAAGCGGGAGGTGATGCTTTAGTTTGATAGATGGGAAGCAAGAGGTGGAAGTACGCGAATTGCATTCCCTAGTCTTCTTGTGGTTCGAGTATGATTGCGCAGTGGAGTGAGGATTCCATGTTGTGGAAGTCGTGAACCCGGACTTTCACCTCGTTGCGCAACTCATTTAATGCTACATACTGGTCACTGTCACTACGCATCGGAATGCAGCATACCTAGGCACAGGCCTCCTACCGATTAGACGATACTGCCGTCGAATGTTGATGTTGGCCGCACCTTCCTTCGACGGGTCGCTCTCACCTCACTCGCCAACGAAGAGCGCGTTTGCTCTCACCGCAGCGTATCCGCCGTCACCGACACAATGCTTTCCCTTCACTTTGTTTGCAGAGCCTTCACTCACCAGCGCCAACCACACCAGCTTCCAGCATGAAGCTCTACATCCTCACCCTCGCAGTGCTCGCGACACTGGCTTCGACACACGTCCTTCCTCCCACCGACACCTCACTCACGAACCTCACCTACTCTGCCTCCCTCAAAGACACGCCCATAGACCATGCCGCCGCTCCATTTGATCCCTCCACCGTCCACACCACCGCCGACCCCCCACCCCCCAACGCCAAATTCGACAAAGCCGTCTCCACCGGCCAAACCCTCGACTCCGCCATGAAATCCAAAGACAACATCGCGCGATGGCTCTTCAAAGACTTCCCCCAGTACGCCGAAACGTGCCAGTCCCCCTTCACCGGCGACGGGCGTGCTGACCTCGCGAAATGGGGTTTCGACGACAGTGACGCTCTGAGCGAGAAGATAAAGAATGAGTGCGACTTCGATGCGTATCATAAGATCAAAGCGGCGTTTGATGAGATCGGGCTGGATACGAAGGCGGCGAAAGACGGGGGGCCGAATCGCTGTTTCAAGGTTAATCATCGGGATGGGCCGGCGATTAAGAGGGATGAGAAGGGGGAGTTGCCGAATGAGGCGAAGCAGTACTATGATGTTTGCGGAAGGGAATATAGGGTCTGTCCCCCGTCCCCTCAAACAAAACCAAACTCACAACATTTGCTAATGCAAACACCACAGGCCACAGGCGCATCCTACGAATTCGCCGCCAACCCCTCCGGCCTCCTCGCCCTCATGAACATCATGTCCATGACCTATTCCGCAAAGACCTACACCTGGTTCCGCACGCCCCTCCCCTTCGAACTCCCCGACATAGGCACGACGCAGGATATCGGGTGGGCCATGTGGAACCGCGTCGGCGCAGCGAATTTGGCTGGCCTCAAGTATCTGCTTGTCACGCAGGTGATGAATGCGGGGAGTAGAGACATATTTCGGCATGCGTTGGGGTTGTTGGAGCCGCCGGAGAGTGAGTATAAGGTGTGGCCGGGGCATGAGTTTGTGATGGATGGGAAGGGGAAGGGGGGGAAGGGGGGGTTGGCTATACTGGGTATGTTGGGACTATCCCTACTCTGACGACCGGAATATGGAAAGGGTAGCACGCTGACGAGATATTAGGCTCACCGGTAGGACGATGGGCAGGCTATCTCTTGCTCCAGCACAAAGATCAGCTCGGTGGAAACAGGTACATCGAGAAGGTGAGGCTGTTCAAACCGCCAGGGGCCAGTCTGCCGTATCTTCTCTTCTACGTCGCTAAGGATCCGTGGGTCGGCGAAGTCAAACCGGCGGCTGCGAAGATGGTGAGCGGGATGAACGTCACAAATGCGTTGGAAGTGGACGATGATTCCAAGAATGTTGTGAGGAGAGAGGATGAAAAGAACCTCATCAGACAGCATGTTGTTGTTGTCCGAACCTAGGGTGTTGCAACGAGGAGAAGTTCGGTGAGTGTACGATGACTTTCGGAAACCTCTGAGGTGAGAAAAGTTGTCTATCTGTTCGAAGCTCTCCAGACACGTGTTGTATCCAAATACAAAAGATCGACCTATACATTCTCAATGAATGAAGGATCTATAGGCTGGTCATTCTGGAACGGTGGCTATAAGACGAAAGGTGGTAGACGAGACCAGAGAGATGCGGTGAGTGTACAAAGCTTACGATATCCTCTTAACACCTCCTCGATGAGAAAAGTTATACCATCTGCTCAAAACCCCTACAAACACAAATATCATCCATATCCTCAAATCCACCACCACCACCCATCTACACGAAATCAAAAACATCCCCCTTATCCCCCACCATCCTCCCCACCCTCTTCCCGCCCACAACCCTCTCCAACTCCATTCTCTCCCACTTCGAAAACAGCACCTTAACACTTGCTTCCGCGCGACTGATCTCCGCCCTCTCGATGCTCTTCCCCACGAACCCCACAACCTCATCATAAAACACCGGGTTCTCAGGAACCCCGTAAAATACCACCCGCTTGACGCCGCGGATGTTGTATCTATGGAAATGGTGGGCGCGGCCGGTATACAGCAACAAGCTGTGTTTCCCATTCATGAAATGCGAGCGTGCCTTGCGGACGTCGGTTGCATCGGTGTATTCGCTAATAGATGCGTATGCGACGTCGGAATCCACAAGTGAGTTCCTGACGCGGACGAAATCGAGATAACTGGGTATGAACACCAGCACCCCCAACCCGCCATCCGGACTTTTAGTTAACCGACTAATACCCGGCAGAACCGAGTTCGTGAAGAATTTAAACCGTGCATCAGGGTCTGTGAGGTGTGATGGGGAGTCAAACCGCGTGAACGTCTGTTTTATGCCCCATGAGAGTGACTCGATAAGTCCAGCGGTATGGTCCGGAACGTATTTCAGGCGGCCGGCGTAGTTGCGCATGTGTTTGTTGAACAAGACATTAATCTTCGGTGTGAGGAACGCGGATAGAATGATCGTCTGCCTGAACACCGGCGCATGCCCATCTAAATACCAACTCCTCACGCGCGAAAAGTCACAGCCATGCGCATCTTTCGGCTGGAGATTCAAGTGCTCGAACACGTATTCTGCGTGCTCCCAGTTTTGCATTAGCGCGGCGTCGGCTTGTTCCATAATCACCATTTCGATGGACGACAGGAAATCCGAATCGCGTTTTTTGGGGTCGCCCGTCTCGATGGCGCGGCGCAGACCGAGGGTCGAGGCGAAGATGATGTCTGAGTTGTAGAATGTGGAGTAGAACTTGAGCGTCTTCCGCGTGAGTTTTACGCCGATGCGGAACTCATTCTCGTCGTTTCCTTCGAACAACTCGCGGAAGTCGGCGGGGCGGTCTGGTGAGAATTTTTCTTCAGGAGCGGAGAAGGAGTCGAGGAAGCGTTTTTTGTTTTCTTGCTGTTCGAAGGCGTGGAGGGAGGTTAGGGAGTCGAGGACGCGGACGCAGGCTTGTTTTGTTTCGAGCAAGAAGAGGATTTTGGGGCGCGTGAAGCCTTGGTCGCGGTATTCGATGGAGGGGTCGGAGGAGTCTTTGGATGTGGATAGCTTGGCGTTGTTTTTGAGGACGCGGTCGCGGGTTGTGAGGATGTGGTTTAGGGCGTGCAGACAGGTGATGTCTCGTAGACGACCGGCGTTTTGGACCGTTCTTGCGCCGAACAGCAGATCTTGGTAGCCAAATATCGAGGGTGCGATGGCTTGTTCTAGCTCGTTGAAAGCGCCGATCTTCTTCTGTGCGTTGTCCACCAGCCTCGCTTTCAACTGGACGTCGCGTACGCTTCTCAGCTTCCTGTTCGGCTTGACCTCGTCGCTGGGAACCTGAATTATGCCTACTCCCTTCCCAGATACTCGATCCAGCTTCTGTGATGTCCACTGGTTGGCTGCTATCCGCTTGAGTCGCGTCGCTAGTTCGTTCTCGTCGGGGTCCGCAAAGTGCTTCTGGTAGGCCTGCTCGAGCTCCTGCTCTTCTTGGTCGTCTTCGTCCGCGTGTTCGTCGTTCTCAACCTCTGCCTGCTCGTCCTCAGCCTCGTCGCCTTCCAGGGTGGTAGATTCAGCATCGTCGTCAAATTCGACCTCCTGTTCAGGCTCGTCGTGCTCCAGCTTCCGCCTCTTCTTGCGATGCTCTTCCGAGCCAGTGCTGCGCGACGAGAAAGACTGCAGAAGAGTCGCATAGGCGTTCGAGATGGGTTGCGCTTCTTCTTCCTCCTCTTCGTCCGAGACATCGTCTTCTGATACGTCGGATTCGCTCTCGTCGGATGGGGTGGGCTCGCGCATGGGGATGTTTCTGGTACCGTTAGGATTGGACGTATGCGCCCGCGACCAATATCCGTACTCACGAATCTTCGACCTCGTCTCGTGTTCTCGCTGCGGCAAATCCGCCTCTGCTTCCACCTCTTCCACGTCCTCGCATGCCGCCTCTGCCCCTTCCCATTCCGCCGCCTCTGCCGCCTCTACTGTTGCCCCTTCCTCCTCCACGAGCGCCGCCTCGTCCTCTCATTGGCGCCATGTCGGTTGCCCGGTGTATCTAGGTATGCGCCGATGTGAAGGGAGCTTGATGCAAGGTGCCGGTCTTTTCGCAATGAGTAGTGAAGGTGGTTGGAAGTTGCGACCACCTCTTACGCAGGGAGAGAAGTCAAGTATATGGATGTGGGAGGTAGAATCGTCCCGTTGAGATGCTTCGTAGGTTAACTCCGCGCCGCGAAAAAGTTCAGATGGTCCGTGCAAGCGAACGCACCCTGCCCAGATTTCGTGAAGAATATCGCTGCGTGCCCCACCAACCACATTTGACGTCCCGAGCGCCTCAACACCACGCCCACCAAACAAGAACTATCGCCATCACAACCGCCACCATGGCCGAGAACGACTCCTTCCTGCATCTGGCGCGCCCGCTCGGCCCCGCGTCCATGGGCACGCAGCCGTCGACTGCCCCGCTGAACGTCGCCATCCAGCCCCAGGTATGCGACAAGCCACGGTCGAGGCTGCCTGCTCTACTCTCTGACACCATCTGCTAGGCCGTCTTCTCCATCCTCGACCACTCCCTCCGCCGCCCCGCCGAGCAAGAGCGCGTCATCGGCACCCTCCTCGGCACCCGCAGCGAAGACGGCACCGAGATCGAGATCCGCAACTGCTATGCCGTCCCCCACACCGAGACTCAAGAGCAGGTCGAGGTCGACATGGACTACCAGAAGCAAATGCTCGCCCTGCACCTGCGCGCCAACCCCCGCGAGGTCCTCGTCGGCTGGTACGCCACCAGCAGCGACCTCAACACCTTCTCCGCCCTCATCCAGAACTTCTACAGCCAGCAGGGCGACGGCACATGGCCCCACCCCGCCGTCCACCTGACTGTCTCCACCGTCCCCGGCCAGGAGATCGAGTCCAAGACGTACATCTCCGCCCCCATTGGCGTCACCGCCGAGCGCGCCGCCGACTCGTGCCTCTTCATCCCCGTGCCCCACGAGATCAAGTACGGCGAGGCCGAGCGGTCGGGCCTGGAGCTCATCTCGTCCGCCAAGGACCGCGAGGACCGGTCGCAGGACGTCATGACGGACCTCGACTCGCTGGAGACGGCCATCACACACGTCCTGGACATGCTCGAGCGCGTCTCCAACTACGTTAACAACGTGCTGGACGAGGAGGCCGAGCCATCCTCCGCGCTGGGCCAGTTCCTGATGAACGCCCTCAGCCTGGCACCCAAGGTCGAGCCCGCCGACATTGAGCGCGACTTGTACGTCAGAAATATTTATACTTCCAGACATATGCTAACAATCCCAGCAACGCACACATCCAAGACGTCCTCGTCGTATCATACCTCGCCAACACCATCCGCACACAAATCGACCTCTCGAACCGTCTCGCAACTGCTGCGCTCACCATGGGCGGCGGCGACCCCCTCGCTGGCGACGGCAAGAAGGACGGCGACAACAGGGGCAAGGGCGGCGATCGACGAGGCGGCGGCAAGGGCAGGCAACAAAGAGAGCAGGAAGCATGAATGGGATAAAAGGCACACTGCATGGAGTTTGGCGTTCTAGTGACATGCCACTGCTGACGCAGTAAGCGCGACATCGCGCGACATGACGCTCTGGGACTAGCGTTATCAGGAAGAAGTCGGGTTCGAGGTCAGACAATGGTCGCGAGAGCTGTGATGAGAGACAAAGTGGGCCGGAGGTTGATATACTCGTGAGCGAGCGAGCGAGTTAGAGTCTGTCCGAGAAGCGCTGTATAACTACTACATTATCCCTGCGGTAGCATTGACGGCGTTCGGCCACATGCATGAAAAGTCATGAAATGAACAAGATCAATCAGCTTGGGTTGTACGTGTGATTTCATTTCCCGATTCAGACACGGTTTGTTCGCTATTTACATTTTAGTGCACCATGATAGAAACACCATGATAAAGAAAAGCAAGTATGCACCTCGGAGTTCAACCCCAACATAAACCGCGGAAAGCATGCACCAGATTGAGATCTGATAGGACGCGAAAAGGAAAGTGCACCGTGATGAAGACCACGATAGGACGGAATGCACCGTGATAAAGACCACGATAAGACGCGAAAGAAGTGCACCAGGTCGAAACCCGATATGAAGAAAACAATGCACCGTGATGAACACCACGATATGAAGCGAAAGGAGAGTACACCGTGATGGAAACCACGATAGAGCGCAAAAGGGAAGTGCACCAGATGTGGATCTGATAGAACAGAGTGCACCGTGATGGAGACCACGATAGAACAGAATGCACCGTGGTGTGAACCTGATGGAACGCGAGATGAAAGTGCACCGTGATAAAGACCACGATAAAACAGAATGCACCGTGGTGAAAACCACGATAGAGCGCGAAAAGGAAGTGCACCAGATGTGAACCTGATGGAACGCGAGAAGGAAAAGTGCACCAGATCGAGATCCGATAGAACGCAGTAAAATCATGCTCGCCGCTGTCCACAGCCACACGAGCCGCTTGCCAATTCGGCGTCTGCAATAGCCCAATTTCCCATTTCCTATCTGGGGGGTTAGCATCACTGGTTTGAGGAAGTGTCCTGGGGTTTTGTGCTTACGTCAAGGTTCAATGGCCGCGGTGTAAGGCGGTTGTGATTGTCGTGTCGATTTGGGTCAATCATTTCGGGTCATTCGACTTGGTTCATGTCGATTTGGTTCAATCAATTCGATTCGCTCGATTTTGGTCATGTCGATTTTGGTCATGTCGATTTGGTCCACTCGATTTTGTTTCACTCGATTTTGGTTCAATCAATTCGACGCTTAATCAAGTTGTGGTTCAATCCATTCGGTTCGAGGATCATGTTCGAGGACGAGCTCGCGGATGGCCGCCGCAACATGCCATGGATGCAGACGTTTTCGCGACGCCTCCAATTCCGCTTTGTCATTTTGCGATTTCGATTGCGAGGCTTTCAATATGGACAATTCGTCGAGGTTGTGTTGCAATTCCGCGTCTTCAGTCGCGATGGCAGCGACGGCGTTGTCTTGCTCATCTTCGAGTATGTTAGCAGGGTGCTAAAAACAGCTGAGTTCATGATGCCGACTCACTTCCGACGCTTTTGCATCGCAGGTACAATTCCACACTTCGATTGCCAACAATTCAGCGCCGGTGCGTCGGCAACGAGGTGGTTGAGCGCTTTGATCGTGCGCTCGTGATCATTTTGCAATTGCAATGTTTTCAAGGGGTCATGCCGAGGGTGAGCGACGGCTCTAGCAAGTTACGATTCAATGCGTGTCGGCGTAGTGGTCACTTGCTTCGTGGTGGTGGTGTTGTGGTGGTGAGTGAGTGATTAGGCAGCAGCGGAAGGCAGGCCCGACCACCCGCATTGACCAGTCACGCGCTAATGCGTCATCGCTGGTAACACCTGAGCACCTTCAGCAACACCTCAATCGCCGCAAGTACTCAGCATCTACCAGCATCGCGCATCGGATGGGTATCGAACTTGCCGACGACTATCCACGCTATCGCTCAGGACTTCTCTATATGCCATGTAAATCTCCAAACACAACGCGAAGCGATCCCCCATCGTGGCGCAGTCGTGGCAGTGAACTGAAAAACTCTTCAGCCTGATAAAAGCGAGGCTGGCGCTCTCCCTGGTTCGATAGCAGTATAGGGTAACACCTTCACATCGTTCCTGGTAGGATCTTGGTTCTGGACCAGGCTACGAGATGTGCACCTCACCGCCCATTGTGCAGTTGCCTCAGGCAGACTTAGATCTCGTGTCGTCGTGATGGCTTTCGGTCCTGTTGGCACCGCGTACTTTGCTGCGCCTGGTTCACAGGCCCACCTGGAGAGAGTTAAGGTATAAGGATGTCTTGCATCTCTAGTCAGATTGACCAACATGCTAGTATTCTGGTTACGTATCTTTCTTACAATGTCACTTCGCAACACTCTCGTCGCCGACGACACCGCTTCTGCTTCGTCACAGGGCGTCGCGAGCCGAGCGAGCAACCTCAATGCCGTTCCCGATGACATTCACCACCTCATTCTCTCGAAGATCGTGGACACATCACCCACAGACCTACTGAATGTGGCACAATCTTCTGGAGTTTTGCACGATGCGGCGTTACCATACATATACCGCAACATCATCTTGAATGGAGACTCGACGGCATACAAGGCACTCGTAGACAAGCTCTCCAAGGATGAGCACGATGACCTTACGAAGCACATTCGCGCCATCACCGTCAAAGACGAGGTACCCTCTGCAGACCTGATTACGATACTCAACAAGACTTTGCAGCATAGGAATCTTCGATCACTCAAGTACGTTCCTTCAACCAATTCAAGATACTGAAACTGACTCTTGTAGTTGGGAGACTTCCACGCACATAACTCCGGCAGTATACGACATCATTCATGCGATTGAGCCGAAGCCCGAGATACGCGTTGTTGTCGTAGACCGGAAGACGGCAACGAGTGTTGCACATCGCCAGATGGACATGAAGCTCCTGTCATCTCCGCTTCTTGTTAGCTTGACCTACGAGATATACATTCAGGGCTTCGCCCCCGAGCATCCTTGCCGATCCGAGTGGCCCCGACTCTCCCAGGCACTGGCGACTGGCGGGAACGTTAGATCTCTTCGGCTCCAAGTTTTGCAAGACGGCAACAACCTTTTCACACCCGATACGGAGCCGGCGAAGATACCGCGTCTCGATCTCACCACCGGTATGCGCTTACCTCTTCTCGAGGAGATGACCCTTCAGACTCTGAGATATCATGGCCAGACAGCGTATCTCTGGGATCTCGACTACTGTCGCATGTTTCGCGATGCTATCGACTGTTCCCGACTGCGTAAGCTCGACTTCGGCGGCGAACATCCCGCAAACTTCTTTTCTTGCTTCACCGGACTTTGCCCGAAGCTCAAAGTGCTGAGTTTTGGGATATGGGAGGGAGATATAACGCCTGCGAAGCGTTTCATCGAGTCGATTGATGCACTTAAACATCTCGATCTGTCACGAGCGCAAGCGGGTATAGACGATCTTTGGCCCGCTATTGAGCAGCACAAGGATACACTCGAGACACTCATTCTTAGGCCGACATTCGAATCTTATTGCCAAAAGGTCGTCATGCCCTTCAGCCGTTTGAAGGACATCGCGCGGACATTCCCTAGGCTCAAGCATCTGGGCTGGGACGCACCCTGCGAACGTAACGTAAGCCACGCTCACCCGGACCAAATCATAGTCGCACTGACCGTACCACTAGATCGTTCCGCAACACCTCGTCGCCCTAGTAGGGCTAAATCTTACGAAACTTGATCTCTGGCTGCACATTCCCCACGAAGCAAATGACTACAGCGACAAGCTCGTACAAGATATTTGGGGCAACATTCCTCACCCAGAACTTAACAAAGAGAGTACTATCGCATCTGCGACCGGTATTGCAGATCGGCTTTTGGGGTCGGGGCAAGGCGCTTTTCAGTGGCTTACTCTTCATCTCTCGCGCGAGGGGGCGTCGGATCGCTGCCAGCCGTATATGATGTACTCGAAGCTGCAACTTAGACTGAATGGGCGTTCTGAAAGGACGCGTGGGGATAAGTGGGATGTGCGCGGTAAGCTGGATTGGTTTTACGAATCTACGTTGGTGGAAGATCTGCTGTTTGAGGAAGAATAGAAGGATGACGGCCAGGATGAGGTACAAGAGGGTCTCGTCCTTTGGATTTAAGCCTCCATGCATTCTCTTTCCTTTCCCGTATTGAACTCCTTCGTTATAGTTGCCGATTCTAGTCATGGTTGGTTCTCTGTTATCCACCCCATCCACTGGTACCGCGACAACGCAGATCGAGCGATGAGCCAATCACGATTTCCACAATACATTACCATCCTATTCGCAACCTTACTCCTCAAATGAGAGAGATCACAATTATCAGACTCATGGCTGGCTCGTCTTACCTGTGGGTCATGGGTGTACCACGGAATAGCTATAGGTGACGCATGTTTGGTAGCGAACGTCGCAGTCATCTATCAACTTGAAAAGCTTTGCACCCAACATATTCTTCCGTCGCACTCATGATCTGTCCCCACAGCACTCGCAACAATGTACGAACATGAGCTAGAACAACAGACTGATGAGCAAGCGATGTTAGCCGTCGACCAGACTCCCACACGAGAGCAGCGTAAAGCCGCACGACGCTTCGAAAAGTTCGAAAGAAGAGCCATAAGAAACCGCATAGCCCATCTCGACAAACTGCTCGCACGCGCGAGGGAGAATGCATACAAGGCTCATTACCGCGCGGCCGATCTGAGCAAAAAGGTCGAGGAAGAACGACCAGCCCTCATCGAGGCCTTGCTTCCATACGAAAGGCGCAAAGCCGCAAGATCGAAGCAAAGAGCCAGAGAGCAACACATGAAGATGCTTGACCGGTTCTTCCGCCTGCCTCGAGAGATCCGCGACTTAATATACCACCATGCCTGGACCGGCACGATGATATCCTTCTACCAAGAGCTAACCTGGAACTTCGCCGAACACGATACTATCCCCTGGGGCCCAGTTATGACAGCTGAGTATTCATCGGAAGGTACATACAGGGCAAGTCTCATGTCGGCATGCAATCTTGTCCCACCAGTGAACGGAGGCCCCTGCAAAGGACTCAGACACGCGCAGGTGTATGCTTGGATATGGACGAACCGGCAGATGTACGCGGAGTCCACGGAGCAGTTCTATCGGTATACGCAGTTCACTCGGTCTCCGCGGGCTGAGCGTCACTACTACCATACATGCGCGCACATTGTTCCAAGACGCAAATTGTACGAATCAGCCTACGCCTTCCCGAATATCCTCCAGGCACGCCGCGTGCTGCTCGATGTGGGATACGAAATCTGCCTCGACGTCGTCAACCATGGTATATCGGCCTCGATTCTGGAACTGCTGGCTATGGCGAAGAAAGGGGGTGAGAAGAAGGCGCTAAAGGTGAGTTGGATACGGAATATGGCGGACACGAAAGATTTCCAACTCAAGGATTTGGTTCCGGCTAGTACGCCTCACTCTATGGCTAGTAGAGCATTCGAGGAGCTGGTGTTGAGGGATTTGGGGAGGGTGGGCTGGGAGATTACGGTTGGGGAACAGGGGACGTGACTTAACGGTTGGACGGACTCGTATGACGGTTGGGCGGACCCGTAAGGCGAGATTGGACACTTAATGCTTGCGCAGCTTCGAAAAGCTACATAAGCAGATGCTCTTAGGACGAGATTGCATAGCACGTGTAGAATGGCGACCATTGATGACGACGATGCAATGGTCATATTGTCTGCTTCGTGGAAGCGCAATCGGCAGAGATCGCTAGGGTGGCAGCAATCTGCTATAGGCAGACGTATTTCTCGCTTGAATCTTGAGGATGGCGAAGACGCAGCAAAAGGCGCAATATTCAGGACACACGTAGTCATGCTCACGGGCTGGGAAGGAAGCAATTCAGTAGTAGTAGTTTGCATGTAAGGGTGTTGTTACTAGCACACGCTTCCATAGTCGCATCTGTTATGTTATCTATCCTTAATACTATCCACTACCCTTTCGAACCATGGAACTTTCTTCTCGGCTGAACTTCTCTCGCGCATCGTTACTATAGATCCAGGAACAACTATGCTATCCCATAACTTCGGCAGAATAACGACGTCGTCGCCTTTGATAAGATCATACTTCCCGTAGATCACTAGGTTGCGGAATTCTTTTGATCCATGACTAATTTCGTCGATGAATGTCCTCATTCCCTACATTTATCAGTTCGAGTACCCTCACGGAGATTGGAACATTACTTACATCCCACGTGCTACACATACGCCAGGGGCGTTCGAATTTGCGGCCGATGGGATCATGGAACATGATGGGTGCAGTCGTCTTCCCTCCTGCAAGTCTCTTTGCTTCATCTAGTTCTCGCTCTATTTCATCCCTTTCCTGTAGGGCTTTTGAATGAGCAGCCGCTAATGAACTCAGCTCCTCCTCTGCCTTCTGTTCAGCCTCCCATGTTGCCCTTTGCGCAGCCTCTGACAAGAGCTTTGCTTGCTCAGCCGCTGCTCTCTTCTCCTCAGCTAATTTCGCGTCTTTTATATCGGCGGCTGCTTGCTCAGTATAGCGTTTCGATTCCTCAAGATTTGCTCGTCTGTCAATTGAAAGGCTACGACGATGTGGATTGCGTTGCCGTGGCAAATCGTGGCGTAGCGGACTGTGGGTTTCGATCTCAGGAGATGTTTCTGCATACGCGCCAGTATCAGACGTAGACGATTCGCCTTCGCTTGCATTAAAGTGCATTCCTCCTCGACGATGTGGAAGGGATCTCTTTCTGTAGGACGGCGGTTGGGTCGAGGGGGGCGAATTGCGGTTATCTTGCGTTGCTAGACGGGGCTCTGGAGAACTGTAAAGCTCGGAATGGCTTACGGAGTCGACGGCGTCACTAACTGAGTCTGCGCGCTCGTGTACAGAAGAGCTTCCGGAGTCATTCCAGTTCCATGCCGCTTTTCGGCTAGTATAACCCAGCACATCCTTGGCTAACGCGCTAGACATCTGCTGCAGTTCGATTGCTTGTGTACAGTCGCGGAAGATCTGGAGGGCGAAATCATCAGGCTCAAAGTCTGGGTCAGTGAGGAGTGATGCGTCGTGTACTGCTAAGCTTCGCTCGTCGGAAGGCCGCAACCTAGACACAATTAACTCTCTCCCAGCACCTTGTGCCGCGTCCTCAAGTTGTGTCGCAGCGCTGGAATCCACAGTAGGCGTGAAAGATGGAACCTCGTCTTGCTGAACAGTGGTGTGATAGTGCAGACACTCCGTAGCGTCTTCCGCAAATTTGATGTTGCTCTCAACTTGCGTCTTTAGACTCTCGCTATAAGTACGTTAGCCATAATGCCATGTTTGCGATCTTTCGTAGTGTACCTTATAGACTCGGGGGCATTCCGCTCCAGCACAACGGCTAAGTTCATCGTGGAGACAAGGACGACGATAGTGGTTTTGAAAGAGTCGATCAGGCTCTTGACAAACATGACCTTAGGCCCGACTTTCATCCATCTGAAACGGAATCGTACCATCGATATGGTGAAAGCGCGTCTTGCAGGGTCGTGCTGAACCGGCTCTCCGATGAGCATCTTTAAATCCTCTATGAGCGTTTTGCATGCAGCGATCAAGACGACAGTAATTTCGCGAAGCTTTTCCGTCTTGATGTTTGGGGTGTCCACAACCATACTCAACTGTGTGAGAGAGCTTGAGAATACATTGATGTCTGCAGCAATGAGCCTAGCTTCGTACTCTGCGGATTTGATAACATTAGCGACGTCGAGCAGCGTCCTGGCTAGCTGCGCACTCGCGCCTGCCAGTGTGATGAGAGATGCTACCAGACCGATGACCTCTGCCATAGCGATACAGCTCTGTGTCCGGTACCGGAACCAGCGTCAGAAGTATAGATATCGGGTGCTGCTCAGTGTGGGTGGTAAACGTTGTGACGATCGAACCAGGCTGTGGGAATTGTGCGCAACATGTAACAGCTCTTAAGCCTGAACATGAGAGCCTATTTTCGCCGTCCTGCTGCTTCGCCCCCAAGGCTGAGATATGTACGTTGACTCTATTGGGCGCGACAAGTCGCATGCAGCGCGCATGTTGGTGCCCCGCACCGGTAAGCATCTTCGTGACAGAGAGTACTCAGCCAGGCTGCTGCGCCGCCGCCTCCTAAGTCAAAGGGCGAACGAAATGAAAGGCTGATGCTGTTATCGTTGACGCATGAACTTGATGTGGAGGCGGAGTGGACATGCGGCGGAAATGTGGCGGCGTGCGGTGGCGCGGAGCAAGCAACTCGCGACTTCCAAAATCCATGTCACATCCACAAGCGGAACTCGCGACCCAAATGCACTGGAGTAACGGGAAACGCGATGCAGTTCTTCGCAGCTGGGCAGTGTTTAGTGAAGAGGGAGATATGCGGCCCTAAAGTTTGGCAACATGCGCGTACCTATACACTGTTATTAGAGATAAGGTGTAGTCGTGGAGTAGACAAATGCAATGATCGAATAGCGCAGACAAGCGAATCTCGCGCCCTACCCACTCTCCACATCCGCAGCCTTCGTCTCAACCTTAATCTCAGGCCCCTCAATCTTCTTAACCTTCCTCCCCTCCCACCACGACATGATCCCCGCAAACATCGCAACCCCACACCCCAGCGCAATAAAAGTGCCCGTGGCCCAAGTCGGGCGATCCAACCGATTATAATGCCACATAAAAAAGCACAACACAGCCTGCAACAGCGTATTCAAAACCATCATATCAACCGTAAAAGCCAATTTCCACATCCCCGTCGGCGGCGCCCTCCGCCCCGTAAAAGTCTGCGGCATCAACTCCTCCTCGCCCCTCCACCCCTCATTCTCCGTAAACCAGGCCGGCGGTCGGAACCAAGCTTTATTCTGGTTCCAGAGCCGGCGCATGGCGTTTGAGTCGTGGAAGTGGACGGCACGCAGCATCCAGTAGAAGTCGCGGAAGCGCCAGGGTGCGAGGCCGAAGCCCGTGACGCAGAAGAGGGCGTTGAGGATCTGGCTGTCGATTTCGAGCCAGATTTTGCGGGACGAGTAGTCGTCGTCGCAGCTGGGGTGGCACATGGCGGGCGCGGCGTTGAGGAGGAGGAAGAAGAGCATTGCGCCCCAGGCCTTGGGTTGTTAGTAAGAGGAGGAAGTAATGGGGTGAGTGCATACGTACGACGATGTTGAGACCGTAGATGGTGATTAGGAAGCCGGAGGGGGTGAGGAAGAAGACCCAGAAGGCTTTTAGACCGTGCTCGATGGTAGGACCCCATGGCTCCTTGTCCGCAGACGCGTGCTTCTCCTTCAACGTTCGTCGACGGTGGAGTCCATGTCCATGAGGCCTGCGCGACTTCTTCCCAGTCTTCTCGTCTACCTCTCCCGGCACAATCGCGTCTGTGGCTGGCTGGTCAAGGACTCTAGTCTGTGATTTGACCAAGGTGAGCTCTCCGTCTTCGTCTGGAACCGCTACTCGAGTGGCATGGCCATGCGCATCGAACGTGATGTTTGAGCCTCCAGATTCTGGCTCTCGCAACTCTGTCAAGTTGGGCGCTTGAGCCATGGCCGTCGCCGTCGCCTGCCACATGCCCAGCTGCGGTGTCGTGTGCAGCAACGACAGCGACATGCCGCGCGCCCGCCCAATGATGCCCTTCTCTTGATCGTCGGCCATGGCTGGATGTGTATGCGCAGCCGTCGTCGTATGCGATGCAAATCCGGACGTCCAAGTCGAGGGTAATGATGGAGTGGGTGCTTATGCTTCACATGTCACTGAACCAGCGCTCGGTGTCTCGCCGTTGAGCTACTCGGGAGTAGAGACGGTGACGCCTATGTATGCGGCCCTCGGTCCAACTGTGATAGGCGTAACGACACGGACGATCATGGCGCCGCCACGCGAAGTCCTGAGATTCCGGTCCAGACTATCGAGATAGACACGGCCGAGCACAATCTGTTCGTGCGAAAGTTCGTTGGGCGCGGATGATCGGCGGCGCGGCATGGGCAACACGCCGTGGATTGGCCCGCTTCGCCGCAGAAGATCCGCGACCTGCAGATTGCGAGCCGATCAAGTAAGAGGTGTAAGCGTGCGCTAGAGGCAACCCGGAAAGACTGATTACTCGTACCAAGACCAACAGTTGAAGCATGTTGATGCCCGTCATTCGTCTAATCTTCCTATAATCATCGGCAGCCCGATGTAGCTTCCGCGTGCAGCCGGTATCGCAATGCCTCTCAACTTCAGCTCCAGACAGAAGCGCGGCGAGTACCATGACGGGAAAGCGCAAAGTACCGGAAGAGTCAACACGTTCGGCCAGGTCGCTATACAATTCCACAGGAACACGACGCATCTGAAATACTGGTTCGAAAAGCTCCAAAAAGATTCCGCGGCATGCCGACCACCGGGATGCGCAAAACCGCGAAGAGGCAGCACGACTCTGGTGGATGAGTTCATCAGCGACAAGACCAGCAGTATCGGCGCACCGCGACTGAACATCGCAATACATATCTGCGGGTCTCGCGGCGATGTGCAGCCTTTTATTCCGATTGCGAAGCTGCTCCAGGCTGCGCCACATCACCATCGAGTGCGCATCTGCACGCATCCCGCCTTCAAGGACTTTGTGGAAAGCAACGGGGTGGAGTTCTTCTCCATCGGAGGCGACCCCGAAGCTCTCATGGCCTACATGGTGAAGAACCCAGGGCTGATTCCAAACATGCAGTCCATCAAAGCCGGTGACATTGGCAAGCGACGAAAAGAGATGGCCGAGATGATGGAGGGGACCTGGAGAAGTTGCATCGAGGCGGGTGATGGCATGGGCGAAAGAGTTTCAGCGTTGGATGTAGACGCGCCCGAGGATTTGTTCATCGCAGATTGCATCATTGCGAACCCGCCGTCCATGGGCCACATCCACTGCGCAGAGAAGCTTGGCATTCCGCTGCACATGGTCTTCACTATGCCTTGGTCGCCAACAAAGGCTTTCCATCACCCACTAGCAGCCATGGAGTATGGCGAAGTTGAGAGGTCCGTCGCGAACTACTTCAGCTTCGGCATCATGGAGTTGCTCACTTGGCAGGGTCTAGGCGATGTCATTAACAAGTTCAGGACGCAGACCTTGCACCTAGACGCTATTAGCCCGCTCTGGGGTCATCTCTTGCTTTCGAGACTTCGCGTCCCATATAGCTACCTATGGTCACAGGCTTTGATCCCGCGGCCAGCTGACTGGGACTCACATATCAGCATTACCGGCTTCTCGTTCTTGGATGCCGGGTCGAATTACACGCCGCCGGACGACCTGGCTGAGTTCCTTGCGAAAGGCCCTCCTCCGGTGTACATTGGTTTTGGCAGCATAGTGGTGGATGACCCAGTGGCTCTCACCAAGCTTATCTTTGAGGCCGTGAAGCTAGCCAAAGTTCGGGCCATAGTGTCCAAGGGCTGGGGCGGCGTGGGCGCAGGCGATGTGCCCGATGATGTTTACCTCATCGGCAATTGTCCGCACGACTGGCTCTTCCAACGGGTCTCGTGTGTAGTCCATCATGGAGGTGCGGGTACAACAGCTGCTGGGATTGCCTTGGGAAGACCTACGGTTGTCGTGCCATTCTTCGGCGATCAGCCATTCTGGGGACAGGTAAGTCGGCGTTGATACACGACTGAGCCGACCTAACAATACGATAGATGATCGCAAAAGCTGGAGCTGGTCCCATGCCCGTCCCTTTTAAGCAAATGACAGCCGAGAGCCTAGCGACAAGCATAACCTTTGCGCTTCAAGACTCGGTCAAGGTCGCTGTACAGAAGATGGCCGAGAGTATCGCAGAGGAAGACGGCGCTGGCAATACCGTGCGCGACTTCCAGCAGAAACTTGGCATTGATGGAATGCGATGTCATATCTGCCCAGATCGCCTCGCTATATGGCGTGACAAAGAGACTGGAGCACATCTGAGTGGTTTCGCAGCCTCCGTGCTTGTCCAAGAAAGACTGTTGGATCTGAAGCACCTACGTTTGCTGCAACATCGGCATTACTATACCCATGAAGGCGCTGAAGGACCTTTGACAGGTGTTGTTGCTGCTTTCGGAGGACTCATGACTTCTTTAGGCACAGATACTGCTGAGTTCTCGCAGCGGCTGAAGAAGAGACCACGCGAGACGGACGCCGACGCAGAGGCCTTGAGAAGAGTGCCGACCGTTGATGAGCCAGACTTGGAAAAGGGCATCACATCCAAACACTTCCATCACCTGGCGTACAGAATGGCAGCGAAGTCATGCGATGACGACTACACGCACAATTTCGAGAAGCCGCAAAACCGCCCGGGGATATCAGCTCTCCGCGAGAAGATCGCTGCTCGAAGAGCAAGAGGCGGCCGTGGCTACCAAATCACAAGCGCTACCGCGCATTACGTTGGTGATCTCGCGGCTACAGGAGCCAAAACCCCAGTCGCCTTCTTCTACAACATCGCCAACGGCTTCCGGAACCTACCCTCATACGCCATCCACAACGACCCCGCGAGGCAACGTGACGAAATCACCGGTTTCGGCAGCGGCTGCAAGCTCGCCGGCAAGGAATTCGTGCTCGGCCTCAGCGACGCACTCGTAGGCATCGTCCGCCACCCCTATCTCGGCGCAAAACAAGAAGGCGCAATGGGCTTTGGCAAAGGAATTGGGCGAGGTCTAGCTGGGCTATATCTCCATTTGGGAGCCGGTAAGTTCGGGTTCCGATTATTCCGCTTATCCGCTTATCTAACACTGTCATCAGCGGTCTTTGGCCTACCAGGCTACTTCTTGAAAGGCGTCGAGAGGGGCCTGTTGGCTCGGCATCTCACTGCGCTGCAGGCGGAGATTTTCTTTATCCAGCTGCGCCGATCTGCGGTCGCGTTCCGCGGTGCGAGCGATGCGGAGAAGGCGGAGGTGGTGAAGAAATGGGCGGAAGTGAAATCAAGCATAGACAGGCATTAGCGAGGAGTTTTTTTTCGTAGGGCTGGTGGCCTCGTCTGCAAGGCACCCGACGAGGGATGCGGAGCGTTGTTGTTGGTTGCAAGGAATAGCCGGTGGCAGCCTGTGCCGCTACGCCCCGTTGGTTTTCGCTTCAGCGCGGTGAGCGCTAGCCAAGTAGCACCGCGCGACCACCGATATGGCTACGATTGCGACGGGCTACAAAAGCGATTGCCAGGCCGTTGCGAAACGTGACATCAATATACCCCTATCCTCTTCGTTCTTGTGCGACTTTGAGATGTATACGCCCCGTGGTGACTGCTAGCAACGTCGCGACAAGCTCACGACAGTTACGCCCCGAGGTGTGCCGGAGGGACACAACATCATCCAAGGGCAGCGTACAATGGAGTCAATTGACTTGAAGCGCGCAGCATGGCAGGTCGCGCTAACTGCAGCGACTGCCGCCATTGCTGTATTCATGTTCAAACTGGTGAAGATGCGCATGATCTTCTACAGGCTCAAAAAGCAGGGCATGGTACGCAGTCTTCACCAAACACACCACAACCCATGAGCTAACATTCCCTCCTCAAAGCCAGTTCCGGCATGGAACTTCGCAGTCGGAAATCTCACAGTATTGCCAGACCTCCTCAAGCAATTCCCCGAAGGCTCGCAGCAATCCGATGCCTTTACTCTGCTTTCAAACGACTTCCCAGACTCGGACAACTGCTTCTACGTCGATCTCTGGCCGTTTACTAGCCCGCTCATGATCGTCACGTCGCCCGAGATGGCAATGCAGGCTTGTCAGGAATACGATCTGCCCAAGCCGCCCATCCTGATCCCGTTCTTTGCGCCGTTCGCGGGAGGCGCGAATCTTTTCGATATGAATGGCGCGGAGTGGAAGCGGTCAAGGGCGTTGTTTAACCCGGGGTTTAGTGATAGGGTTATGATGGAGAGTACGTCGCACATTATCGAGGAAGCTGAAGTTTACGTGGGACTGCTGCGAGAGCATGCGAAGAAGGGGGATACGTTTTCTTTGGATCGATTGACTTGTGATTATATGATGGATCTCATCGGCGTCATCACCATGTAAGGCACCACAACAGATCATCACGTGCGTGTCAAGTACTAACACAACCAGCAACGCACGTCTCCACTCCATGACCAGCCACAACGCCCTCGCAGCAGCAATGCGCAGCTCCATAGAATGGAACTGCCGGGACCAAGAGATGAATCCGTTCAAGCGCTGGAACCCGTACCGTCCGTGGATCGAATGGCGAAACGGCAAAACGATGGATCGCTACATCAGCACGGAGCTCGACAAGCGATACGAAGATTGGCGTAGCAACAAGCCATCCACGCGCGCCAAGTCTGTCATGGATATCACCATAGCCGCGTACATGGGCGAGCGCAAAGGAGCGGCGAAGCTCGACCCTGAGTTCAAGCGGTGGGCGACCGTTCAGATCCGGCTGTTCCTGTTCGCTGGACACGATTCCACTGCCGCTACCATCGTATACAGTCTATACATGCTGTCCAAGCACCCAGAAGCTTTGGCTAAAGCTCGCGCGGAGCTCGACGAGGTTTTTGGCGCAGGCAACGACACAGCCGCCAGTGTGCTCAAGAAGCATCCAGAGCAAATCAACAAGCTGCCTTACATGAACGCGGTAGTCAAGGAAACACTCCGCCTCTTCCCACCCGCCTCAGGCATGCGAGGCGGTCTCCCAGGCGTCTTCCTCCGCGACAAAAACGGCAATAAATACCCGACTGAAGACATCAACATCTGGGTCGTCCACGGCGCTATCCAGCGTAACCCGCACTACTGGCCCGAACCTCACGCCTTTTTACCCGAGCGCTGGCTCGTCGAGCCTGGCCACCCTTTATACCCACCGAAAGGAGGGTGGCGGCCGTTTGAATTTGGCCCGAGGAATTGCGTGGGCCAGACGCTGGCGATGCTGGATATTAAGATTACCTTAGCTATGACGGTGAGGGAGTTTGATGTGAAGGATATGTATGAGGAGTGGGATCGGCTGCATCCTTCGAGTGGCATCAAGACTGTGTTTGGGGAGAGGGCGTATCAGGTGCCGCAGGGGGCTGCGCATCCGGTAAATGGGTTTCCTTGTAAGGTGAGTATGCGGGAGTCGTAGTGTAGTGTATTAGCGCGGAGAACTCGAGGTTGTTGTATAAGACGTCGCATCATGTGCACCTTGATCATTTTGAATGCATTGAGCACGCAAGGGCTTTCCTGACTTCCGAATATATACGACAAGCAATGTCCCACAATGTCCGCAGTGTGGTGCTGTGTAGTACGCGTAGTGGCGGTGGTTGTTCCGCCAACGCCGTGTTTAGTGCGCGCGGCAATCTTTCCGATTTCCGAGGGTGCACCCTGGGCGGGCTGCAACTTTGTATACTAGCACCACCAGCACCAGCACCGCCAACTGCACCGCTACGCATTGATACGACTGATACGCTTTTCTGACACGTATATATCCAATTCCCCTCTTGACTCCTTACGTAACGACCTCATTGGCCAGCTGCCTCCCTCGCACCGACCTCACGCAACGCCGTCACCTCACCGCACATGCGATAGTCACCGTCACACCACGCCCCGATCGAGATGCTAGGCTTCCGTCCGCTATCCGTGGGCAAGCGGAAAGCCAAGTCGTACAACCAGGCGGCGACCCACGAGCGCGATGTCGAGGACGGCGAAGTCAACGAGAAAGGCTACCAAAGCGACGACTACGAGGCCTACATGTCCTCGGGCACAGCGAGCCCATCCTCGTCCCGGGAATCGTCGGGCGCATACGACCCGAACCCGAACAACATCGAATCGCGACCGCTGCGACGGTCCTCCAAATCGCACCGGAGAGCCCCTTCGAAAGCCACCGTCAGCGCATACAGCTATAGGAATCCGCGGGCATGCACAAGATACTTCGGGCTGGCCGTGGCGAGCACGCTGCTCTTCTTCATGTACTTCCTCTTCAGCAGCAGCTGGGCCTCGATACGGAATGCAGAGCTCGGCCTGAACAAGCCGCCGCCGCCGCCCAACGTCTGGGAGAGCTTCCCGTTCCTGAAGCGGTACCACGGCGGCGTGCGGTCGCTGGTGAGCCGGGAGAAGAACGTGCCCGAATACCCCACCAAGCAAGACATCGACCCTGAGCTGCCCGCGGAGGAGCCCAAGAGCGACGTCGAAAAGCGACAATCGCAGGGCGCACACATTGCCGCATCGATACCATTCGACCCGTACCCAGACTACAGCGGCGTCAACTACGTGGACACATACGGGCCGGTCGAGACGTGCTATCTCGACGCGAACGACACCATCAAGGTGCCAGGGCTGCGGGCATACAAGGGCGTACCCCAGGGCATGCCGGATAACGTCATTGGGAGCTACGAGACACTGGGTCTGAGGGACGATGTCTGTTTTGAGCGCTTCGGACGCCTCGGTCCGTATGGCCTCGGCTACAGCAAGCGGCGCGGTGGGACGGGCGCCGGCATGGAGGGCGACCGCGAAGGCATCGAGGATGTGTGGAAGGTGGACGCCGAGGTTGACTTCCGCGATGTCAGCTGGGCGGAGGCAATCGACCGCTGCCTGGAGAAGAACAAGGGCCGCTTCCAGAAGCAACCCAAGTCCCGGACAGACTCGTTTACTATGCAGAAACGCGATGCTGAAGACGCTCCCGCAAACGGCACCGTGCTACAACCGAAGGCGGCGCACAACACGCTTCTCTCCAGGACTGCAGTCCTCGTCCGAACATGGGACGACTACAACTACGACGATGAAGACATCATGTACCTGCGCGCACTCGTCTCCGAGTTGAGCCTCGCGTCCGGCGGCGAATACGAACTCCACTTCCTGATCCAAGTTCACGATGACAACAAGCAGATCTGGGCCGACGAGGCGATCCACCAGGAAGTCCTCAAGAACGCGCTACCTGCTGAGTTCGCCGGCATGGGCACGCTCTGGTCGGAACGTCAGATGGGCTTGATCTACGGCGGTCTGGAGGAGTCAAACTACCGCGGGCTGCCTGTACACGGCGTCTATCGCTCCACCTTCATGCCAGTCACGTACTTTTCACACCAGCACCCCGAGTTCGACTTCTTCTGGCACTGGGAAATGGACGTCCGGTATACTGGCCACCACTACCACCTCTTCGAACAGGTCTCCAAGTGGACGACCGCCCAGCCGCGCAAAGGACTTTGGGAGCGCGACGCCCGTTTCTACGTCCCATCAATCCACGGCACCTGGGAAGAGTTCAAGCAGATGGTGCACTGGCAGACCCAGCACGGCACAAACAACCAAGCAAACAAATGGTCGTCACATCTCCCACCCAACCCCCACGTCCCCCTCGCCGAAATGCAGAAGCCCGAGAAGCCAGTCTGGGGTCCCGAGCCCCCCCAAGACTACCCCGACATCGAGATCGACGAGGCCGTAAAACCAAACACAACCATCACAGAAGACAAGTACGAATGGGGCGTTGGCGAACCCGCCGACCTCATCGTCTTCAACCCCCTCTTCGACCCCGACCACACCAATTGGATCCTCGCCGACGACGTCACCGGCTACGATAAGAAGAATGGTCTTCCTCCGCGCCGCACCGCCATCAACACCTCCGGCCGCCTCTCCCGCCGTCTCCTCGAAACTATGCACCGCGAACAGTCGCGCCACCGCCACACCATGTTCTCCGAAATGTGGCCCGCGTCCTGCGCCTTGCACCACGGGCTCAAAGCCGTGTACGCACCGCATCCCGTGTTCATAGACCGCAAATGGCCGACGCAGTACCTCGCCGCTATCTTCAACAACGGCCGTAATGGCGCCAGTGGCGGTGCGCGCATGTCTGTCTTTTCGGATGAGCGCCAACATAACTTTTTGGGTACGACTTGGTACTACCACGCGGGCTTTGCGCCGAATCTGTGGAAGAGATGGATGGGGTATAAGGTTGATAATGATGGGGGTGAGGAGTTTGAGACGGCCGGGGAGGGCAGGATGTGTCTTCCGGCTGTGCTGCTGCATCCTGTTAAGCAGGTTGATTTGATACAAGAGAAGGAGAAAGTGGATGAAGGTGAGACGGGGGTGTGATCTTCTTCTGAAAGGCGGAATGATGACTACGCTGCGCTGTTGCGAAGCTTGGTACAGCAAGGCGTTGGTATTCGACTTCACGGGCGTATGGAGTGTCAATAGCGTTTGATTCTTGTTGTATATGACTAGAGACGATCTCAAACCCATTCATGTTGGATATGGATATATGAATAGATATGTAGAGGCTCTTCTTATGTAGCCTTGCTTTTGTACATGTATCAAGAACATACTTACTGTTGCTCTTGAATCTGCTTTCCAACAAGTTATTCCCATGTCGAATAGCTTCACCGCAGCCATAGAGCTTCCGGATGGGTGGGTGAAGTGGAAGAGTAGTGATGCACGTCTCACGTCTCACTCCCTGCTACCCTTGAACCCGCTTCCTGTCGTCTTCCCTCACACTCAATAACTCCTCGGCAACCCCAAAACCTTCTCCCCAATGAAATTCAACACCATCTCCCTACTCACCGGCGCAATCCTCGGCACAAAGCACTCCCTCAAAAACCGCTCCACATCATACTCTGCCGCATACCCCATCCCCCCATGCGCCAGCACCGCCCTCTCACACGCCGCAAACGCCGCCTCACCCGCAAGATACTTTGCGCTATTCGCCGCAACCCCAATCGCATCCTGCTTAATCCCCGCATCCGTCTTACTCGCATCGTACAGCCGCGCCGCGTGGTACGTGACATGTTTCGCGGCTTCAAGCTGCATGTACGCGTCCGCGAGGGGGTGCGCGATGCCTTGGTTCATGCCGATGGGTCGTTGGAAGACGTGGCGCTCGCGCGCGTAGGCGGCGGCTTTTGTGAGGGCGGCATAGCCTAGACCTAGGGCTTCGCCTGCGAGCAGACACCGCTCTGCGTTCATGCCCCCGAGGATTATGCTGAAGCCTTCGCCTTCGCGGCCGACGAGGCATGAAGCGGGGATCTTGTAGTTGTCGAAGAAGACCTCATTCGCATCGACAGCGCGCCCACCCATCTTCTTGATGCGTCGCATGTCCAGGCCGGGTGCCGAGCGATCAAGCGGAATGCAGAATAGACTCAGCGCTTTACTTGGTTTCTCCGCTTCTTCCCGTGGCGTAGTGCGTGCAAGCAAAATCATCCTCGACGCTACCTGCGCACATGTAATCCATATCTTCTGGCCTGTTATGCTATACCCCTTGCCATCCTCATCTTTCTTCGCAAAAGTACTCAGTCTCAACGTATCCAACCCCGAATCTGGTTCCGTAACCCCAAAGCACGTCCGCCACTCCCCCGATATTATCCTCGGTATCGTGCTCCTCAACTGCTCATCACTCCCATACTTAGCCAACGGCTGCGTCGCATACACGTTTGCGTGAATCGCCTGCGCGCCTGCGATACCAGCGCCAGACTCAGCGATTGTCTGCATCATCATCGTCGCTTCGGAGATGCCTAGGCCAGAGCCCCCGTATGCTTCTGGTAAGGCGATGCCGAGCCATCCGTCTTTTGCCAGCGCGGCGTGGAAGTCCGAGGGGTCGCTGCTGCTGTCGTCGCGGTCGCGCCAGTAGCTGTTGGGGAAGCGGGAGCAGAGCGCGAAGATGGCGTCGCGGATTTCGAGTTGTGTGGAAGTGAAGCCTGTTGTTTCCATGATGCGGTGGCGCGGTGTGGTGCTGAAGCGGCATCGTTGGGGGCGGGTTTGGAGGCGTGAGGAGGTAAGTGCCGGGCGCAAGATGCGCAGAGTGCGCGCTGCCGCTGGTGATAGCATCGTAGGCGTAAGTGGTGGTTACATCGGTGCTGTTGTTGCGTTCACGGCTGTAGCATGACGTTGGTTGTTAACGCGCGAAGTAGCCGACTTGCAATGTTGCCGCAAGTGCGGTTAAGAGCCGTAAAGCCGAGGTAAAGTGCTAGCCCGCCTTACAACACCCCGTCGCCTACAACATAGTATAGTAGTTTGTTGCAGAACGCACCTCTGTATGCTTCTTAAGAGCACAGCACGCGATTATACTAGTATAGATTAAGATAAGCTCTTAGAAGCTTTACTACTTAAAAAAGCTTTCTAAGTAAGCTTATAATATAATAATTTATCTTCTATTTATTTTTATACTTCTAGACGTAATAGTTATAAGTCTAGCGCTTTAAGAAGATAATATAGTTTTATATTTATATACTTAAAATGTAAGGTATTTAATAGAGTATAGTAATACTAATTCTATTACTAATCTTTATACTTTTATAAAAGTACTACTCTATTACTTATAATAAGTATATTAGAAATCTATATTCTAGATAGTTAGATAATATTATATAACCTAACCTAGCGTAAGTATAAGTAGATCTAGAGAATTATTACCTAGAAGGTAATAATTTATCTATTCTTACTAGATAATATACTATTACTCTACTATCTTTTATATCTTATATTAATTAGTAGTTACTTATCTAATATTTAAATTATTTACTTTATAATACGCCTATATTATATAATATCTACTTATAACACTTATAGTAATAGTTATATACTAATAAATATTAATAATAATATAAAACTATTTAATATAGTAGTATTAGCTATAAATCTATTAGTACTAACTTTTATTAAGAAGAAAGTGTATAAGCTAATACTTTCTATATCTAAAATAGATAATAATATTAGTAATAGTCTAATTCTACTACTATTACTATAGAATTATATTTTTACTTCTATTAAGATCTAGAATATTCTAGAAGAGGCTATTCTAGACTAGAAGCTATAACATTTTTATACCTAGAGAACTTTCTAACTAAAGTATATTAAGCTAGCTAAGTTATAGAATCTTTACGCTAAAATTACTATAAATAATCTAACTACTTTTAAGAAGAATATAAAAGCGCTATCTATAACTTACTTAGAGAATACTTTCTTAACTAAAGGTCTTCTAAAATCTAAACCTCTATAGTTATTCTTAAAGACTAACTAAGCGTAATATAATTACTAGAAGTAGAATTATAAGTTATACTTTCTTTATATACTATAAAGCTTTATAATAGAAATATAGAAAGTAGATTTTAGTACTATATATATTTCTAAGCTATTAAAGACTCTATAGCATACCTATTAGATATTAAAGAAGTACTAGAACTCTATCTAGATACTATTATAGGTAGACCTTAAGTATATTATATTAAATTTACTTAGTTCTTTATAAAAGTATAAGTAATATACTTATAATTATCTTAAGTATACTATATAGCGTAGTAATTAGAATTCTATAAATCTTTTAGATTATATAAAGCTATTATAGAAGAAACTTAGATTAGACTAAATACTAGATATATAAGTACTAGAGTATACTATAGCTTTATAAGATAATATTAGAAAAAGCTTACTCTTACTCTTTATAGACTAATATTCTACACTTCTATAAGTAAAAGAATATACTAACTTTATTTTCTAATAAAAGTTTTATATTATAGAATATAAGCTATAACTATCTAAGAAGAATAGGCTTTAATCTACCTAGAATTAATCTAATATTTAGAGTACTAGTAGACCTCTAAAAAGTGCTAAGTACGCTAGATTAGCTTAGAATAGATTAAAGAGAAGTAGTCTAGATAATAATAATATATCTAAAAAGTAAATTATATACTATAAATATAGTAAAGTTAGTTATTATAAGAATAAATATCTAAAGACTAATAAGTCTAATACTATAGGTAAGTCTACTAATAAGTCTAAGTTAGAAAAAAACTAAAGATAGAAGAATTAATCTTTTATCTTACTATCTATATCTCTTTAAATAAAAAGAATAAGAATATAGAAATACTATATAAAGTCTTATAGCCTACTCTATTCTAACTTTTAATAGTAAAGTTTACTCTTAAGATGTCTAAGCCTAAAGAGATAATAATTAATAGTAGTTTATAACTAAACCTTATCTCTACTATATTAGTAAAAAAGTAAGAAGTAGTTATTATAGAGGAAATTAAGCTAGAAATAATAGATTTAGGTAATTAGAATTATAATTACTACTCTTATAAGATTAGATAAAAGTAGTATAATATATATAGGCAAGCGCGTAAAACACTAGTATAAAAGAAAGAAAGTACGTAATTAATCTAATAGGTACTTAAATATCTATTATAATACACTTTCTAGGTAAGCTATATTATGTATAGATTACTTATTTTTAGCTACGCGCTACTTATATAAGTGTTATATAATTAAGTAGAGCTATACGCGTCTAGGCGCGTATAATAATAATAAGGCTAGCGTCTACTAATATTTTTAGCTTTAATAATTACTAAAATACTAACTATAAGTACTCTCTAAAAGCTCTTATTTTACTCTAAAGCGCCTACTAGTTACTATATAAAGCTCTAGTAGCTTATAAGATTATCTCTAAAGCGCTCTAGATACTTATAGTGCTAGTTACTACTTTTAGTAAGTAGTTTAACTATAAGCTAATAGCCTATTAGTCTATAAGCTATCTAACTTATTAGTAGACGCTTGCTATAGCTATTTATATAGATTCTTTAGCTAATAAGTAGTAAAAATAAGTTTAATAGTGTCTAGTAGCTATAGCTACTAGCTAAGCTATCTATATCTACTATAACGCTACTACTACTACTACTACTAGAGAGACCTCTACTTCTTAGAATAAGAAGAAGTAAGCTTTAGGCATAGTAGTGCGCAAAGAATAAGAGAAGAAAAAAAAGTAGTCTAGACTCTCTATTAGTGCTCTTTCTCTATTACGTTTACTAAAGATAATACTTTACGTTAGGTATATCTAAAGCGCGCTTACTAGTTATAGTAAAGAACTTTACTTTAACTAAGTAGGTAAAAAGAATATCTAGTATAAGTAGTATAGTTATAAGTACTTATATAACTCTATATAAGTCTTTAAGCTTCTAGACTACTATTTACTTATACTAACTATTTATAGGCCTAAGATTATAAAGCTAATAGCTCTTAAGTTTATCTACTTTCTCTAGTTTAGAAGTAAGTAGAAATAGAATAGGCTATGTATAGCTATTAAGTTTCTTCTAAATAAAGAGAGAGTCTATAAAATTAGTGCTCTACTAATATAGGCTAAGTAGCGTAAAGTAGCTTATAGTTATATAAAGGCTAAGGCTAAGATAGATAATATAGCTTTAATAGCCTCTAGTAAAGTTAAGAGCTCTAAGTAAGTATCTTCTCTACCTATATCTTTAGTTTTAACTAGTAAGGCTAGGTAGTTAGAGTATATAGTAGCTTAATAGAAGCTTCTTTACGCTAGCTATATAGAGAAGTAGTAAGTATCTAAAGAGAAGATAAGATTTCTTTATCTAGTTATAGAGCGCCTAGAGTAGAGCCTAGTACTACTCTATAAATATATAATTAGACTTACTAACCTTTTTAGTACTTATTACTTACTTATAAGCTTTAATTAGTATTTTTATAAGCTACCTATTTTAGATTTAGCTACTCTTTAAAGGCCTTAAACTTCTACTTAGGTAAGTACTTAGTAAGTCTATTTACTAATATATTAATAGTAGGCTTATAGAGCACTTTAAAAGAGCTTTTACTATACTTCTAGTAAAGCTATATATTCTAGATATTAATATAGTAGAGCTTAGTAGAGATTCTTTTATTACTCTCTACTATAAGCCTAATAGTCTATTAATTATTATAGAAAATCTACTAAGCGCTAGTAATAAGTAGCTAAAGCTTAGTAAATAAGCGCTTTAAGGCTATAGTTTCTTTAGTAATAGCTTTAAGAGTAAGAAGCTCTACCTTAGTAGTTAAGGTTATAATAGTTAACTAGTAAGTAGTCTACTATATAATTAGGCTTCTAAAGAGTATTATAATAAACTTATAAGAGAAGTAGCGTGTCTTAGTATTATCTATAAAGCTTATGTTTCTATAGATCTAGAGCTTCTTATCTAATCTTACTTCTTTACTATACGTAATACTTTTATATTACAAGTAGTATAGATATATAATAAGATACTCTACTATCTTAAAGTAAGCTAGAGAAAAATTAGTTAGAAACTAAGAGAGCTAGAAAACTATATACGCAACGTTAGAGTATATTATAATAGTAGAGTATAATACTAAGCTAATATACTCTTAATAGGCCTTAATCTTCTACTTTAAAGCGTTCTCTTAGTGCTTTAGAAGCTTACTAGCTAGTAGAGGTATCTCTAGAAAGTAGCTACTATCTTTAAGACTAAACTTCTTTATAATCTTATTAAGGTAGGTATTATAAAGTAGTAAAATAGTGTCTATAGAGTAATTACGTATAATGCGTATCTCTAAAAACTAGTTTACTACTTCTCTATTATTAATCTTATAGGTCTTCTTAATTTTACTAAGTAGCTTAGTTATCTCTAGATAGTATAACTTAGTAAATATAAGTAGAATATTATTTATATAGAAGAGTATAAAGACGTATTAAGTAGTGTTATAGTATAAATAGAGCTTCTTCTTACTAGCTTATAGACTAAGCTTTAAAAGAGTATTTAAGAAGTTATTATACTAGAGAAGAGAGCTCTTATATATACTATAAAGAGCTTTCTTAAGCTTAGCGTAGTAGCTCTTTCTCTAAAAGCTATCTAGAAGCTTATAGTATACTAGTCTATTACTACTAACTTTAGCGTTTAAGAAGGCTACTATAATATTAAGCTACTAGATCTCTATATTAAATTTAGTAGTAATAGCTATTACTAGATAGAAGAATTACGTAGTAAGCGTAGTAGTATAAGTTAAGTAGAGCGTATTCTTAGTCTATATATCTCTATACACTATAAGGCGTACCTTATACTTTATAAAGTAGCTATTCTTATCTACTTTATACGTAAAGACCTACTTAAGTAGTAGAGAGTATTCTTTACTACTTATATACTTTACTTTCTTCTAGGTATTAGCTATAAGTAGCGTATTAATCTTCTAATACGCTACTACTTTAAACTTATCTCTATAGAGATAGTTATAGAGGTACTTCTAAAGTATTAGAAGCGCTAGAAAGTTATTCTAATAGACTTAGCCTTTATTAGGCTTATCTATAATTATAGTAGTAATAATATAATATAGTGTTACGTGCGCGTAGTCTAATAACTAATTAGAAGTACTATAGTAGGTCTCTAAGTTATTAAGCTACTTAGAGTTAAATAGTAAAGTATAGATACTTATACCTCTAAAATTATTATAATTATTATAACTATCTAGATAACACTTACTTCTACGTATAAGAGGTCTATAGACTTTTTTTACGTACTTACACTTAGTAAGTAGGTTTTATAGATTAAGTAGAGAGCTATTAGATACTTCTTTATTCTAAGAGATATTTATTACTATAAGTAATAGAAGTCTATTACTTTAGAAGTTATCTCTCTACGTACCTAATAAGCTTTCTAATCTAGTTACTATAGACTAGTACTTACTAGAATTAACGCGTCTATTACTAAGCTACTTAGTAATACTTATTATATTAGAAGGCTCTAGTATAGTCTCTAGTAATAGTAGTTCTATAGCGCGTTTAGTAAGCCTTATATATACTCTTTACGTCTCTCTAGCCTAAAGATCTACTTATATAAGACCTAACTCTTTTAGATAAGCTTTTAATAGACTATTAAGTAGCTTATCTATTTAGTTAGATAGTAGCTTACTATTATCTACGTTACCTTACTAAGAAAGTAATAGAAGCTTATTATAAGCCTCTACTACGTTCTTCTACTTATTCTTATAGAGAATATTAACTATAATATAAGTATTCTTCTTAGAAGGCTTCTACTCTCTACTACTATAGTAGAGCTACTTATTAAACGTTACGTTGCGCGTAGTAAATACTTCTCTTAGTAATAGAACTTATATATAGTATATATTAGAAGCTTAATAGCTTACTAAATAACTAATATATTCTCTAAGTAGTATTTTAAAGCTTTTTAGCTTACGTCTAGCTACTCTATTCTTATTTAAAAGATAGGCGTAATACCTATAAGCGTATACGCTGCTCTAATTAGATTATAGATTAGTAGAAGCTTTTCTTATAAGCTTAGACTAATACTATCTAAAGTATTTTATAAACTACTATTCTAACTTCTTATTAGAAGAGCGTAGAGTATAGATATATAAGAAGCTTATATTATAGAGCTAAGTAGTAGTAAGCGCTACCTCTATCTAGAGGTACTTAGGTAGATTAGCCTCTTCTCTTATCTTAATCTATTTAGTAATAATCTTTTATCTAGCTCTTTTAGCTACTCTATTAGACTTATAGATATATAGAGAAGTAGGCTCTAGCGTAATACTATACTCTCTTATCTATATCTTATAGCGTAAGTTACTACACTATAGATTAGTTAAAAAGTTATTATTAGAGCTAATTCTTATAATAAGTAAGTAATAATAGGTCTAGATAAGCGCTTAAAACTTCTTAAAAGCCTTTATTATCTTCTTTATCTTCTTAGAAAAGAGTAGATAAAGGTAGACTTTACTACTATACTTATTCTTAATAAGTAGAATCTACTTCTTTTCTAAGCGCTCTTTAGATATATTAAAAAGGTTCTATATAATTCTCTAGAAGAGTTAGAAAGCTTGCTTCTTTAGCTAATAAGAGATAACTTACTTTATATAAGTTAGAGCGTAGAACTTATACTATATACGCGTAGGCTCTTTAATTCTTACTCTCTAAGTATTATGTATAAGTGCCTTAAGCGCTTTAGAGCCTAAGTACTTAGTGTAAGTATACTAAAGGTTTTCTAAGTTACTACGCAGCTAAGAAGTAAAGCTAGACCTAGTTCTAGATATTACGTTTATAATAGAAGTATTATAAATAGTAATAGGCTTATATTTTATAAATGTTAGGTTTAGCTTACGTTATAAAGTAGCTACTATAGTACTTCTTACTAGTAAGCTAGTATAAAGAGTATTATTAAGACCTAGGTACTAGATTCTAAATTAATTAAGGTAAGCTTTTAAAACTATATTAATATAGAAGCACTCTATAACTATAATACTAGTAAGTATAAGATTAACGTATTTACTACTTATAAGCTTAATAAAGCTCTTTAGAATACGCGTACTATAACTAAGAATAGAAAAAGCTTATATACTTATCTTAACTATCTTAAAGCTTCTAGCTAGTTTAAAGTCTAATAATAGAGAGAAGTAGTTAACTAAGTAGATTACTACTCTATTATTAAGAATAGTGCTAGCTAAGAAAGAGTAAGCGTTATAGTCTATAGTAGAGTAGACACCTAGCGTTAGCTAAAGTATACTTAGGTTAAGAAGCGTAGTAACTACGCTTCTAGAGTACTTTTTATTATTATATAAGCTTTCTAAGAAGCTTAGAATAGAGTATCTCTTACTAATAAGCTTTATACGCGTCTTTTTAAAGTACTTTATACTTAAGTATTTAATAATTATATCTTTATTCTCTTATAAGAGCTATTAGAAGCGCTTCTACTTAGCTCTAATAGTAGTAAGTATATTATAGTACTTTTTAATAAGCTAGTAGTAGATCTAAAACTTTAGAGTAGCGTAAGAGTAGGTAGTAAGCTTAGCCTAGTTTAGTAACTTAGACTTAGCGCTAGCTTTATTAGTAGATAGAGCTTCTCTAATAGAGGTAAAGATTCTATATAACTTAGAGTAGACTACCTAATACTATATAAGTACTAAAAAGAAGATTCTAAGCTAAGAAAGTGTAAAGATCTTTATACTAAGCGCCTAAGTAGTAATTATATTATACTTTATCTAAATTACCTAGTTTATTACTATTCTAGGTATTAGCGCGTTAAGAAAGTTATAGATAGTAAGCGTACTATCTACTTTAGAAAGCTTATACGCCTTTACGTGTATATAGAGCATGTTCTACTTATAGTACTACTACTCTAGGTTAGTCTTTACTAGCTTAGCCTTACCTAAGTAAGTATAGTAGTTTTTTCTAATCTACTTCTTAGTTATATTATTATAAGGCTGTAGTTATATCTTAAGAAACTTTATAATTATATAAAGAGACTAGTCTTAGCTTTTAGCTAGCTTAATTTATACTAGAAGTAGTAGAAGTAGATTAATAGTTATATTAACCTACCTCTTAAGCTTTCTAAGCCTACTTTAGGTACTTACTAGAAGAGTAGATTTAAGCTTCTACACTACTAGTTTCTTATTCTAGAGCGCTTTCTTATCGCGCTTACTAGTTTCTCTCTCTAGGTAGATAGAATAATTAGAAGCTTTAAAAAGGCTATTTCTAGAGAAGAGTATTACTAGGTTAATCTTCTTCTATACTTCTAGAGAGCGCGCGTTAAATTTAAGCTACGTAAACTACTTAGGCTAAGTAGAGCGTTTTTTAAGAATTACGCTACTTATTAGAATAAGTGTTAAGCTTACTAAGAGGCTGTAGTTACTTATAGCTACTTATAGAGAAGGTAGTAAGTAGCGTACGTATTACTAATATACTTAGAGTTATTAGAGAGAAGTGCTACTATAGGCGTAGGTAGTTAATATAGAGAGAGCTATAGAAAGCTAGTTATCTTACTTATTATAAGGTAAAGAGTTAAATAAAGATTAGAGAAGCGTCTAAATATATTATTTATAGCGTTATTATTACGTAGAGAGAATAATACCTATACTTTAAAGCGCTAGGCTTATAACTATAGAGAAAATTAAGCTAGAAATAATAGATTTAGGTAATTAGAATTATAATTACTACTCTTATAAGATTAGATAAGAGTAGTGTAATATATATAGGTAAGCGCGTAAAATACTAGTATAAAAGAGAGAAAGTACGTAATTAACCTAATAGGTGCTTAAATACCTATTATAATAGTTATTAATTCTTTACCTAATCTTTTTATAGAAGAGGTTAATAGTAAAAAGCTTACTATTTATAGAATAACTAAAGTAAATATTACTATTACTAATTTATAGAGCTACGTAAAGATATAGTATATTCTATTTATAGTATCTAATCTAAATAGATATACTATATATTTAGAATTACTATAGATTAATTACTATAACTCTAGATTAAACTACGCTTTATAGTGTATACTTTTTAAAAGTAATAAAGCTAAAAATATTAGCTCTTTTTAAAAGATTATAGTAAAAGATATCTAATTATTTAAAAAAAGTATATATAATTCTAGTGTAAATATATATATATATCTAGTAGACGTAGTAGATTAGAATAATCTATTCTTAGCTTAAATAAGTAATATATCTCTACTATATATAAAGTTTATTAATATTTATTCTAAGAAGAACTTAGTAATTATTACTAAGTATAGTCTATAAGATCTAGCTCTAAACCTAGAGCCTAAGACTAATCTACTATATATACTATTATATAATCTTTCTTAAACTAAGTTAAAGCTTCTTAGAAAGTATTTAGAAGAGTATATAGTATAAAAGTAGATAAAACGCTTAAAGTTACTAGCTAGCGTACTTATTCTTTTTATTAAAAAGAAAAATAGCTTTATAAAACTATATATTAACTATTATAGCTTAAATAAGATTATAATTAAGAATAGATATCTACTACCTCTAATTATAGAGTCTTTAGATTACTTAGCGTAAGCTAAGTACTACACTAAGCTAGATATATAAGAAGCTTACTATAGAATTTATATCTAGAAAGAAAATAAGTAGAAGACTATATTTTATACTAGATATAGTTATTTTAAGTATACTATAATATCTTTTAGCTTTATAAATATACTTACCTAGTTCTAGATATATATTAACTAGACTTTTATTAGTCTAATTAATATATTATATATTATCTACTTAGATAATATTCTTATCTTTTTAAATACTTTTAAAGAATATAAGATATATATTAAAAAAGTCTTATAGAGACTACGTAAAGCTAAGCTTTACTTAAAGCTTAGTAAGTATAAGTAGTATATCTAATACACTAAGTACCTTAGTTATATTATTATATCTAATAGAATTAAGATTAACTAAAACTATATTAAGAATATCTAGAATTAGCCTAAACTACGCACTATTTATAATATTTAGGTATTTATTAGCTTTATAAACTACTATTACTAATTTATTACTAGTTTTTCTAAATTAGCTCTACTATTAACTATTTTAATCTAGAAAAGTTTAGATATAGCTAAAGGTAGCTACACTATATAAAGAGAAAAGAGCTAGTTTCTAGATATTAGTAAAGCTACTAGAAAGACTTTCTATAAGCTTAAGAACTTTTTCTTAAAAAAGCTAATCTTAGCTTACTTTAAAAGAAATTATAAGATAAAAATTAAAGTTAATATATCTAAAGATATAATATTAGATATTCTAAGCTAATATATTATAGAATTATCTAAGCTAAATAACTAGTATCTAGTTAACTTCTATTTACGTAAGCTTATTATAGTAGAGTATAATTATAATATATATAATTAAAAGTTATTAGCTATTATTAAAAGTTTAGAATATTAGTAATATTACTTTAAGAGTATTTATTTTAAGATCTTTACTAATTATATAAACTTTAAGTAGTTTATAGAAACTAAAGCTTTTAACTATTATTAAGTTTAGTTTTATCTAGTACTTATATAATATAATTTTAACTTAATTTATTAGCCTAGAAGTACTAATCTAGTAGATAGTCTATTATACTATTTTAATTATATAGCTAAGTTATAGAAGCTAGTCTAAAAGTATAATAAAGCTTTTATATAGTCTATAAGAAATATTATTTTTGTTAAAAGTAAAAAGATTTTCTTAGCTATAGCTACGCTAATAAGATTTAGCTCTAGATTAGAACTACTAAATAAATTAAGTAAAGTACTTAATAAGTTTAAGTAAGTTAATTAAACTAAACTAAAGAAGTAAAAGCTTATAGAATACTAGAATACTTTTAATAAAGATAGTAACTTCTCTTTAGATAAATTAGACTTAGATATAAAATAAATAAATCTATTAGAATCTATTATAGATTATAGTTACTACTAGAAGCTTACTAATATAGAAAGTAAGTTAAAGGTACTTATAGAGTACTATAATAATCTACTAGTAGAATATTTTAGAGTAAGACGTATATTAGAAAAACTTTAATATTAATATATCTAGAAGAGTATAAGAAAAGATATTACTAAGTATTACTATAATTACTTAGCCTATCTAAGAGAATGTCTTAGAGCTACTAAGTCTAAGTAATTTTTAGTAGAGGTAATAAGTACTAATAAGAAATAGAAAGTAGCTCTAAAGTAGTAGCTCTAAAACGTTTAAACTCTACTACCTAAGAGTCTAGATAAAATCTAAGTAAGCTATTTTATATAGAATAACTACGTAAATTTAATACTTTACTTAGCTTATTAATAGCTACTTATATTATAAAGTTATAGAGTAAAGAAGTTTAGAGCTAAATTTTAAAGTTCTTTATATAATTACTATACTTACTACTAGTATAGTCTACGTATAGCTAGAATTTAGTACTTATAGCTAAATTTTAATATCTATAGCTAAATTTTAAGCTTAAAGTAAAGCTAAAATTAGATATCTATAGTTAGAATTAGTTACTAAATTAAGCACTTAAAATAGGCGCCTCTATAGCTAGAATTTAGTACCTCTATAGCTAAAAAAGAGTACCTTTATAGCTAATTTTAACGCCTATAGCTAAATTTTAATATCTATAGCTAATATTTTAGGCTTAAAGTAAGACTAAAATTAAGTATTTATAGTTTAAATTAGTTACTAAATTAAGTACTTAAAATAGGCACTTCTATAGCTAGAATTTAGCGCCTCTATAGCTAAAAAAGAGCGCCTTTATAGCTAATTTTATTACTTATAGCTAAATTTTAATATCTATAGCTAAGATTTTAGACTTAAAGTAAGACTAAAATTAAGTATCTATAGTTAGAATTAGTTACTAAATTAAGCACTTAAAATAGGCGCCTCTATAGCTAGAATTTAGCGCCTCTATAGCTAAAAAAGAGCGCTTTTATAGCTAATTTTATTATCTATAGCTAAATTTTAATACTTATAGCTAATATTTTAGACTTAAAGTAAAGCTAAAATTAAGTATCTATAGTTAGAATTAGATACTAAATTAAGTACTTAAAATAGGCGCTTTTATAGCTTATTTTTATACCTAAATTTAGTACTTATAGCTAAAATTTAATATCTATAGCTAAATTTTAGTATCTATAGCTAGATTTTAGACTTAAAGTAAAGCTAAAATTAAGTATCTATAGTTAGAATTAGTTACTAAATTAAGTACTTAAAATAAGCGCCTCTAGAGTTAAATTTAGTGCCTTTATAGCTATATATACTCTATTATACTTAGTATTAGTAGCTAGCTAGTCTAGAATATTATTTCTCTAGCTCTAGAGCACGCTAGCTCTACCTTCTCTTATTATATCTTACTACTTATTATCTTTATCTTTCTATCTACCTTCTTACTAAATTACGCCTTAGGTACTTTATTTTATCTTACTATAGTATACTATCTTTATATCTACTTACTTACGCTCTTTTTTCTACTAGAATTATATTAACTAAATATACTTACTTTAAAATTAATATATTTCTACTATAGATATAAGCTTTACTACTACTCTAATCTATCTTTTTACTACCTCTATAACTTTATAAACACCTATTACTACCTCTAAGTCTACCTCTAAGTATACTAGAAAAGCCTCTATTACTATTATCTTCTATAAGTATATTATTATTATTATTATTATTAAAGTACTATATCTATAGTAAACGTTAGAGAGAGAGTTTTATTAAATTCTATAGTTATATATAGTAAGTATAAGGTATTTAGAAAATATACCTATAATAAAATTACTATATAGAGTTACTAACTACGTTTTATTACTCTACTCTATATTAATACTTTACTATAATAACTTTATAAAAAGCTAAGACTAAATAATTTCTTTAAGTCTAGTAGTAGTATAATAACTACTAGCTTTTCTAAAGACTAGAGTACTACTAGCTCTTCTAAACACTAGAGCACTACTAGCTCTTCTAAATACTAAAGTACTACTAGCTTTTCTAAATAATAAAGTACTACTAGCTTTTATAAATACTAAAGAACTTTACTTTCTACTATATTCTTTTATACTAGTACTATTATAAAGAAAATTAAGCTAGAAATAATAGATTTAGGTAATTAGAATTATAATTACTATTCTTATAAGATTAGATAAGAGTAGTGTAATATATATAAGTAAGCGCGTAAAACACTAGTATAAAAGAGAGAAAGTATATAATTAACTTAATAGGTACTTAAATATCTATTATAATACACTTTCTAGGTAAGCTATATTACGTATAGGTTATCTATTTTTAGCTACGTGCTACTTATATAAGTATTACGTAATTAAGTAAGGCTATATATGCCTAGACGCGCGTAATAATAATAAAGCTAGTATCTACTAATATTTTTAGCTTTAATAATTACTAAAATACTAACTATAAGTACTCTCTAGAAGCTTCTATCTTACTCTAAAGCGTCTACTAGTTACTATATAAAGCTTTAGTAGCTTATAAGATTATCTCTAAAGTACTCTAGATACTTATAGTGCTAGTTACTACTTCTAGTAAGTAGTCTAACTATAAGCTAATAGCCTATTAGTCTATAAGCTACTTAACTTATTAGTAAGCGCTTACTATAGCTATTTATATAGATTCTTTAGCTAATAAGTAGTAAAAATAAGTTTAATAGCGCCTAGTAGCTATAGCTACTAGCTAAGCTATCTATATCTACTATAACGCTGCTACTACTACTACTACTAGAGAGGCCTCTACTTCTTAGAATAAGAAGAAGTAAGCTTTAGGCGTAGTAGTGCGCAAAAAATAAGAGAAGAAGAAAGAGTAGCCTAGGCTCTCTATTAGTGCTCTCTTTCTATTACATCTGCTAAGAGTAATACTCTATATTAGATATATCTAAAGCGCGCTTACTAGTTATAGTAAAGAACTTTACTTTAACTAAGTAGGTAAGAAGAATATTTAGTATAAGTAGTATAGTTATAAGTACTTATGTAACTCTATGTAAGTCTTTAAGCTTCTAGACTACTATTTACTTATACTAACTATTTATAGATCTAAGATTATAAAGCTAATAGCTTTTAAGTTTATTTACTCTCTTTAGTTTAGAAGTAAGTAGAAATAGAATAGGCTACGCGTAGCTATTAAGTTTCTTCTAAATAAAAAGAGAGTTTATAGAATTAGCGCTCTACTAATATAGGCTAAGTAGTATAAAGTAGCTTATAGTTATATAGAGGCTAAAGCTAAGGTAGATAATATAGCTTTAATAGCTCTTAGTAAAGTTAAGAGCTCTAAGTAAGTATCTTCTCTACCTATACCTCTAGTTTTAACTAGTAAGGCTAGGTAGTTAGAGTATATAGTAGCTTAATAGAAGCTTCTTTATACTAGCTATATAGAGAGGTAGTAAGCGTCTAGAGAAAAAGTAAGATCTCTTTATCTAGTTATAGAGCGCCTAGAGTAGAGTCTAGTACTACTCTATAAATATATAATTAGACTTACTAACCTTTCTTATACTTATTACTTATCTATAAGCCTTAATTAGTATTCTTATAAGCTATCTATCTAAGATTTAGCTACTTCTTAAAGGCTTTAAACTTCTACTTAGATAAGTACTTAGTAAGTCTATCTACTAATATATTAATAGTAGGCTTATAGAGCACTTTAAAAGAGCTTTTACTATACTTCTAGTAAAGCTATATATTCTAGATATTAATATAGCAAAGCTTAGTAGAGATTCTTTTACTACTCTCTACTATAAGCCTAATAGTCTATTAATTATTATAGAAAATCTACTAAGCGCTAGTAATAAGTAGCTAAAGCTTAGTAAATAAGCGCTTTAAAACTATAGTTTCTTTAGTAATAGTCTTAAGAGTAAGAAGCTTTACCTTAGTAGTTAAAGTTATAACTATTAACTAGTAAGTAGCCTACTATATAATTAGGTCTCTAAATAGTATTATAATAAATCTATAAAAGAAGTAGTGTATCTTAGTATTATCTATAAAGCTTACGTCTTTATAGATCTAGAGCTTCTTATCTAACCTTACTCTTTTACTATACGTAATACTTTTATATTATAAGTAGTATAGATATATAATAAGATGCTCTACTACCTTAAAGTAAGCTAGAGAAGAATTAGTTAGAAACTAAAAGAGCTAGAAAACTATATATATAATGTTAGAGTATATTATAATAGTAGAGTATAACACTAAGCTAATACACTTTTAATAGACTTTAATCTTCTACTTTAAAGCGTTTTCTTAGTACTTTAGAAGCTTACTAGCTAGTAGAGGTATCTTTAGAAAGTAGCTACTATCTTTAAAACTAAACTTCTTTATAATTTTATTAAGGTAGGTATTATAAAGTAGTAAAATAGTGCCTATAGAGTAATTACGTATAACGCGCACCTCTAAGAACTAGTTTACTACTTCTTTATTATTAATCTTATAGGTCTTCTTAATTCTACTAAGTAGCTTAGTTACCTCTAGGTAGTATAACTTAGTAAATATAAGTAGAATATTATCTACGTAGAAGAGTATAAAGACGTATTAAGTAGTGTTATAGTATAAATAGAGCTTCTCTTTACTAGCTTATAGGCTAAGCTTTAAAAAAGTATTTAAGAAGTTATTATACTAGAGAAGAGAGCTCTTACGTATACTATAAAGAGCTTTTTTAAGCTTAGTGTAGTAGCTCTTTCTCTAAAAGCTATCTAGAAGCTTATAGTATACTAGCTTATTACTACTAACCTTAGCGTTTAAAAAAGCTACTATAATATTAAGCTACTAGATCTTTATATTAAATTTAGTAGTAATAGCTATTACTAGATAGAAGAATTACGTAGTAAGTATAGTAGTATAGGTTAAGTAGAGTATATTCTTAGCCTATATATCTCTACGCACTATAAGGCGTGCCTTATACTTTATAAAGTAGCTATTCTTATCTACTTTATATATAAAAATCTACTTAAGTAGTAGAAAGTATTCTTTACTACTTATATACTCTACTTTCTTCTAGATATTAGCTATAAGTAGCGTATTAATCTTCTAATATACTACTACCTTAAACTTATTCTTATAGAGATAGTTATAGAAGTGCTTCTAAAGCGTTAGAAGCGCTAAAAAGTTATTCTAATAGACTTAGTCTTTATTAAGCTTATCTATAATTATAGTAGTAATAATATAATATAGTATTGCGTGCGCGCAGCCTAATAACTATTTAGAAGTACTATAGTAGATTTCTAAGTTATTAAGCTACTTAGAGTTAAATAGTAAGGTATAGATATCTATACCTCTAAGATTATTATAATTATTATAACTACTTAGGTAATACTTACTTCTACGTATAGAAGGTCTATAGACCTTTTTTACGTACTTACGCTTAGTAGATAGATTTTATAGATTAGATAGAAAGCTATTAGATACTTCTTTATCTTAAGAGATGTTTATTACTATAGGTAATAGAAGTCTATTACCTTAGAAGTTATCTCTCTACGCACCTAATAAGCTTACTAATCTAGTTACTATAGACTAGTACTTGCTAGAATTAACGCGTCTATTACTAAGCTACTTAGTAATACTTATTATATTAGAAGGCTCTAGTATAGCCTTTAGTAATAGTAGTTCTATAGCGCGTTTAGTAAGCCTTATACGTACTCTCTACATCTCTCTAGCCTAGAGATCTACTTATATAAGACCTAACTTTTCTAGATAAGCTTCTAATAGGCTATTAAGTAGCTTATCTATTTAGTTAAGTAGTAGCTTACTATTATCTACGTTACCTTACTAAAAGAGTAATAGAAGCTTATTATAAGCCTTTACTATATTCTTCTACTTATTCTTATAGAGAATATTAACTATAATATAAGCATTCTTCTTAGAAGACTTCTACTCTCTACTACTATAGAAGAGCTACTTATTAAACGTTACGTTACACGTAGTAAATACTTCTCTTAGTAATAGAACCTATATATAGTATATATTAGAAGCTTAATAGCTTACTAAATAACTAATATATTTTCTAGGTAGTGTTTTAAAGCTCTTTAGCTTACGTCTAGCTACTCTATTTTTATTTAAGAGATAGATATAATATCTATAGGCGTATACGCTACTCTAATTAGATTATAAATTAGTAGAAGCTTTTTTTATAAGCTTAGGCTAATACTATTTAAAGTATTCTATAAACTACTACTCTAACTTCTTATTAGAAGAGCGTAGAGTATAGGTATATAAGAGGCTTATATTATAGAGCTAAGTAGTAGTAAGCACTACCTCTATCTAGAGGTACTTAGATAGATTAGCTTTCTTTCTTATCTTAATCTATTTAGTAATAATCTCTTATCTAGCTCTTTTAGCTACTTTATTAGGCTTATAGATAAAAGAAAAAGTAGGCTCTAGCGTAATACTATACTTTCTTACCTATACTTTATAGCGTAAGTTACTACGCTATAGATTAGTTAAAAAGTTATTATTAGAGCTAATTCTTATAATAAGTAGATAATAATAGGTCTAGATAAGCGCTTAAAACTTCTTAAGAGCTCTTATTATCTTCTTTATTTTCTTAGAGAAAAGTAGATAAAGATAAACTTTACTACTATACTTATTCTTAATAAGTAGAATCTACTTCTCTTCTAAGTACTCTTTAAGTATATTAAAAAGGTTCTACGTAATTCTCTAGAAGAGTTAGAGAGCTTACTTCTTTAGCTAATAAGAGATAACTTACTTTATATAAGATAAAGCGTAGAACTTACACTATACGCGCGTAGGCTTTTTAATTTTTACTTTCTAAGTATTATGTATAAGTACTTTAAGCGTCTTAGAGTCTAAGTAACTAGTGTAAGTATACTAAAGGTCTTCTAAATTACTACGTAGCTAAGAGATAAAGCTAGATCTTATTCTAGATATTATATTTATAATAGAAGTGTTATAAATAGTAATTAGCTTATATTTTATAAATATAAGATTTAGTCTATACTATAAAGTAGCTACTATAGTACTTCTTACTAGTAACCTAGTATAAAGAGTATTATTAAGACCTAAGTACTAAATCTTAGATTAGTTAAGGTAAGCTTCTAAGACTATATTAATATAGAAGCGCTCTATAACTATAATACTAGTAAGCGTAAGATTAACGCGTTTACTACTTATAAGCTTAATAAAGCTCTTTAGAATATATATACTATAACTAAGAATAGAAAAAGCTTATATACCTACTTTAACTATCTTAAGAGTTCTAGCTAGTTTAAAGTCTAATAATAGAGAGAAGTAGTTAACTAAGTAGATAGCTACTCTATTATTAAGAATAGTACTAGCTAAGAAAAAGTAAGCGTTATAGTCTATAGTAGAGTAGACACCTAGTGTTAGCTAAAGTATATCTAAGTTAAGAAGCGTAGTAACTACGCCTATAGAGTACTTATTATTATTATATAAGCTTTCTAAAAGACTTAGAATAAAGTATCTTTTACTAATAAGCTTTATACGCGCTTTTCTAAAGTACTTTATATCTAAGTATTTAATAATAGTATCTTTATTCTCTTATAAAAGCTATTAGAAGCGCTTCTACTTAGCTCTAATAGTAGTAAGTACGTTATAGTATTTTTTAATAGGCTAGTAGTAGGTCTAAAACCTTAGAGTAGCGCAAGAGTAGGTAGTAGGCTTAGTCTAGTTTAGTAACTTAGACTTAGCGCTAGCTTTATTAGTAGATAAAGCTTCTCTAATAGAGGTAAAGATTCTATATAACTTAGAGTAGGCTACCTAATACTATATAAGCGCTAAAAAGAAGATTCTAAGCTAAGAAAGTATAAAGATCTTTACACTAAGCGCCTAAGTAGTAATTATATTATACTTTATCTAAATTACCTAGTCTATAGCTATTTTAGATATTAGCGTATTAAGAAAGTTATAGGTAGTAAGTATACTATCTACTTTAGAAAGCTTATAAGCCTTTACGCGTATATAAAGCGCGTTCTACTTATAGTACTACTACTCTAGGTTAGTCTTTACTAGCTTAGCCTTACCTAAGTAAGTATAGTAGTTTTTTCTAATCTACTTCTTAGTTAAATTATTATAAGGCTATAGTTACGTTTTAAGAAACTTTATAATTATATAAAGAGACTAGTCTTAGCTCTTAGCTAGCTTAATCTACACTAGAAGTAGTAGAAGTAGGTTAATAGTTACGTTAACCTACTTCTTAAGCTTTCTAAGCCTACTTTAGGTACTTACTAGAAGAGTAGATTTAAGCTTCTATACTACTAGTTTTTTATTCTAGAGCACCTTTTTATTACGCTTACTAGTTTCTCTCTCTAGATAGATAGAATAATTAGAAGCTTTAAAAAAGCTATTTCTAGAGAAAAGTATTACTAAGTTAATTTTTTTCTATACTTCTAGAGAGTACGCGTTAAATTTAAGCTGCGTAAACTACTTAGGCTAAGTAGAGTATCTCTTAAGAATTATGCTGCTTATTAGAATAAAAGTTAAGCTTACTAAGAGGCTATAGTTACTTATAGCTACTTATAAAGAAGGTAGTAAGTAGCGTATATATTACTAACGTGCTTAGAGTTATTAGAGAGAAGCGCTACTATAGGTATAGGTAGTTAATATAGAGGCACTATAGTAGGCGTATATAGTTAATACGTAGAGAGCTAGTAATAGCTAGTTATCTTACTTATTATAAGAAAAGAAGTTAAATAAAGATTAGAGAAGCGTCTAAATATATTGTTTATAGCGTTATTATTATATAAAGAGAATAAAACCTATACTTTAAAGCGCTAGACTTATAACTATAGAGAAAATTAAGCTAGAAATAATAAATTTAGGTAATTAGAATTATAATTACTATTCTTATAAGATTAGATAAGAGTAGTGTAATATATATAGATAAGCGCGTAAAATACTAGTACAAAAGAGAGAAAGTACGTAATTAACCTAATAGGTGCTTAAATACCTATTATAATAACTATTACTACGTACTATAGTAATTTTATATAAATAGCTAAGTAGCTATTCTATAAATTTAAAAAAAGTACTACTTATATTAGATCTCTTATATAGCTTATTTACTACTATACTAAGAAGATTATAGCTATTTATAAAAAGAAGAAATATTTTAAAAGATTAGCTATATACTATAAGTAAAAAGTAACTAAAGCTAAAAGTAAAGTTAAATTATACTATAATAAAGTATAGAGCGTATATAGAGAAAGTAGAAGGTATTAGAAGTAGATTAACTTCTTAAATAAGATAGTATATAAAGCTAATAATATTATCTATAAAGCTATTTATCTATACTCTACTAGCCTATCTAAGTTAGATAGATTAATTAGTAATTAGCTTTTTTTATATTTTAGGCTTATAATACTATCTTTTATATTAATCTTACTTTTTCTATTACTATAAAGTTATAGCTTTTACTTTTTAATAAATAAAAAGCGCTATTAAATTTATAAAGTATAGTCTATAGTGTAGATATTATAAAAGTAATTATATAGCTAAAAACTTTACTTTTTAGCTACTTTATAACTAGTACTTTTACTAGTCTTTAGGCTAATACTCTACTTATAATATCTATAATAGCTCTACCTATCTACTAGCTCTAAAGCTTAGCGCCTAAAATTTAAAATCTAAGTAACTACTTAAGCTATCTACTAGTATACTAAGTTTTTATCTATAAAGACTATAGCGCTATCTATAGTTAGACTAAATATCTTAAGAAATTTTACTAAGTTAAGAAGAAAAAGTAGTAAGCGCTAGATAAACGCTATTAGATTAGTACTCTTCTACTTACTAATCTAAGAGATATTACTCTTCTACTACTAAATTAACTACTAATACTACTTTTAGATACTTTAATTCTAGTCTACTCTTATACCTATATAGACTATATATTTATTACTAAGAACTATAATAAGATTTAGCGCTATTATAATAAGGCCTATAACTAGAGAATAAGCTTCTAAGACTAAGAGTCTTAGGCTTATATTTAAGCGTAGATATTCTTCTATACTAGTAGCTTTTAGAAATACTTTAAAGTATAGCCTATTACTAAAGATAAAAGTAGTACTTTCTTTAGCAAAATTTTACTTATATTATAAGAAATTTAAAGTTTATAGATAAAGTATATAAAGTTACTTACTATAGCTAACACTATAGTTATAAAAACTAACTATACTAGCTAGTTTAAAAGAAATTACTAGCTAATTTATCTTACTAAGTATAATCTTCTCTACCTTTACTAGGTAAGCTATATACCTAATAAAGATAATATACTACTTACTTAGATAGCTACTATTATTAAATAAATAATTAAATAGATAGTTAGTAAGCTTTCTACTTTTAGGCTTAAGAGTAGACGCTAGTTATAAAGCTCTAACACTAAGTAAATTAATCTACGCCTAATAGTACGCTTATAAAACTTAGAAAGCTAGAAGTAGTATACTAGATATATAAAACGCTTTATCTACTATCTACTATATATTTATAATATCTAAGAGATAGGCGCTAATAGTAGTAGAAGTAATTTATTTTAAACTTAGCTTAGTATAGAGAGTAAACTAGATTTAGATACTAATAGTTAGACTAGTTTTTTACTATACTATAGAGATAAAATATATAATATAAAGTAGCTATTTCTCTAGACTAGTAGCTAAAAGTAACTTACTAAAGACTTTATTAGCGCTATATACTTAGATAGCCTAGCCTTTTAAATTACTTATCTTCTATATCTATTTTAAGAGTTTATATTTTATATTACTAGAGATAAGCTCTTTAGTAGTAGATTAATTTACTTTTTTACTATTATAGATATTAATAAAACTACTAACTACTTATAAGAAGCTTATAATTACTTTTATATACTAGTAGAAGTAGTATACTATATACGCGTATTAGCTATTAAAATTCTACTTTCTATAACTAATTACTAATAGTAGACTAAGTAAGATAGAGAGAATTTTATCTAGGTAAGAAAGTAGTACCTAGTTAATAGTACGTATAGCCTCTTTAGTAAGATACTAAGTCTTTTAGTATATTTAAAGTATATTATATTAAATACTACTAACACTTTTATCTTATAGTAGTCTAAAGATAGAAGTACTTTATATATATATAGTTAGCTAATCTTATTAACTAGTATAAGAGAAGATTATACTTAATATATTATAGTTAGATTAAGTATTTTTATTCTTTATATACTATATAGCTTTAATAAGCTCTTAAGTACTAGCTTTATATAATACGTAATAAGCGTAATCTACTCTACTATATATTTTCTCTACCTAAGAGCTTAGCTCTATTAAGTAACTATACTAATATATATAAAACTCTATTATATATAATTACTTCTCTCTTACTTTAATAATCTACTAGTATAGTAAGCTACCTTAAAACTAAAAGAGAAGCCTTAGTTACTCTACTAACTTATTAAAGCTTATAAAAGACTTTCTATAGTATTTTATATCTTAGCTTAGTCTAATCTAATAGTAAATAACTAGAGATAACTCTAAGTGTTTTTATTATTCTCCTCTATAAGCCTCTATCTTCTAGCTTCTTAGCCTTAACTATATAGCTAAACCTTAGTTCTTTTATTAAGAGCTCTAACGCTATATAAATAGTAAAGAGAAAGTTACTAAGAAGAACTAGAGTCTAGAAAAGAGCTAATAGCTTATTAAAGTCTAGAGAATACTAGATTAACTATAAGATATATTATAATAAGTATATAGTAGTAAGACTAGAATTACTAAGTATAAGAAGCTTTTAATAACCTAAGTTATTATCTATATAACTTACTAGCTAGCTACTATAATACTAAAGAAGCTACTTTTCTACTAGAGAAGCTACTATTATATTTAAGCTACTATCTAGATAAGTCTCTATATAAGTAGCTATAACGCTAGAGAAGCTAGTATTTCTATTAGTAAAACTACTATTATATTTAAGCTATTATTTAAATAAGTCTCTAGATAAGTAGCTATAACACTAAAGAAGCTAGCGTCTTTATTAGAAAAGCTACTATTATATTTAAGCTATTATTTAAATAAGCCTCTAGCTATTAGATAGCTTATACTACTAGTAGCTTTAATAGCTTAGTAGCTCTATTCTTATAGCCTAAGATAGATAGTGCGTTTTATACTCTTACTTCTATAGCTTTACCTCTCTAGACGCTTCTAAAAAAACTCTTATATATAATATTTACTACTACTTAGTCTTATATATCTAATAATATAATAGTTAAAGCTTTACTTAATACTACTCTCTTTTTACTTTCTATTCTACTATCTATAAAATACCTAATAATATAGTACTTTATATACTTATTAAAACTAGAAAAGTAGTATAATAAGATAAGATAAGAACTTCTTTTACTATTTATATTATATTTATAAAAACCTCTTAAGTAAGCTATATACTTTTATATCTTAGTCTTTACTTTCTCTATAAAAGTATATAAACTACCTATTTAATACTCTCTTCTACTTTATTTTCTTATCTCTTTCTAACTCTTTCTTATTCTACTCTACTACTTATCTATTAAATATATTCTCTAATCTCTATACTATAGCTTTACCTAGTAAAGTAACTACTATAATATCTAGTTTTAATATTAGTACTCTACGTAAGAGTAGTAGTAGTAGTAGTAGTAGTAAGAATCTTTCTAGTAGTAGTTATAGTAGTAATATTAGTTCTATAGCTTTTTCTACTCTAAAGAGAGAGTCTCTAGTTATAGTAATAATATAGCTTAGTAAGTGCCTTTATAATCTATTAAGTACTATCTAGCTAATATACTTCTAGTTTCTACTTTTCTTATAATAACTACTAATAGTAACTTTACTTATAATATAGCTAATACCTTTACTAACTATCTACGTACTAATTCTACTTTTTAATTCTTTATCTATATCTATAAGATTACTAAAACTTATCTAAGAGTTCTAAATAGTAATACTAGCGCAGCTAGTAATAGCTTCTATATTCTCTTTAGTATTAGTAGTGTAAACTCTAGTAAGTATTTATTTAACTTCTTTTACTATATAGGTTACTAGTATATCTTAGATAATAATAGCTTTATAATTAACTCTTAGAAGCTTACTATACTAGCTAAAATATAAAACTTCTATAATTAAGCTATAGAGCGTAGTATTACTATTAGTAGCACTATTTAGCTTTATAAAAACTATTTTACTATCTTTTTTCTATACTTTATTAATAACGTTTATTATTATATAGCCTTAGATAACTATAATAATACTAACTACGCCTATAACTACTATCTTAAAGAAGATTAAACCTATACTCTAGTTCTAGATTATAATAGAAAAATACTTCTAGGTAGCTACTATATTTTATACTAGATTAGAGGTAAGTATAAATATTCTTTTAGTAAGTTCTTTCTATAACTTATTAAGGCCTAAGCTAACTTATTATTCTCTTTTTAGAACTAGCCTATTCTATTATAGCTTTTATAGATTTCTAAACTACTAGTTATAATTCTCTTTCTAGTAAACTAACTAAGAGTAATAACTTCTATAAAAGCTAGATTAAGTATTATACTAACTTTCTACTTTCTAAAAGTATAACTACTTCTTTTACTCTTAAGAAAAGAACGCGCACTAATAAGGTTAATAATCTTACTAACTAGATTTACTAAACTTCTAGAGCTAAGGCTATAGCTTTATTAAGAACTTCTACTATAGAGATAGACTATTATACTAGCTAGTAGACTAGCTTTTATATAGCTTAGAATGCGTATACTTAGATAATAAACTATCTTTAATAATATACTAATAATTCTTCTAGTATTACTCTAGTAACACTAGAGAAGTAAAGTTTTTATTAATTAGCTTTAGACTTTAATTACGTAGTTAGTAGACTTTAGCTTTCTTAGAAAGTTAGCTAGTATAAATTCTCTAGCGTAGAGCGTCTAGAGCTAAACGTTACTTATATATCTAGTGTTAACTTCTACTATAGTATTAAGACTAATAGTAGTATAGGTTAGTTTTCTAAGCCTATAGTTTTTATACCTAGCTCTTTAATTCTACTAGCTAATAGTAAGATTTTAGATAAACTAGTAACTTAAGCTATTAGTCTCTATATAATTTAGAATTACTTTTCTTCTTTAGAAAAAGAAAATAATAGTAATTATAATAAGTTATACGTAGATCTATTCTATAATAATTCTATTAAGTATACCTCTACTAGTTAAGCTTCTTTAGCTTATAACTCTAATTCTTCTATAGATACTTTTTTTAGCTCTTTAGCTTAGTCTTAAACTATTTCTTTTTCTAGCTCTAGTAGTTCTTCTAGATAAACTATCTATTAGACTAGATTCTCTTCTAGGCCTTTATCTACTAATCTTACTTCTACTTCTACTAGTCTCTTTAAGTTATTAAAGCGTACTTTAGTAAGCTCTCTAAGCTATAATCTTACTACTTTTAGTAATATCTTAGACTTTAATTTTAACCTATCTAATATCTCTATTAGCTTTAATACTTCTAGCTTTAGTAGTCTCTTTAGTAGTTTTTCTTATAGTACTTATTCTTCTCTCTAACTAATTAACTTCTTTTATAGTAGCCTATCTTATAGCTTACTTTAGTTTCTACTTACTTACTTTAGAAGACCTAGTGCTACCTTTTAGTAGAGTTTTTAGTTTTTTTTTTTTATAGACCTTTACTTTTATAAAAAAAGTACTCTCTAGGTTTATTAAAGTATAGTAATATAAGTAAGATATCTCTACCTACTAATAATAAAAATAGAAAGAAGAAGAAGAAGTAGTATACTTAGTATAGTTACTATTACTACGCTTCTATTTTATACTTATTTTAAAATTAGAGAAAAGCTTATAGTTATAAGCTTCTAGATTATTTTCTAGTTTTAGGTCTAAAAGCTTATTAAGCCTACTAGTAGTATTTATAAAAACTTTCTATTTTTTCTTTTTCTCTTACTTTTTTTTATAAAATTCTAATAACTTTAAAAAAACTTATAAAATCTATTACTACTATCTACTACCTTATACTTATCTATTTTACTAACTACTTCTCTTTTTTTATATTCTTTAGCTATCTCTTAGCTAAATTTCTTATTACTTATCTTTTCTATAATTTTATTATACTATATAAATCTATTATAGTTAGTGTTTATATATAGAATACGTACTTTAATTATCTAGTGCCTCTAGAGGCTACTTATATTAGCTACGTAGTTATATAGTACTTTTAGATTATTCTTAGTAGATAGCTCTAAGTTATTATTAAAGTTAAGTAGTACTTCTATGTTAATAGATTCTTATTAAATAAACTTCTTTAGATAGTTACTAGTAGAGGTACTCTTAAGTAGAGTACTATTAAGTTCTTTAATAAAGTAGATACCTTTATTAGTAATTCTAGTAATATAGAAAAGGCTTCTCTAGTAGAGTTAGAGTTTCTAAAACCTAGATATATTAATATTAGAGAGAGTATTATAAAGTAAGATTAGGTCTTTAGACTCTATTAAGACTAAATAAAAGTTTACTTAGTTATTAAACTACTTCTTACTATTTTCTTAAAGATATACTATTCTATTAACTACTTTTCTAAGCTAGTTATTATAGTATTTAAACTACTTAGTCTAAAGAGTAATTAGGTTAGAAGTATCTCTAATACTTATCTAAGAAAGCGTCTACTATATAAAGATATAAAGTTCTACTAGTAAGATATATTTATAGCTAGTTATTAAGTAGATAGATATTTCTTTAGTTAAGTACTTTATTATAATCTAGTTAGTCTATAAAGCTAGATATAAGTTTAATATCTAGTTAGTCTTTATCTTATAAAGCGTACTAGTAAGTTTCTTATAGCTATACTTAATAAGGTTTTAGGCCTATAAGTAAAAAGCGCTTATAATAATCTAGTTAATACTATATAGCTTATATATATCTTTAATAAACCTTTTATTTTTAGAGCTTCTATCTATAGAAATCTTAATAGGTATACTCTATCTTATAAAAATATTCTTTTCTAGAAACTTAGTTACTTTTATAAATAAGTTCTCTATAAAAGTGTAAGCCTTTAAGTAATCTAATATATAATCTCTAGCTATAATAAGATACTTCTTTCTAGCTAAGCCTATAGATATATAGATAATATCTACTATAATCTACTTTTATAGTTTATTAGATTCTTATATAGAGTAGAGTTTCTTATTAAATTACTACGCTAAGTAGAATTAGTATTATAGATAGCTATATATAAAGGCGTTAATATTACTAAATATATAAAGCTAGAAGTATTAGTACTATATCTTACGCTAAGTGCCTTTACACTCTTAGTAGCTTAACTTATTATATATTATAGTAATAATAGTAGCCTAGTCTTTAGAGTTATTAACTACGCGCCTTAATAGCTTATAGAAGGCTAAATAAACTTATAATATATTTTTAATAACTTTAAATCTTCTACTTTACTATTATAGCTTATATATCTCTAAGTATAATAAGTTTCTAGAGTTTTATAAAGTTAGAAGCTATATTATAATATTATAGAAATACTTAGTATATAGATTATTAAGTACGTCTATATTAGTGCCTATTATATAATAGATATACTATAGATTCTAATAATATATAGAGCCTAGAAATAAAGCTATTACTTTAAGCTAGTAATTAATAAACTCTTCTATATTATTCTTAGACTTCTAGAGTAGAGGTTAACTCTCTAGTTCTAGTCTTTAGAAAAGAGTATTTATAACTACGTTCTTTTTACTTTTAATATAGTAAACTTTAAACTTTTATATATTAAGTAATATAAGCTATCTTATAATTAAAGCTTTAGATAGATTAGTAGTACTATAGTTAAGCTAGTTTACTAGCGTTTGCGTATTAGTTTTAATAATAAAATATATACTATAGATCTAAAAGTAAAACTTCTTTAGAGTAAAAAGTATAGCTTTACACTTATACTTACTAAAGTTCTAGTTTCTTTTAGTAACTATCTAAATACCTAACTTATATTACATAAAGTGTTAATAGTCTATTAAGTTCTTCTACTATAATACTATACTCTAGCCTTTCTTACTACTATTAATAGTAATAATAATTAGTTATAAGAGTTTATAATAATTAATTAATATTAGTACTAGAGCGTAAGTAACGTAGTGCTTAAGGTTATCTATAGCTATAGCTACTTTTTTTATCTAGAAGAAAATACTATTCTTATAAAGTAGATTAAAGAAAGCTAATATCTATTTTATAAAGCTTTTAATCTAGATATAGTAGTATATATAAATACCTAGAAATATATAAATATTCTTAGTAGAGGTATAGATAAACTATTTAGTAATTTTTTAAACTTTCTTCTACACTAGATAGCGTCTATACTTATTAATAATATACTCTATAACTTCTATACTATTATAGCACTAATTACTTTTAAATCTAGATATAGTAGTACTAGCTATCTTAAAGTTTCTTAGCACTTTATTAATATTAATAATATACTCTCTAATAAATTATTAAACTTCTAGTTTAAGAAGTTTTCTATTATAATTAGTCTTTAGCCTCTTTACTATAATATTGTCTATATAGAGTATATAGATATATAGAATTAAGTCTTATAAGATCTTTATTACTACTTATATAAACTTAGTAATAGAGTTAGTTATATCTATTAGTAGAGTATATTACTATATAAAACTATAGCTAGGCGTAAAGAAAGCTATAAGTAGTCTTAATAACTTATAGAGCTTTACTTAGTTATAACCTAAAAAGAAGTTAATTAAAAATATAACTTAATAGCTTATAAACTTTTTAGAAAACTTATCTAGATTTAGAGAAAAATTAGCGTTATAAATAGTAACTCTATTAATCTTTTAAGTATTATTAATTAAGTAGTACCTCTAATCTTTCTTCTTAACTAAGAACTAGAGATTACTATATAGGCTCTTACTATACTTAAGAGTACTATAACCTAGGCGCTTTTAGATTATCTTACTAACTTTAGCTTTAAGTTTTCTTAGAATAGAAAAGTTTTCTTCTTTCTATACTTTATAGAGAATAGTATTAATCTAAACTAGTAGTATAATGTCTAGGTAGATATAGCTAGATTTAGAGAAATTAAAGCTAAGAGTAGCTTTATAATAAAGAAAAACCTTAATAAGTATAGCTTTCTTATATAGTAATAGCTAAGAAGCTATTTTTATCTTATCTAGATATTTAGGTATAATATATTACTTTCTTATAAAGATAGCTATATAGTTCTTAATAAAGCGTTAGAACTATTTTTAGCTTTAATTAGAATTAGAAGATTATTAGACTTTTATATATTACTACTAATCTAGATATTCTTCTATAGTATAGAGTATAATAGTAGAGTTATAGACTAGTTAAATCTTTTTATTCTTAGACTTATATATAGTAGCTACTTTAAAATAGACTTCTATAGTAGCTTAGGCTTTAATATCTTTTTATATATAGTTTACTTTCTATAGTTAGTAAGTCTTAGACTAGTAGAGGTAGGCTAAGTTTTAAAGTATTTTATTAACTTTATTATTAAGATCTAGGTCTACTATAATAACTAGAACTTTTTTATTATCTTTAATAATAAGTTCTTCTTTCTTAGTACGCCTAATAGTGTTTTAAAAGCTATAGTTAATATATATAAACTTATTAGGTATATAGAGTAGATTCTATTTAATATCTTTATAGAAAGAGGCGTAGAAGCCTAGTTACGTAGTCTTTTCTAGAGGTACGTTAGTGCGCTCTACTACTACTTACTATACTCTTTTACTTCTAGCTAACTTTAGAATCTATTAGAGCTATATAATATACTCTATTATATAATCTAATAGATTATTAGGTTTATAGATAACTTTATTCTAGCTAGTGCTAGATATTAGTTAAAGCTACTATATATTATCTATTTCTAGGTTTTTAATATAAAGAAAGGCACTAAGACTAGAACTTAGGCTTCTAAGTCTTTTAGCTAGATTAAAGCTTATATAATAGTTCTAAGTATATTATTAGTAGCTTTAATAAAGGTAGCGTTAGAGCTCTAGTTCTCTAAGTAGATAGTATACTATATCTTACTATCTACTTTATACTAAAAGGTATACTACGCGTCTATAAGGTAAGAGTTTCTAAGAATACTAGAACTTAAAAGAGACCTAAGTATAAAAAAGTTAGTTAGAATAATAATATTTCTAATAGCTACTAGCGCTCTCTAAATTATATCTAAGAAGAACTTAAAGGTACTATTAGTAGTTTATATATAGAAGAAAGCTATTTCTATAGATATAGAAGTAATAACAAGACCTACTACTTATATAGTCTTTAGTTAAATTATATTTAGCTCTACTTCTAAATTAAAAAGAGCTAAAAGTCTAGTACTATTAATAGTAGTAGGCGCTCTTAGATAATTATAGCGTACATGTTTAAAGCTATACTCTCTATTATACTTATATTACTCTAAGATTATATAGCTATTATTATTATTATTACTATTATATATAGAAATACTAGAAGATTTATAAATATTAGTCTAGAGAAACGTAGGTAGGCTATCTAATTATTTATTAGAGTAGGCAGCGCGTAATCTAGCTTATATAATTATTCTATTTATTACTTTAATAAAAAAGTACTTAGAGTAGCTTATAGTAAAGTTATTAAGCTATAGGTTTATTTATCTCTTTAAGAAGCTATTAGAATTACTATTATAGAAAAGAGCTAGAAGATCTTTAGCCTAGTAGAAGAGCTTACTAAAGTGCTTTTAGATTTTTAGTGTAAGCGTAAATAGATTATTAAGTATTACTAAAATAGAAGTTTTAAGAACTTATAATACTATTATATCTAGGTTAGCTATTAGAGAGTTAAGAAGTTAAAGCTTTTTAGATAAATTCTTAGAAGCTTTATTTATATTAGAATAATTAGTTATATTAATATTATTATTAAAGAAGACTATCTTAGAGAAATGCTAGTTAGTATCTCTATTTTTATTATTACGTACTATAGAAGTATAACTTAATAGGCTCTTAAGAGCTAAATTCTAGATAGCGTTATAAGCTAATTAGTTAGAGTTAGTGTACTCTATACTACTAACCTAAAAAATCTCTTTTAGAGCTAGTCTATTAAGAGCTACTTCTCTTAGAGCTTAGATAAAGGCTTCTAGTAACTCTAGACTAGAAGCTTTAGAAGAGTTACTTATAATAATTATATTACTAGTAACTTTAATAGAGTTTTAAGCTAGAGGCTTATAAAAGTTTATTATAGTAAGTAAGTCTATAATAGAGTGTCTATTATACTATAGTTACTCTTTAATATCTTTTACTACTAACTATATAATAGACTAATTTCTATTAGTGTAAACTTTATCTAATAGTCTTTCTATAGTTCTCTAGTAGAGGTAATTATTAGGTCTAATATACGCCTAATAATTGCAAACTAGCGCCTTTTTATCTAGATATATAGTAGCTAGATATTTTTTCTTACTATAGATATAGTAGATTATAAGTCTATAGAGTCTACTATTATATATTTAGTTATTATACGTTAAGTTAGCTTATAAAAAGGTATTCTAACTAGTTATTAGAGTTTAGAAAGTTATCTATAACACTATACTAGTCTAAGAAGTAGATTAGTAGGTATAGCCTAATTCTAATATAACTATTTCTAAGGTAGATTATACTTCTTTAAAGATATTAGAGTCTAAGAAAAGTTTAGATTCTTTTAGTTATTAGAGAAATATTATAAAGTTAATTCTATTAAGTTTAACTTTTATAAACTTTTTAATAAAATTATCTACTTCTTCTTAAGTTATAGTATATCTAGATAGTATCTAGACTTCTTATTTACTTCTAGAATAAGTACTTATAGTTATAGAAAATTAGAGAAGTACTTTATTTAAGTTAAAGTAAGAGAAAGTAAATAGCTGCGCTAAGCTTAATAAAGCTCTAGACTCTCTTTATAGTAGCTTTATTATATAAGTTTTTCTAGTAAAGAAAAAGTTAAACTTTTTTATTTTAGCTTTATAAAAGAATATCTTACTAAGAAACTTTTTAATTTTATTATACTTAAAGTTAAGAGAGCTACGTATAGAGATTTTAAACTTATTTAGAACTTTATCTAAATAAGTCTTATTTAAGCTTTTTACTAAGTAGAAGCTTTTCTAGTTACTAGTTACTATACCTATATCTAGGTAATAAGTAAAGTAAGATCTAAAGCTATCTAAGTAGCTCTATAGAGAGAGATTTAGTGTTATAGAATAGACTTATAGCTAAACTTTTAATAAGTTCTCTATTTTCTTTTACTAGACTTTATTCTAGGCTCTAAAACGCTTTCTAAGAAGGTTCTAGACTAAGGCTTAGTCTCTATCTTTTCTAGCCTTCTTAAACTCTAGTATACTAGATTTAATAATATTATATCTAATCTAGTTATAATAGTTAAGAAGATATAAGAATCTCTTCTTAATAGTCTATTAGTAGAAGAAGGCCTACTTTTCTAATTTCTTAAAAAACTATATTATATCTTTACTATTAAAGATAAGTAATATACTTATAAAAGAGCTAGGTTTATTAATATAAGTATAGCTTTTAGCTATAGAGTTAATAGCTATAGTAATAATCTATATTATCTTCTATATATTAATGTTATAGAATATTTTCTTCTTATCTCTTACTTATATATTAGAGCTAGTTTCTATATCTAAGATTCTAGTAGAGTTAATAAGTTTATTAGTATTAGTAATATTATTTATAGTTATAGCTTATAAGGTATAAAAGAACTTAGAGATTTTAGTATTTTAGTAAGAAGCTATTACGTAACTATAGAAGTAGGCTTAGTTAATAAAAGACTAGAAAATAATAGCTATTATTATAGGTATAGTAGAACTTAATAGTGTATTAGTTACTAGTTACTTATAATAGTGTTCTATAGTATATATTAGCTTTTTTTTTTATAGTATTTTTTCTAGCTAAGACTTTAATAATACTAGAATATACTCTAATACTTTATTAAGGCTGTCTCTACGCTTAGTGCCTATAGATATAGTTCTACTAATATCTAAATTTTACTTTCTATCTTATATTAGCGTTTTATTAGCTTATTATTCTAATATAGTATTTTTCTAAAAGCTATAGTTATAATATACTTTATATATAGCTATTTATAGAGTCTAATACTTTATTAAAGCTATCTAGAACTTATAAGTTTCTACGCCTAATACTATTCTATTCTTACTACTTTTTTATAATAGTTTCTATATTTTACTACTTCTTTATAATAGTTTCTATAACTATATTTCTAATATTTACTTTTCTATAGTAATATTCTTATAACTATAGTTCTACTTATTATACTTCTAGAGTACTATTTTATATATATTATAGTCTTAATAAGCTCTTAGAGCTTACGTACTATATAGTAATATATTTATAACTATTCTAGGTATTTAGCTACTAGAGTATAACTATATATTACTTTATAGTTTTAATAAGCTATTAGACTACGCGCGCGTATTACTACTAACTTATTATACTAGATATCTTTTTTAACCTTTTTAAGATATAAGCTTATAGACCTTTAAGTTATATATTAGTTACTATTTATAAAAGAAGGTTATACTTAATATATTATAGTTAGATTAGGTATTTTTACTCTTTATACGCTACGTAGCTTTAATAAGCTATTAAGCGCTAGCTCTATATAATACGTAATAAGCGTAATCTACTCTACTATACTAGTTTTTAAGTAATAGTTACTAGTATACTATAAAAGAGAGAGAATATTCTTTAGAAGAACTTACTTTAGACTACTATAAAGGTAGAGTAATTTTAAATACTACTTATAAAGATTTAGAATAATATTACTTTTAGCTAAAGAGGCTACTTTTTTCTTTTATACTCTAATAATAAATTAGTAAATAGTTTAGAAGAAACTATATCTAAGATACTAGCTAGTTTTTAAAGCTATAAACTATATAGCTTCTAAAATTCTTTCTAGTAACTCTAAGTAGTATACTACTACCTAAAAAAGGTAGACTAATTCTTTAAAATTCTTCTCTTTCTTACCTATATTACTAGTAGATAGCTTACTAAAGATACTAAAATTACTTCTATCTACTATTATAATAGCTATATATAAGACTAAAATATATTTATTATAAATAGCTAGGTAGTATTTATTAGCTAGTATTATAAAAGTTAGACTTTATAAAATAAGTCTAAAGTTATTCTATAGTTTTTACTCTAGTAAGTTAGTTAGTTATTTACTATCTACTTAGTATATATTTAGCTACTTACTAAGTACTTTAAAAGTAAAGTATAAGACACTTCTTTAATAAACTATATCTAAGTAACTACTACTAGCTCTTAGAAGACTAACTAGCTTAGTACTATTATTATCTATCTAAGAGAATATCTTAGAGCTACTAGACCTAAGTAATTTTTAGTAGAGGTAATAAGCACTAATAAGAAATAGAGAGTAGCTCTAAACTAGTAGCTCTAAGGCTTTTAAACTCTACTACCTAAGAGCTTAGATAAAATCTAAGTAGACTATTTTATATAGAATAACTATATAAATTTAATACTTTACTTAGCTTATTAATAGCTACTTATATTTTAAAGTTATAAGATAAAGAAGTTTAGAGCTAAATTTTAAAGTTCTTTATATAATTACTATACTTACTACTAGTATAGCCTATATATAGCTAGAATTTAGCGCTTATAGCTAAATTTTAATATCTATAGCTAAATTTTAGACTTAAAGTAAGACTAAAATTAGATACCTATAGTTAGAATTAGTTACTAAATTAAGTACTTAAAATAGGCGCTTCTATAGCTAGAATTTAGCGCTTCTATAGCTAGAATTTAGCGCTTCTATAGCTAGAATTTAGTACCTCTATAGCTAAAAAAGAGCGCTTTTATAGCTAATTTTAATACTTATAGCTAAATTTTAATATCTATAGCTAATATTTTAGACTTAAAGTAAAGCTAAAATTAGATACCTATAGTTAGAATTAGTTACTAAATTAAGCACTTAAAATAGGCGCCTCTATAGCTAGAATTTAGCGCCTCTATAGCTAAAAAAAAGCGCTTTTATAGCTAATTTTAATATCTATAGCTAAATTTTAGACTTAAAGTAAAGCTAAAATTAAGTATCTATAGTTAGAATTAGTTACTAAATTAAGTACTTAAAATAGACGCCTCTATAGCTTATTCTTATATCTAAATTTAGTGCTTATAGCTAAAATTTAACGCCTATAGCTAAATTTTAGTACTTATAGCTAGATTTTAGACTTAAAGTAAAGCTAAAATTAGATATCTATAGTTAGAATTAGTTACTAAATTAGGTACTTAAAATAGGCGCCTCTAGAGTTAAATTTAGTACCTTTATAGCTATATATACTCTATTATACTTAGTATTAGTAGCTAGCTAGCCTAGAATATTATTTCTCTAGCTCTAGAGTGCGCTAGCTCTACCTTCTCTTATTATATCTTACTACTTATTATCTTTATCTTTCTATCTACTTTCTTACTAAATTACGCCTTAAGTACTTTATTTTATCTTACTATAGTATACTACTTTAGTGTCTACTTACTTATACTTTCTCTTCTACTAGAATTATATTAACTAAATACGCTTACTTTAAAATTAACGTATCTCTACTATAAACGTAAGCTCTACTACTACTTTAATCTACTTTTCTACTACTTTTATAATCTTATAAGAAGCTAAAACTAGGTAATTTCTTTAAGTCTAGTAGTAGTATAATAACTACTAGCCTTTCTAAAGACTAGAGCACTACTAGCTTTTCTAAATACTAGAGTACTACTAGCTCTTTTAAATACTAGAGTACTACTAGCTTTTCTAAATAATAGAGTACTACTAGCTTTTATAAATACTAAAGTACTTTACTTTCTACTATATTCTTCTATACTAGTACTATTACTACGCGCTATAGTAATCTTATATAAATAGCTAAGTAGCTATTCTATAAATTTAAAAAGAGTACTATTTATATTAGATTTCTTATATAGCTTATTTACTACTATACTAAAAAGATTATAGCTATTTATAAAAAAAAGAAATATCTTAAGAAATTAGTTACGCACTATAAGTAAGAGGTAACTAAAGCTAAGAGTAAAGTTAAATTATACTATAATAAGATATAGAGCGTATATAGAGAAAGTAAAAGATATTAGAAGTAGATTAACTTTTTAAATAAGATAGTATATAAAGCCTTCTATTAGAGTTAACTCTATTACGTATAAGCTAACGTTACGTATAAGCTAACGCTGCGTGTAAGCTAACGTTACGTGTAAGCTAACGCTGCGTATAAGCTAACGCTACGTGTAAGCTAACGCTACGTGCAAGCTAATATTACATATAAGGCAACGTTACGTATAATACTAGAATACTCTATAACTCTATTATAGCTTCTAGAGCTATAGCTTTTTACGTTGCACAGCGTAAGATACATAGGTTTTAACTTAAGTCTAACCTATTCTTCTTTCTTAGCCTATCTATTAAACTACGCCTTATCTACATTATAATGTAAACTAGCAATACTAACATTAGCGTAAATTCTACCTTTCTATAAATACCTAGGTATTAGAAATAATACTCTGCACTTATAGCTCTCTTTACTCTACGCTAAGAATAATATATTCTGCAAACTTATAAAGATTAAGTAGTAGCGCAGAAGCGCATTATTATTAGCAGCGCTATTATTCTACTACTAGATCTATATTATCTTTGCGTGCGTAAGCTACCTCTCTTTTCTTATGTCTACTAAGCATTAATCTAGAATTAAGTGCATTCTATAACCCTCTGCTAGCTTCTTTAAATAGAATATATAGCGTAGATTACTATTTAAGGTAGTAAGAGCTAATAATTAGAAGAGATAACAAATGTGTAATTCTCTTAGCGCGTTCTTAATAACTACTTATTCTAGCTTGCAGTCTTAAATCGCGCTAAACAGCTGCTTAGTAAATATATTACTAATATAGCTAATTATTAAAGTACTATAAGATATATATAGAATAAAGTGTGTGTACTACTTTACTAGCGCAAGTCTAAGACTTACAACAGCGCGTCTTAGCAACTTAAAACTAGATAGAGCTACTCTTAGACCTCTTAATAGTTATTAGCTAGAACTAATACTTATAGTAGTGTAATATACTCTATGTATACAAAACTAAGATACGCGTATGCGCTAAAGTTATATTAATTAATTGCTGCTAGCAATAACAGCTAAACCTAAAGGTATTATAGAAAATTCTAAAACTTAATTTAAAAGTTAGGCTAAGTTAACACTACTACTATTATAGTCTATAAGAGTAGGTTTACTACAAAGACTATGTTATCTATTAAAGTAGAAGCCTTCTCTCTACTATCTACGTAACTCTTATAACTCTACTTCTAAGAAGTTAGATTCGCTAAAGTAATAATAACTTACAAAGTTCTATTCTTTCTAAAAGAAATAAAGAACTTTGCGTAACACGTGCTGTACTACTAGAGATAAGGTAGGTAATAGATTGTTCTGTTTCTACACTTATAAAACTCTCTAGTTAGTTCTTATACTATAGGCTAGCTCTTAACACTTCTAGAATCTATAATCTATGTAGACTTAATAGAGCTAAGTTGCATTATCTCTATTAACTATATTAGATGCTACGCATAGAAGCATAAGACTACTTTATCTATAGACTTAATATTAAGAAGCTTATCTAATATAACATTCTTATACTAAGAGTTATCTAATAACTAAACAGCGTACACGCCTAGCAAGAAGAATAACTTAGATATAGAGAAATACTCTTTAGAGTACCTTAGTAGAGTATTTAGGCGCTATTATTATAGACGTAGAAGAGGTAAGATGTTCTCTTTGTAGAGGCGTTTATTAAGGTAGGCGCAAGCTAGCTTATACGCTAGTAGGCTTAGTAGTGTTAAGAGTGTATAACAATGTTGTAGAGAGTTATTATCTTAAGTAAGATTAACGCAAACTACGTGCTGCGTCTTATTAGAGGTCTTTAGTAGAAAGGCGCTTACTCTAGTTATATTCTTAAAAGTAGTTAGTAGATATAATATAAAGTCTAACGCTTACTCTATTTATAATAGCGTATATTCTTCTTATAATACTAGTGTATAATATTTACTATAGTATGCAGACTAGCTATCTATTCTAGCGTACGCAGTATACTACTGCGCCTCTTTTACTACTTATACGCTGTAGTAGTATAGAGGTTAGTTCTTAATTATACTATACGCTATACGCTAAAGCGCTACTCTTACTACGTACAGGCTACGTTGTGTAGGCGCTCTACGTGCGTGCGCTAATAGCACGTAGGTACTACCTTACAATTTTCTACTATTCTATTTCTACTACTTTCTAACTTATGTAGTTGCTACTTAGTTGCAAATATTATTTCTACTTCTAGAGCTATAACGTTGCAGAAGAGTCTGTGCCTACAAGTTTAGTAGTAAACTATAAGGTTGCTTTTCTGTAAGAAGCTGCTATGCAGAGGTTAGATAGGTATACCTCTATCTACCTAGTAGTATAGTAGCTAGCGACTACTACTACTTAGTAATAAGTAGTATTTTATACGCTAGACTAAGCTACTACTTAACTAGCACCTATTAAAGACCTAGTGCGTTACTTCTAGAGAAGAGCTATTAGCGTTAGTAGTGTTATTATTGTTAGACGTGTTTAATTCTTAAAGTATACTTAAATATTAGTTGCATTATGTTAGCCTCTCTTAATAGTTATAAGATATTTATATTCTAATACTTAACTATGCTAGGTTAGTATAAAAATATAAAAGGTATGCTAGTTTACTAACGCCTAGATAGTTACTAACATTTGTAAGCTACAGCTCTGCCTAGTAAGAGAGAAAACTAATAAGACAAAATATACTATAAGAAAGAAGTAAGTATATTCTAATAAACATGTTTAGTAATAAAGAGTCTAACTTTAACTTACTATTACCTTAACCTATCTAAGATGTAAAGCGCCTAATACTAAGAAAGACTTATTAGAAGAAGAATTTCTAGAATAAGTTTAACAGAAAAGTTATTAACCTAAGTATTAAGAGTAAGAAAGATAATTCTAATTTGCTATTTATATAATGTATTAACTCTCTAGTAAGCATTTTATTACTCTATTATAATACTCTAGCTTGCTTTCTTAAGCTTAATATGCGCCTACTCTAAGAGAAACACGTTAATAGCTATAATATCTTTTATAAAATAGCTAGTAGTATTATACACTATACGTGTATACGTAATACGTTCTATATTTATATTATAATAATATATCTATAGGTAACTTACGTAAAGAAGCGTGCGTATACCTTTTAAAGAGAGAAGCGTTAGAATTAGGCTATTTCTTTACTATTACTTAGTACTATTACTTTTAGTTTTAAAGCTAGAAGAGATAGAATTAGGCTACTGTCTTTACTACTGCCTAGGTACTACTACTCTTAGTTTCTAGAGAAGCTCTTATAATAGTAAGAACAACGTACTACTAGCGCTAAGCCTCTAAGTAGATACTAGAAGAGTACCTACCTTTTTAAGAATAGAAGTAATAGAATTAGGCTATTATTCTACTTTCTCTTTTATTAGCTAAATAGCGCGCTTTAATAAAGATCTCTTACTCTCTCTCTTTTCTCTACGTCCTCTACGCTTAAGAAAACTATCTTCTAATAGCACAACGTAGTACTTAACCTATACTAGTTATACTTCTTTTCTAACTTATACGCTAGGTTCTATTATTATTAAGATGCTCTTACGCTTTCTAGGCTTATATTCTAGAAAGTAATACACTTAAGCTATATAGGTATAAAAGGTAAAGGTAGACACTTTTTATTATTTATACTCTAGGCTAGCTATTTAGAAATACTAGTAGCTTTAAGATAAGTTTAGAGCATTTAGAAAAGAGTATTTATTAGAAAGAAATAGAAGGCAGGTAGAAAACAAAATTACTTAAAAATAAATTACTATATTAATCTAAGTAGTAAGCGTATATTAACAGAACTCTAATTATATTTATTGCATAGTACCTATACTTACTACTAATTTTAAATAAAGTTTATTTAAATACTAAGGTCTATAATAGATTAGAGGCATGTAATTTATGTAGAGAAAATGCAAGGTAGATAAAGAAAATCTTTGTTTCTATGTAGTTAGCGTTAGTAAAGATAAAAAAAGCTCTAGAAAAGAGTAGAGTATAGAGAGACTTACTATAAGATTAGTAGAGAAAATAAAAAAGACTTTAGTTTCTGTTTACTTTTGCAAGCTTTCTAGAGTAGAAGAGTTAGTAGTATTCTAGACGTAATTACGCAAGAGAAGAAAAGTCTTATAATATCTATAGCCTAAATACTTAACTTTGCGTTTTCTTACTCTAGGCTGCCTTCTTCTTTCTAGAGGTTTTCTTTTATATTTATTTTGTGCCTCTAGCCTTCTTGCTTACCTAAAGATATTTAAAGAAAAAGATATTATCTATAAAGTATCTCTAATTCTAAGTAACCTACTTATAACAAAGTTATCTAACCTCTTTTTTATTATTATTAAAGCTATAAGCTATATTTAGCTTATATACTGTGTAGTTATCTTCTAGAAATAGCGCCTAGTTAATTAGTCTTCTGTAATAGTTATGCGACACTTATATACTATATAGTTATTTTCTAGAAATAGCGTCTAGTTAATTAGTCTTCTATAATAGTTATATAATACTTATATCTAGACGCTAAACTTTGTATAGTTAGCGTAATAGCATAAGTAGTATATTAATTTACTAACGCGCGGATAATCTCTCTTCTTCTAAGTAAGTTCTTCTTCTTAAGAGATATCCTCTTTCTTATCTAATATTAGTACTTTTACAGCTTATATAGTTTCTGTACCTACTCTATCTTAGTTTCTAGCTATTAACTTGCTTATAAACCTATTCTTTAGAGGCTTATTATTATCTTAAAAAGAGTAACGCTAAACCTATTAGACTTAAAGTTGCTAACAATATACTTAACAACGTTAGCTAATATCTTTATTATTATAGGCGCTACTACTCTCGCTAGCTAGAGTCTCTAGTATAAATAAGATCTGCACAAGAGCTAGTTTATTAATACTTACTATAGTAAAGTTATAATAGATACTAAAGCTATACGTTGTAAAACCTTATCTTTAAAAGAAAAAGTATTTTATTTATATTTACTTAATAAGTTTGCTAAGTTAGAAGACCTTAAAAAAGAAAATCTCTACGTTATAGACGCTAAGTTTATAGGTAGACTAACAAAGTTTATTAACTACTTATATAATTCTAACTATAGGCAGTACTCTATCTCTTATAATAAGCATAACCTAAGAGTTTATAACACTACGTTCTTTGCATAGAGGCTTATTCTAAAGAGAGAGAAATTAACTTTTAACTACCTTAATAAGAAAGAGAGAAAGAGAATAGATAAGCTAAGTAAGAGGGCGCTCTCTTGTCTTTGTAGAGTAAGCTTAGTATTACTACCTATAGCTTTTAAGATAGAAGTAATAGAATTACGCTGTTGTCTTTACTAGTATCTAGATACTACTACTCTTAGCTTCCTCTAATACCTCTAGTATAGTAAGAACAACTCTCTACTAGAGCTAAGCCTCTAAGTAGATACTAGAAGAGTACTTACTCTTTTAAAGACAGAAGTAATAGAATTAGACTATTATCTACTTTCTCTTTTATTATATGTATAGCGCGCCTTAAGAAGAATCTCTTACCCTCTCTTTCTTTTCTCTACGTTCTCTACGCTTAGAGAAACTATCTTCTAATAGTATAATACGCTACTTAACCTATACTAGTCTTACTTCTTTTCTAATCTATACGCTAGGTTTTATTATTATTAAGATGCTCTTACGCTTTCTAAACTTATATTCTAGAAAGTAATACACTTAAGCTGTATAGGTATAAAAGGTAAAGGTAGGCACTTTTAATTATCTATATACTAGGCTAGGTACTTGCAGAAGTAGGTCTATAGAACACACGCTACTAGCTAGAAATAGAGGTTTAATAAAGAAGGGTAAGAGAGAGAGAAAGAAATATCTAATAGATAGAGTAGAGAAGTAACTAACTACTAGAATAAGCTAATAAGCTACGCATACGCTAAAACATTATAGAAAAGAAAATATAAACTTTAGTTCTTAAAGAGCTTTACGCTATTATCTAAACTAATATCTAGATATAAATGTAGTGCGTAGTTAGAAGAAGCTACAAGAGCTATAATAGAAGAATCTAAAGCTAGAGAAAAAGAGTAGTAGCCTGTCTATATTTATGTAGTTAGTAATAGCAAAGATAAAAAAGCTCTAGAAACAACTAGAGTATAGAAGAACTTACTATAAGATTTAGTAGAGAAAACAAGAAAGACTTTAGTTTCTGTTTATTTTTGCAGACTTTCTAGAATAGAAAGGTTAGTAGTATTTAAGACGTAATTGCGTATTAGAAGAAAAGTTTTATAATGTCTATAGCCTAGATATTTAACCTTAAGTTTTCTTACTCTGCGTTGTCTTCTTCTTCTTAATAGTCTTCTTCTCTTTCTTTAATATACCTCTAGCCTTTTTACTTACCTAAAGATACTTAAAGAAAGAGATATTATCTACAAAGTGTCTCTAATTCTAAGTAACCTACTTATAACAAAGTTGTCTAACCTTTTCTTTATTATTATTAAAGCTGTACGCTAGGTTTAGCTTATAGCAGGTATAATTATTCTCTAAGAACTATACTTACTAGATTCTTTTTCTATAAATATTCTAGCGTTCTTAGATTAAAACGCTTAACTATCTAGAGTTAGTATAATAGTATAAGTAGTATGTTAATTTACTAACGCGTAGATAATCTCTATTCTTCTAAACAGCTTCTTTATCTTTATAGACATTCTCTTTCTTATCTAATATTAGTACTTTTATAGCTTAGATAGTTTCTATACTTACTCTCTTTTAGTTTCTAGCTATTAACTTGCTTATAAACCTATTCTTAAGAGGTTTGTTATTATTAGTGTCTTATTCTTAGTTATTTCTAGCAAGGTTATTACTATCTTCTACAAGAATAGAATACTATGCTAAGACTTAGTTATTAGCTAAAGGCATAAATACTATAGCTATCTAGGTAAGGTTAAAGAATTATATAACAAAGTTGCTTAGGTATAGAATACTAGGTATAGAATGTTAGAAGTAGAATATTAGAGGTAGAGAGTATAGAAGTAAACTCTAAATTACAAAAGACAAGATTATATAGTACCTCTTCTTCTCTGTCTACTAGTAGTTAAATTATTAAGCATCTATCTCTTACTCTAGATATAGTAGGTACGTTATCTACTCTACATTTACAAAAAAGAGATAAGAAGCTATAGGTAAAGGTAAAGAGTAGTATATTATAAGTAACATAAGCTAGCTAGTAGTATCTAAGAGATAGATAGCAAGTAGCTCTTACTATAGAAGAGCAGCGTTTATAATAGGCAGAAATAAATAGGCTAATAACTACAAACGCTAATACTATAGTAATAGTAGAAAAAGAACTAACGTTAAGTAGAAGTAGATAATAGATAGGCTTAGCTGCAACTTAGTTACCTAGTTTAAATATTAAGAAAAGCACCTAAAGTTACACGCATAATAAGAGTGTTAGATATAAAGTATATAATTTAAAGTTTAAGTTTAATTATAATCTAAATAAACACTAAACAAACTAAAGCGCTAGCTAGATATTATAGTAACTATGCAGTAACGCTGTATAAAATACTAAATAAGTATACTTGCAAAATATTAAAATAGAATACTACTATATATAGCTACTCTATTATAGACCTATCTAGAAGATCTTGCTAAGTTAAGGCTTTCTACTCTTCTAATTATTGCGCTCGTAGTATTAGAAGACAAGATTATAGCTATCTAAGTTATATATAATATAGTTAACGCAATAGTATCTAGTAATTATCTCTATTCTCTTTGCCTTCTTAATATTCTTAGCAGGCATCTTGTTAGTAGTAGGCTTAGCCTTAAAAAAAGTAACGCTAAAGCTACTAGGCTTAAAGATACTAATAACTTGCTTAACAACGTTAGCTAATATCTCTATTAGTGTAGGCGCTATTACTCTTACTAGCTAGAGTCTCTAGTGTAAACAAACAGCTTCTTACAGCTGCAATTTACTAAGATAAAGCTACTCTAGAGCTACTACGTAAGCAAGCTCTTGTTATTTAAGAGCTTCTTCTTTAGCAAAAATATTATTTTCTATAGTAATGCTTTCTTACTAGATTCTCTTAGTACAGCTTCTAGCTTTAATATTTGCTATTAAGATTACCTTATAGAAGAAGTTATAATAAAGTATCTTAATCTAAGCTTAGTAGAAGTAGTTATAAGGTGTATAAGGTACTAGACTAATAATTAAAACTGCATTAATATTTGCACTCTCTACTAGATAAACTCTATCTACGCTACTATAACTAACGCATGTCTCTACTAGCTAACTATGTTCTCTACACGCCTAACTACTACTTCTCTACCTAGGCGCTCTTTATAGTCTTCTACTCTCTAATAAGTAGCTATCTAAAGAGCCTAACACTGCTGCTCTTAGTCTTATCTACTACTAAATAGAGTTTACTTAGCTACTAGCGCAAGTGCAAGGCTAGTAAGCTATTATAATAAAGAATAAGATCTGCATAAGAGCTAGTTTATTAATACCTACTACAGCAAAGTTATAATAGATGCTAAAGCTACGCGTTGCAAAACCTTATCTTTAAAAGCAAAAGTATTCTATTTATATTTGCTTAATAAGTTTGCTAAGTTAGAAGGCCTTAAAGAAGAAGATTTCTACGTTATAGACAGCAAGTTTATAGGTAAACTAATAAAGTTTATTAACTACTTATATAATTCTAACTATAGGTAGTACACTATCTTCTATAATAAGCATAACCTAAAAGTTTATAACACTGCGTTCTTTGTATAGAGGCTTATTCTAAAGAGTAAAAAATTAACTTTTAACTACCTTAATTAGAAAGAGAGAAAGAGAATAGATAAGCTAGGTAAGAGAGGCGCTCTCTTCTCTTTAAGAGGCGAGCTTAGTGTTATTACTCTTAACTTTAAAGATAGAAGTAATAGAATTAAGCTGCTGTTTTTACTAGTATCTAAGTACTACTACTCTTAGCTTCTCTAGATGCCTCTAGCATAGTAAGAATAACTTACTATTAGAGTTAAGCCTCTAAGTAGATACTAGAAGAGCACTTACTCTTTTAAAGATAGAAGTAATAGAATTAAGCTATTATTCTACTTTCTCTTTTATTATTTATATAGCGCGCCTTAAAGAGAATCTCTTACTCTCTCTCTTTTCTCTACGTTCTCTACGCTTAGAGAAACTATCTTCTAATAGCGTAATACGCTACTTAATCTATACTAGCTAACTTGCTCGCAAAGTGTTACCTAAGAGACTTATTGTATTTACTATTATTATTACTGTTTCTGCCTTTTAAGAGCGTCTGCTTCTTATTAATATAGTTATTATTATTATTTAATATAATAGAGTTCTTGCGTAAGCCTAATACATTAAGACTAGATTTCTAGAATCTAGTAGGTCTTAAGAGAATAGATACTATAACTAGGTATAAGTATTTAGGTTTTGTGTAGAATATAAGATGTTTAGAGTTAAGAGTAGAAAAGTAAACTCTAAATTAAGGCTCTGTGCTCTCTTAGCATTACTTTTTTTTTCTTTAAAAAGTTATCTTCTTAGCAGCCTTCTTTTTCTTCTTCTTAGTAGCTCTAAGAAATGTTAAGAAAGTAATTTTATCTTTAAGTTTCTTCTTATTCTATATCTACTAATATTAGAGAAGCTTCTGTATATTTTGTTAGTTTATAAAGCTATTTATTATATTTATATTATAACGTATATTATTATTCTCTAAGAACTAGGCCTAAAGATTAGTAACTTAGTAGAGCTGTAGAGTTTAAAGTTTAGCAAGTCTAAGAGTTTATAGTCTAGAGATTTTCTATAGGTCTAATAAATTATATATAATAATATTATATAAGAAGTTAGGCTTAGAGAATTACGCCTCTAGCGTATAAAGTACTATAAGCAGATCTTCTTATATAAGTATAGAAAAAGGTATAAGAAATATAGAATGCTAACTATAGATTAGAGAAGTTAAATAAATTAGTAATAGTGCTAAACGTTAATAAGAATAATTAGTAACCTAAGCTTGTCTAATACATAGAAGATATTAAAATAAGTTAAGTACTTAGAAAGTGTAAAGTACTTTTCTTACTATAACTCTACGTTACTAGACTAGGCTTTAATACCTTCTAAGACGTATATAATACAGAAGGCTATTTAGTACATTAGAGAGTAATAACTCTAGAAGAATAATAACTTAACGCGTTTTATAATACTAGAATTATCTACTAGAATATCTACGTTAGAAGGTATAATAAGAAGAGTAAGTTTGTTAAGAGAGAAATCTATCTCTTCTACTATAAGAAAAGCGATTACTATATAGCAAACGCAGCGCTATCTAAAGAGTAGTTCTAAAATACGCCTATTAACTCTAATAGTAAATTAACAAAACTAGTTCTATATAAAGAAGGCAATTTAATAAAGCTAATAAAAAGAAAGTAATTTATATCTACTAATACGTTCTACTTTAGTAGAGGTGCGTTGTAAGGCGCTGTATAAGTTAGCTTTAAGGTAATATAGAGTCTAGATAAGAATAATAAAGCTTTGTAAATATACGCTCTAAACTCTTCTAGAGCTATTATACTAATAATAGATGCGCATAATTCTTCTCTTATTAAAAAGTAAGAGATTAAAGACTTTAATAGTAGACGCAAGACAACTATAAAGGTTAATCTACTATATCTATCTCTACCTTATTACTATTTGTCTTCTGTAAAGTAAGTTCTAATACTATAAGACTAAATAACTAGGTTAACTATAAGTTATTTACTGTAATTAGTTCTATTATAACAAAACTACACTATAAGTCTTTCTAATAGAGTAAACTACTAGACTATATAAGAGAAAAAGGTTCTAGTGTTACTTTAATCTAGTCTTAAATAATATATTTAAGGCTAGATACTTAACGCGTAGATAATCTCTATTATTCTAAGCAGGTTCTTCTTCTTAATAGACGTTGTCTTTCTAGTTTAATATAAGTACTTAGATAACCTAGATAGTTTCTATACTAACTAGTTCTTAGTTAGTAATAGTAGATTTGCTTGCGAGACGTTGCTAGAGAGGCTTATTATAATTGCTGTTGCTGTTACTGTCTCTGTCTTTTTAGAGCATCTGCTCTCTATTAATGTAGTTATTATTACTATTACCTATACTAGAGTTCTTACATAAACCTAATATATTAAGGCTAGCCTTTTAGAATCTAGTAGGTCTTAATAAGTAGTATTCTATTACGTTAACTACTAAGCTAGCGCTTAGCTAGTACTTAAGTAAGAACCTAGTGCAATGTTTAGACTAGATCTAGAACTATAGAAAGTAAAGAAGAAGTAAGCAGCTTCTTACTAATAGCTTTTAGCATTGTACTAACCTATGTAGAAATCTACTGCAGTCTTTAGACATAATACTCTTAATAAAAGAAAAGAGTCTTAACTATAGTTCTTTATTTAAATACTACTTTTTACTAAGTAATTAGCGCTTATAAGAAATTTGTACGCTATTAGTGTATTAATCTTTATCTATGTTATATATAGTAACAGTTACGTCTCTAACTAGTAATATATACAACAGCGTTCTAGATACTAATTAATATAGTTATATCTTCTATAGAGAAGTATGTTTTTGTAATAAACGTTACCTTATATAATTTACGTTAGCAGTTGCAACGTTAGACTCTAACCTACTACGTACACTAAGTTCTATACTACTTTTCTATTACTATTATTAAACCTACTTATAATAAGTTTAGATATCTCTATAATAAGAGACGCAGCCTATAGAGAGACAAAGAAAGTAATAGAACTAACTAGATAGCCTAAGAGTTTAAAGACTACTCTTTGCAATAAGTATAATAAGGGTATTTTGCTATAGAGAGAGTAACTAATAGTTAATCTACAGCGCTATCTAGTAATAATTATAGTAATTTTAAAGAGAAGAAGAAGATAAAGAAGAGACAACTATCTGCAAAGACGCCTAAGCAGAAAAGCAGTAGATATAGCTTTATCTAGAAAGACTCTCTAGGTCTATATTAAACCTAGTTATAGTTATAGAAAAGCATAGTGTCTACTATCTAGTAGTAAATCTACTATCTAGGCCTTTCTGCAGGTAATTTGTAGTAGCTATCTTAATATCTAATACCTACTTAGCCTATGCTTTATAGTTAGCTAAGAGAATAATAATTATAGATAGTAAAGTAAGTATAAGAGCGTAATAGAGAGTATAAAGAGAGGTAAATAATAGGCACTTACGTCTTTCTTGCGTAAGGTAAAGCTCTATTACATTACCTTCTGCGTATTCTAGTAAAATAGCTTACTCTTAGACCTCTTAGTTAGAGTTACTAGAAAGTTAATAAGTATTAGGCTTTAAATAAGAATGTAGCGTTAGCAGATAAGATTACTAGTAGTAATATTATATACCTTAAGCTTAAACAGATTATAGCTTATAAGATACGCAGAATTAAAGTAGTTAGTAAAGGTCTAGCAACTTTACTATAGACGAAGAAGAGCTTATCTACTAAGCTATTAATAACTACTAGTAGAGAAAAGGCTTAGAGATGTCTAAGCTTATAGATATTATACTATAGAATCTAACGTAGGCAGTAATCTAGAAGCGCTAGCTCTTCTTTTACCTTAGAATGCTTATTGCGAACCTACTCTCTACGCTTAATAAGAAGCTAGTAGTTCTCTAGAGCGCTAAAGCTACTAAAGATAAGAGCCTTATGCGCATGCACCTCTTATTCTTCTAGCTTAATAGTAAAATTAGTAACAAAGCGTAATATAGTAGCCTTACACACTAGGTATACGTAGATAAGAAGAAGAAGAAAAAGAGTAGCTAAAACTATAAGCAATAATAGCGTAAGATAGCTATAGTAAATAAAGTAGCTGTAGCAGCCTAGTATATATATAATATTAACTTAATTATAGCAAAGAGTAAGGCTAGACGCAAAGCTATACTAGCTAATAAGCGCAGTTATTATTACTAGGTTAATTCTAACTTTAACGTCTAGCCTGTAAAGAAGCTCTAGAAGAGAAAGCTCTTACCTATAGAGATAGTAAGGCTAGCTAGTAAGAGTATATAGTTACTATAAAACGTTAAGAATGCGCGTAAAAGCGCAGAATTCTAGAACGCTATTAAGTATCTTTGTATAGAACGCTTGCACTACTAGCTAAGAAAATATATCTATTAGATATACTATTAGTTTAAGAGAAGAGTATAGATAGAGAAAGAGAACTAACGTCTAAAATAGTTCTACGCTATATACTCTAATAGATAGAAGGCTATTCTAGTAGCTATAAGAGATTGCGCTAGGTAGAACTACTAACATAGGTAGCGTAATTACTTATAATATAGTAATAAGCTTAAGTCTTTATGCTAAGATATAGAGAAGAATAATCTTATCTACTATACTATTACTATAGTTGCCTAACGTAACAAAGACTACTACGCTAAAGAGAAATTACTGCCTATTAACAAATAATAACTAAGTATATTAACTAGTAGTATGTCTACTCTAATTCTATTCTATCTACGTTACTACGCGTTTTTCTCTCTTTTAATCTAACAAAGACTTCTCTCTCTTCTAGGTCTTGTAGTATATAGTAATAGTGCTTATTACGTTCTTATAGCGTAGTTACGTTGCCTAGATAGGTATATTAATAACTATACGCTATAGAACACTACGCGTAGGTACGCTATAGAATTAGATAAACTTCTTATAGTAGTTGTAGATTAGGCTGCTAAGAATAGCAAAGTTGCCTAGCTAGAGTTGCTTAGATAGTGTATTATATATTAACAAAATAGCACGCTAGTACTCTACTATAGTAATAGTAGGCGTCTTAGCGGTAAATAAGCAGAGTAATATAAAGGCGTAGCTAGCTCTAATACTGCGCATATACTGTAAGTATATCTCTAGAGTTAAGTTCTCTTACTAGTGTAGGCGTAACTAACCTTCTATAGTATTGTAGATACTAAATAGAAGAGAGTAGGCCTTATATAGCTTAGCTAGTGTAATATTAATAAGAGAACAGCTACTCTATATATACTTCTAGTTGCTAAATAAGCTAGCTACTATTAAATTAATCTTCTAGATAATATATCTATTAGAGTTAGTAGCCTTCTTTTTAAACTACATTTTAAGAAACTTCTTAAAGCAGATCTACACGTAGAGCAGAAACGCTAGGTATACTACTTTATTCTTATTAGCTAGCAGAGAAATCTAGTAGAAGATAATATATTATTAGATATTAACTATAGGTCTAGGTGTTATAAGAGCGATGTTAAAGCATTTAGTTTAGAGGCGCTTAATAGTAGCAACACTATTCTTGCGCTCTACTATAATCTAGCTAAGTTAAGTGTAGATAGCGCGCTAGGTATTACTAATAGAACTTTTAAAAGAAGAGGTTAGCTTCTTATATTTGTTCTAGAAGTCTCTGCAGAAGGCGTTTAGACGCTAGTAGAGTTTAAGATATTTAGCGTAAATCTAATTAGCGCTATAAGATAGATAACACCTAAAGCTAGATCTAGGTTATATAGAAGTAGTAGAATCTGCAAAAGCGCAAGTCTTCTAGATATTTATTTAATGTGCCTTAGTCGCAAGATAAGCAAAGTAATGCAATATTTACTATAGACAACCTTAGAATACTTATTTTCTTATATTTTCTACATTTCTAAAGTTACTTATTCTAGTTTTGCGTTAGTTGTACTAACGTACTCTATTATTACAAAATACATCTAAGACAAGAAGTAAGCGTAGTTATACAGCAAGTAGGTTTGTAGTATTCTAGAGAAAGTAACTACTATTTATAACCTACTTTATTTATTAATAGTAGTATATACAACGTATATTAACGTTCTTTCTCTTACAAAACTACTTCTTAGCTAGTTCTTTAACTATACAGCTCTACTAAGCTAATATATATAATATTACTACTTCTTGCAAGAGATAGTACGCTCTATTCTTATTCTTCTTAGTAAAGAACTATTCTGTAGCGTCTACTAACTATACAACTAGATTAGAACCTTTACTATAATAGCTATCTAGACTAAGTATACGTTTTGCTCTTTCTAAGAGAGCTTTAGCTATTAATAATATTAGACTATCTAAATTATCTATACTATGTAGTAACTAGCCTTATACGTTATTACGTATAGTATAGGCTACCTATGCGTCTATAATAATATACTTCTAATTCTTATAGTACTTACTATATTCTAGATAGTAAGGTTAGAGAACTTTGTATTAAAAATAGCTAGTGTAGTTCTATATCTTCTAGCTACTCTCTAACGCTCTTCTTAACTAATACATTAATACTATACTAAGTTTAATAGTTAGGTTAGAGCTCTAATACTCTACTTTAGTGTAATAGAATTTCTATCTCTTCTTAAGCGCGCACACTGCGCAATTTGTTACCTAGAACTCTAGTATAGATTTTACTTAGTTAGAGCTACACAGCGTTTTAACGCTATTCTATACTACTATCTATTACTACTTTATTCTAGCTCTATTACAGTCTTTATCTATTACTCTTAGAGGCACTATAGTTGCTAGACTTCTATACAAAGGTAGTAGTGTTTGTAATACACCTTAATTACTAAATACGTACTTATTATCTTTTCTACGCAAAGTAGCTGTCTCTAGCGTAGATAGAGACTATTAAGCCTAGGTTCTGTAAGGCGTTACTAGTAGCGCTCGCCTTTATATAGGTAAAGACCTAGCAGCGTAGTTAGTACTGCGCTGTAGTAACGTTTCTTATTCTATATATAACTTGTTAGAGTTCTTATATAGTAGTAGTAGTAGTAGTAGTAGTAATAGAGATGCACTACGCGCTTAGGCGCTACTACACGCTATAGATGTTGTATTCTATTTAGCTAGCGCATTACTCTAGTGCGCGTATAACCTTACTACTAAAGCCTTTTCTATACTTCTCTCTAGCACGTTCTTATTATTACTCTCTTTCTTATATTCTACTTTTTCTACGTCTAGTACTACGCTAGAGCTAGCCTGTGCGTACTACACATACATATTATATTACTACTCTTTCTTTTCTACGTATCTCTTGCGTATATTATCTCTATCTATATACGCAGTAATTACCTTACGCTAGTATTTTACCTCTATCTATAGTACCTCTAGCTACGTAAAGGTCTATATTACCTTATAGTTATAGGCCTATACCTTCTCTAGCGCTCTTAAGAGTAGAGTATACTATACGCTAGAAAGAATAACTACTTCTACGTCTTGCCTATTATAACCTACACAACCTACCTCTTGTATAAATAGTTCTAGTAACTCTAGCTAGGTAATATAAATAATGTTGTCTACGTTACTTATATCTAGCAAGTGCTCTACTATAGTTATTACCTATAAGACTATACTCTCTATCTTATAAAAGCTATTAAAAACCTCCTCTTTTTTGCCTAGGTTAACTTAAGAGTAGTATACAAAATCTTATAAAGAGGCACTGCCTCTCTTATTAAGAATTCTCTTATAGTCTAAGAAAATAATTATCTTACGTACTCTACTAGCGTAGTTAGGTTCTGCGCGTAAATAATACACCTCTATAAAATTAGCTACCTAGCGTAGGCTATACTTACCTAGTTTACTCTTAATCTTCTCTAGTGTGTTTCTTACTAAGTACGCTACGTTAGGTTATCTAATAGACACTTACAACGTATAAGTATACTATATACTTAGGTTTATTACGTTAAATAGCTCTACCTCTCGCAATAGAAGAAGCGTTATAGTAAGAAATAGTAAATACGCGCCTATTATAGTTAGAATAGATATATACGTAACTACACTTCTCTAGTACTTTACTATTAGAATAAGGTAGGCCTTATTAATTATAACCTACTCTAAGCAGTTCTGCGCTTAAAGTAACTATAGCTCTACTCTAAAATTCTTAGTGTTAAAGTATTCTATTATTATAACTACTACCTCTGTGTCTAGAAACATACCTAGCTTAGCGACACTAGTTAGTCTTTACATAAGATATAGAATATAGGCTTCTACGTATTAACGTTCTACGTTAACTTAAAGCGTAATAAATAGTATTATAATTATAGTTAGGTGCGCTCTAGAGCGCAGCGTTAGAAGAAGTAACAGCACTATCTTTCTACTTCTAGTTAGCTCTACTACTAGTAAGCACTTACTCTAGCTATTAAACAAAGCATCTAGCGTTACCTATTACTAGTCTTAGAAGACAGCTTTATTATTCTATACTATAGTGCGCAGCTAACACTGCGCCTACTTCTTTATTACTAATAGTATCTTATCTCTACTATTATTACTACTATTATTATATTAGCTTACGTTGTTAGCCTTAACTTTTAGCTTTACCTAATAAACGTATCTACCTAACTCTAGTAGCCTCTTACAAGACTAATAGTGCGCTATAGCATTATTATAGCGTTTTACAGTAGAAGAGAATTTTAAAAGCTTATACTAAAACTTGTCTACTACTATCTACTACTACATCGCTAATTTATTAAGGTTAGAATAGATAGTTTTGTTGCTATTATAGTTAGTAAGCTCTATCTATAGAGAATAGCTAGTCTATTCTACTAAGCGTTAGCGCCTCTATACCTCTTCGCGTACTTACTTAAACTATTCTTTACTAGTAGCAGCGTCTATTCTTCTATCTACGCTAGTAGTCTACACTAGATTGTACTTATTAATAGCGTCGCTATTCTTCTTAAATAGATATCTCTTCTTGTCGCTATTATTACTATCTATAATATCTCTACTATTGCTATAGCGCCTCTAATCTCTTATAATACCTTTTTATTCTTTTTTCTAAACTACCTCTACCTCTTCTTAGAGCCTATCTACGTTTTCTGCAAGACCTCTTACGTTTACTATATTAGCTAGTATATAGCGTAATACTAACTAGGTAACTAACTACCTTATAGGCTATAATATTAATTCTCTACTAAGAATAGTTGTAGTAGCTTAGCACACTGCTAGTAATGCCTACCTTACTACGTCTATTTGCTTCTCTTGCAGTAGTTAGAAGAGAAAGCCTTAGTTCTACTTATTATATTAGAGCAGAGATAATACCTCTAGTAGTTTCTAAAATAGTAATATAAGCTATATATACAAACTCTATAGCTATACTACCTTATCTAGAAGAATATATATAGAGGCCTTATGCCTAGCCTAGAAGGTCTTTATATACTCTTCTACTAACGTTAAGTAGCTACGCTACACTACTAAGTTCTACTTCTTACTACTATTATTATTATTACGCTAGTAAATAGTAGCTATAGTTATAGCGTGTATTAATATTATTATTTCTAAGACTATCTATACAACACTAGAGAACGCAAACTTCTCTATACTGTAATAGTAGTTAACTACTACTCTATCTATAATACGCGTTCTAGTAGTATCTATAAACTTATCTATATACGTAGTAGTAATATAGTCTTTAAGCTAGCTGTTACTATACGCTAGCGCTCTATTATTTATAGAATCTATCTAGCAACTCTTAAACGCGCTATTACGCATAACATCTACTAAGCGTTTCTATAGAATTATTAGCACGTTATCTAGGCTATTAACTTATAGTAACTTATTACACAGAACACTCTGCTATTCTTCTAGTAGACTTATAATAATAAGGCCTAGCTACTAGAAGCTAAGCTAGTGCTCTCTATATAGAAAGGCCTAGTTCTTATTAAGCTATATTATTTTGCTAGGCTATTAGTGCGCCTTATACACAGCGCGTACGTACTACTTTATATCTATAATCTAGGCTATAGTTATATTAACATTTGTTATAAGCGCCTCTTCTACTAGAACCTATAGCTTAGTTATATTAGTGCACACAGCGTTTACTACGCACTAAGCTATCTTAATAAAGTGCGTTATTATTAAACTATACTTATTTATAGTTTTAAATCTCTTCTTCTAGAGTATAATGCCTAGAACTATTAGCGCTACTACTAGGCCTAACTTAGATAACTTAGTATTATTAGTAGTCTACTATAGTAGTTGCATAAATAACGCTAGCACTAGCCTCTCTAGCGCAGTAAGAATAGTGCTATTAGGTAAGTATTTCTAGCTAACTAGGTTAACCTCTACCTCTCTCTCTAGATATTTACGCAAGTTAGTCTATATAGTATTAACCTTTATATTAGTTACGTACGCTAGTACTTCTATATAAACCTTGCTACTCTATTGTATCTACGTAAAAAATAATAAACACTACTAGACTACTCTTATAGCTATCTTAATAGTAGTGTCTACCTTATAGAAGCTAATAGGCCTAATAATAGATGTTTCTACGTCTACCTACTCTAACATCTTTTGTTAATAGACCTCTGTATTTTCTAGAGTAGTATAACACTTTACTAGCAGCGTTTCTATTATATTAAATACCTTTATAAAGGTCTTATCTATATCTCTATCTATATAATTAAGTACCTATCTTACGTTAATATAGTAGAGCCTCTGCATAGTGTTAGTAAAGCTAATAGCCTTTACCTAAGAGTTTATCTTATATTAACTAGGTAGAGCAATATATAGACGCCTAACTCTCTTCTTTTCTATAATAACTTACTTTAGCCTAGCTAAGACTTCTTGCAAATTAATTATTAGAGAAGCTAGCTTTACCTCTAGTTAGAAAGCTAGAGTAACATAGTATTCTTAACTAAATATCTACTATACTCTAACTACCTTACTCTACGCTAGTTTATTACTACCTAGCTATTAGTTATTAAAGCGTGTCTATAGCGTAGTTGCATTACCTAGATAGTAGGCGCGTGTAAACTTAGTAATCGCATGCTGCGTTCTTATGTAGTTTCTCTAGATAGATTCTAGCTTTTTTATCTTACCTCTAGAGATAGTAATAAGCTTCTTATAGTTATCTATAGAACATAGAAACGTATTTACTACAGTAATAAACAGAATTAGTTCTAGTAGTGTTTATAGTATAATCTAGCTCTTCTTACTATAGTCTAAGTTCTCGTAGTTATCTTTCTAGATCTAGAATACTACTTTAAGCTTAGTATTAGTTGCCTCTAGAGAGTATCTACCTCTACGCTAGTAGCTTTTTACGTATACTTTTATACTTATTAATACTACTACCTAGCTATATAGCGTACACACTAAGAGTCTATACAAAGCTTATAGTATAGAAATATACTAAGTAAGAGTACGCTATTCTACTAGCGCGTCTCTCTTACTATATTATTCTATTAGCGCCTCTATAGACGCAGACACGTTTCTACTCTTACTACGTAGTTTTAATAGCGCATCTATAGATATAGACGCATCTCTACTCTTACTACGTAAGATAAGAAATAGGTTTTTATCTACTACTACTTTGTAGCTAATATTAATTAGAGAGGCTCTATCTAGTATATTAAGACAGAAGTTATATTACTTATTAGAGAAGTTAAATCTACTAGCTACAACCTTCTACCTATTATTGTCTAGGTCTATTATGCTAGTAGTAGAGTACACAGAGTTTACTAACTTGCCTATTATTGTAGTTAGAAACTTGTTACTACCTAGGCATTATTAGAACGTGCACTATGTACACTATAATATCTATTATTACGTACTATATATGTTTAACGCGTTAAATATAAAATAGTCTATAGTGTAGTTAGAGTTAGAAAGCGTGTTGCTTAAATTTAGAAATAGGTACTATTACTAAAGGTACGTATGTATACTACTATATACTATCTTTTGTAAAAGAGATCTCTTTTAAGAGTATATTTACGCGTTAGTATTATTACTTAAATATTATCTTTCTTACGCGTCTTGCGCTATTCTTTATTCTTAGTTAATAGTTTTAAAACCTTATATCTATACTTAGAACTATTATTATACTATAGAGTCTTCTAGCTTATATACTCTCTTCTATAGCTTTATAAGCTACAGAAACGTCTACGCTAGGCCTCTATTACTATAGCTATTATTTAGATACTCTAGTAATAGAGAATAGGTTTTAAGAGCCTATTACTGCGTTATATTCTAACTATGTTAGACGTACTCTGTACGTTAGACTTAGCTCTAGAAGATAAATCTACTACAGCATCTTTTATAGGTAGTTTTATCTTTTACGCAATTAGTAGGCTAGTAGCCTATTCTGTATACTTATTTATTGCTATTTATATAGCACTACTAGTAGTACTACTACTATAGAGGCTTATAAGCTAAGTTTATTATCTATAAGCCTTGCTATTTCTACGCGTACCTTTATATCTTTTTCTATAATCTTCTTTCTATATACTACCTATGCGTTAGTAGAATTACTATTTTATTATTATTTTAAATGTAGATAACGTTAGCAACGTTACACCTTGCCTTATTTCTACTAGCGCTAATACTATAGCGCAAACCTTAGATGTAGTTAGCGTCTTAAGCGCGTATATAGATATTTATATATTGCGCTTATACGTAGTGTTAGCGTATCTTATACGCAATAGCTACAACGCCTACTAGCTTATAGACTATTTATAGCTTAGTCTTACTAGACACTATTATCTAGCTTGCTACTCTACGTAGAAGATACGCTCTTCTTATACGTCTAGTATATCTTATTCTCTTCTTAGTCTAGAATAGCCTACCTAATCTAGTTCTACTTCTTCTACGCGTTATGTTCTTGTCTTAAACTATTTAGCTCTAATAGTGCTATTTATTTACTATCTTTCTATTTATTACGTATATATATATTATATAGAAGAAGGTCTTAGAAAGCGTTATTTTCTTTCTATTGCACTACACTTGCTTACTACGCGTTCTAATAACACTAATATTTTGCTTACGTAAGAAGCTATACTAGTATAACGTATTAGTATAGTGTCTCTACGTATGTTTACTTCTATTTTCTAGCGTTTAGCGCTAGTGTAGAAGTTAATAGCGTCTAGTTTTTTATAGTGCTACTATAAGGCCTATTACTCTAGTGTATAATATTATCTAGGCACGTTAGCTTACTTTGTAGAGACTCTCTACATCTATACTATAGCTAACGTTAGTAGTAAGACTACTATAGGTGTTAATCTAACTATTATACTGCGTGCGTGCTACAGCCTCTAATAGAGAGTTACTAGTAGTGTAGCTATGTCTAGAGTCTATTATAGCTCTACTTAACTATTGTCTCTAGAGCCTACTAAGAGCTAAGTATAATACCTATTATCTGTGTTGTATTGTTTTTATCTTCTCTTCTCTTTCTACTCTATTCTTAGGTAGAATCTACAGCATCTCTTTTTTATTATATCTAACGTAGCAACCTTATTTTCTAAATATAATCTTAAGAAGCTAGCGTTAATAGCTAAAGAGCTGCAAACACTTGCTGCTATAGATTACCTTAAAGAGAAAGACGTCTATTAGCTACTTAACCTAGTAAATTCTAACTAGTCTACCTTTATTGCTACTACACTATAAGTAGTGCTATAGTAGATATACTGCGTTACGTAGTAGAAGTCTCTTCTAAAAAGCGTCTAAGATTTAAAGAAGCAATTACGTGCTAAAAAGAATTCTAATAAGAACTTAGATAGTAGTTAGCCTTCTAAGCAGGTCTATAGTAGTAGTAGGTTCTTAAATACTTAGAGTATAGAGTAGAAGTAGTAGTTAGAGGCTAAACTTTAATACTATAACTTTTAGTATAACTTGCAAGAGGCGTAGCAGAATACGCTTAATAAGAATTAATTTAATAATAAGCGCGCCTAATAGCTCTAGTTTACTAGCGCGTAACTAAAGAGTAAAGAGGTTAGCAGCGCTATTATAGCTAAGGTAGTGCGTTATATAACTACTATTAGAAATTTAGACACGCTGTAAGAGCTATAGCTTAGTCTATAGAGTTAGCGCAAGTAATATGCTAAGTAGGTATTACTACTATCTTTCTAGCGTTTATTATAGACACTAGTGCGCTGCTCTACGTAAAGGTAAGGTTATTTCTTATTCTAGTACTACTATTACTATCTTAAAAAGTGTAAGTAGATAGGCGCAAGATTATCTATTAAGCGCTGTTACTTAGCAGCGCGTCTACGCGCTAATTATAAATCTTATCTTAGTAATAACCTAGATAGCGTAACAACATATAAGCGCTAACGTATTTAGGCCTAGTTCTTTAAAGAGTTAGATTTCTCTAGTAAACTAAAGCGCTCTAATTCTTACTTTACATAGTTTTAGCGCACGTTAAAATATAGTAAGTAATAGCTTTCTTTTAAGGTAGCGTTTAGCTATAGTATATTTACTCTATTACTATCTACGCGTGTACCTAACATGTACATTAAACATATATTAATAGATAAGTTATTTTTGCTATAGATTTATTTTATTCTATACTACTATCTATAGGTTAAGGTTATATCTACGCGTGTTAGTAGTGTAGTAGAGAGACTTACAGAAAACATGCTGCTGCTAGCTAATTATCTTACTCTAGAGATTTTAGCTAATAATCTAGACCTAGACGTAGAGGCAAGTAATAAGCTTACTTCTTTTCTTAAACCTTATATAATTTATAGGCGTGTTAGTAAGATAGGTTAGTCTAATCTTAAGTTTACCTAGAGTATAGTTACATTACGCTGTTTTAGCAATACTACTATACCTAATAGTTAGAAAGTAGAAGAGAACGTAGACGTAGAGAAACTAGATAAAGAGGTAGAAGATAGAGATAAAGAGAAGAAGAAGAGTAAAGAGAATACAGGCGCTAGCGCTAAGAAGAAGAAGAAGAAGAGTAAAGAGAATATAAGTACTAGCGTAGAGAAGGTATATAGCTATATTATATAACCTCTAAATCTACTGCTCTTAAACTAGCAAGCCTTATTTCTTTTCTAGGTAAATAAAAAGTGCTCTAATTATAAGCGTAGTAGTGTAATATATAGTTCTATTCTCTAAAACTTATTACTATAGTTAGACTCTAATATATCTAAGTAATTATAGTAATTTCTATAATAAATAGCCTAGTTAATAGTATTAGGTATTAATTCTACGTAGCGCTTTCTTGTAATAGGTTAGTTCTATACAGAGCACTGCGTGCTTATATAATTCTAAGTTTAATATATTCTATACTTTACTTTATAATAATTAACTATAATAATAGCTGCTCTGCGCTATTAAATATAGCTATATATTATATAATCTAGCTCTACTTAGCTATATTTATCTGTAACTTAAACCTACTATATATTTCTACTAGCGCAGCTAGAGTTAATGTTCTAAATTAAGAAGTATAGCGCCTAGGCCTAAATTAAGATCTATTTCTAGATATTCTTAAGCGTAGCTATTACTTATATAGGCTCTTAAAACCTTTCTAGAGAGATAGGCTGTACGTAATACTTACGCGATAGACAAGATACTCTTACTCTAGACTATTAGCATTGTCTGCGTAATAAGGTCTTAGGTCTAAGCTAGAAAAGAGCTACTACTAAGATAATCTAATTCTAATCTAAGGTAAACCTATATACCTGTAAAGTTAAAGTATACAAGATAAGCACTACTTTACAAATATAATAGAGAGCAAAGTTAGAAGAATCTATAATGTATTAGAGTATTCTATTCTATTCTAGTAAGCCTAGCTTACTATTTACTACCTATAAGCCTAACCTAACCTTCTCTTATATAGTTTCTCTAGTCTAGCGTTTTCTTAAGCTTTCTAAGAAGCTTTTTGTAGATTATAATATATACCTTAGGTAGCGTAGTACTAAGAGGCTTAAAGTAGCTATTAAAGTTAATAAGGCGCTAGTTAAGAATCTTAATACTCTCTTTCTATTCTCTATTCTTAAAGTAGAAGGCTATGTTAAAGCAACGTCTCTTATTGTTGTAACTAAAAGTATAGAGGTAGATAATAATAGTATTATCTCTATAGGCACTAATAACAACAGCGCTATTAACTTACTAATTTATAATAAAGCTAGCAAGAACTAGATAAGAGACTTCTCTAAGAATAACTAGAGCTAAAGAGTTGTAGGCTATAAAGAGAGTAAGTAGAGTAGTAAGAGCTGCGTTGCTATTACGCGCGTTAGAGTAGAAGTAGAGATAGCTAATAGCTATAGCAGAATTGCTAAGTTTGCTAATATTAACTATTTAGCTAACAGCGTACTTAGAGCTATCTATAATAGCTAGATTATAAGTTACACTAGTAGAATAAAAAACCTACTAAGAAGGCTAGCACTCTAGAGTAGCAGAGATAGTAGAGTACTACTATATTATATATTAGTTTTACACTTAGAAGCAAGAGAATAAAGCTAGAGATTAGAACTAGAGATAGACTTATAGGCAGAGAAACTACAACTTAAGTTAGGCTTATAGATAGAGTCTTAGCAGAAAACTACTTTTTTAAAGAGTAGGTTTTAGTAAACTAAATAAGTATTATAATAGTGCGCGTAAATAGAATATAAGAGAAGATAACGTTAGTGTTAAAGAGAAAGCTTCTTAGCTACTATTTAGAAGAGTAGAGTTAAATAGAATATAAAAGGTAGGTAAGCTAGCAGAAAGAGGTATAGAAATACTTATACTAGACTGCTACACTCTAGTTTAGCGTTGTAATTCTAGTGTTACTAGTAAACTTGCGCAACTATTGCTATTGTGTAGATCTAGCTAATAGAGATATAAAGATAGTAACTAATTAGAGTATTAGGTAAATAGCTATAGGCTTAGTATAGATAATATAGTAGTTGCTGTAAAGATGCGTTAGTTGTAGAGGTAAAATTGCGCTGCTACTAGCCTTTACGTACGTATCTACTAAGTGCGCACTAGAAGGTAGCTACCTACTATAGCGCTAGCAGAATAGACATGTCTATAAAGAAAGTAACTATTATTACTATAACGCTAAGCCTATTTATACTACAAGGTAGAGTTATAGTTAAGATAACTCTACGCAAACGTAAGCTTTTCTACGTAGATATAGCTAATCTAGTTTAGAAAGCGTAAGTCTATAGAAGCGCTAGTATACTTAAGCTATTTACAGTAAAGGTAGGTTAGTTATTATAATAATACCTAGTTACTAGAGATATCTACAGTAAATATGCGTTAATTATTACTATAACACTAGGTTAACTATCTAAATAAAGTTGCAAAAACAAAGGCCTTTGCCTATAGCTTTAGCTACTTTATATTACAAGTAGAAGCTAATTTAAGCGCTAGTGTATTAAAGAGATATATAGCAAAGAGAAGTTAATTATTATAGTAACGCTAAGCTTACTATTACTATAATTCTAAGTTAAAGGCTATAGTAAAGTTACGTAGTAAGTTCCGCTAGCCTTTATAAGGTAATTGCCTAGTTAGAGTATAAAAGTAGTAGCTACTTAGTATTCTACATTACTTAAGATGCCTGCTGTTTTAGTTTATTCTATAGAGATTTTAATACTATCTACTCTCTAATCTATAATAATTAACTATAATAATTACTGTTCTGTGTTCTTAAAAATGCTACTATCTTAAATAACGCAGCTCTATTTCTATAATAGTTGTCTATTATAGTAATTAGGCACTAGGTAAGCTTGTTTAGCTAATAGGCTACTCTAAACCTTAAATTACTCTAACTATTCTAACTTTTAACGCGCTATAAGCCTATAAATACAGACCTAACGTAGAACGCGATAGAAGATATTAAATTACGTAAAGATAGCGTATATCTTTACTATTACAAAGTTGTAAAATAGTAGCGTTATAACTAAACAACGTTGTTATAGCAGCGTTAGACGAAAACACGCCTAAATACAGACACTACTCTTACTTAACGCTTTCTTACACTATAATAAAAGTAGAAACTTATAATATACCTTAAACGTTATATAAGAAGAGAGTTGCTACTACCTTAGAAGATAGTACAAAATTTGCTGTTTTAATTAGAATATGCGTAGTTCTCTAGAGTAGAGTTACGTAGTTTCTTTACTATTATAAGGTTATAATAATACTTAAATTAAGCGCCTAACTTAACTAATAGCATTACCTAGCAGACTCTCTATTTAAATATACGCTCTTCTTAGAGACGCTATATTTAAGAATAAAATACTATAAGATTTAGCTATAAACACCTATACAATAGATAAGAAGAGCTTTTTTATTAGCGTTGTAAAACAGTTAAAAAGACTCTTTACTAAGGCACTTTAGGCATTAAAAGAAGCCTAAACTACTATCTAGAATAGCAACACTAAATAGAGTACACTATTAGTGTGCGTGTACGTTTCTAGAGAGGCACCTCTATTAGCGCTAGTTTATCTAAGCGTTTTTAGTATTTAATTAGGCTAGGTAGACACTATAGAGGCTTATAAACACTAGGTTTTTCTCTTATATTTAGTCTCTAGCAGAACTAATAATAAGATAGAATTATTCTAGCTATAGAATATATTCTATTGCATAATAAGAGAGAGAGCTACTTATAATTACTATCTTCTTCTTCTTAATAGCTATAGCAGCTACGTAGCGCGCAAATATCTAGAGTATTATAACGCTTATAGAGTTCTATAGATAAAGTTTTTCTTGCATATAACCTATAGTTTCTAGCTACTTAATATTATTATATTTGCGCCTCTAGAAAGGCACTACTCTTTAGAACTTAATAGCTATCTCTAGTAACTACTAGAGCTAATAAGAGTGTAGACATAGAACTTCTTTACTTTATTTTAGGCTGCCTAGAGTATAATAAGAAGGCAAGATCTTATTCTATTGCAAGAAGCTTTAAAGCTACTAGAGTGTAGCTAATAGATATAGTAGTTGTGTAGAAGCGCTTCTACTCTACTACTTTGTAATAAGATAGAAGTCTACAAACTAGAGATAATAGTAATAGTAATAAATAGAGTTAGCTCTAAAAAGTTTACGTAGATATAGTAGTAGAAAGAATAAGTTCTAACGCTAAACGTCTTAGAGTTGCACTTTATAGAGTATAGACTTAAAACAAGTATTATTATATAGAAAATAAGGCTCTTATAACTACGCCTTTAGCTATAAAAGAGCGTATAAAGTAGAGTAAGAGTATTAGACTTTTCTAGAATACTAGAGATTAAAGTAGTATTCTATTCTAGAATCTCTAGAGTTTATAAGCTGCCTAAGAGCGCAAGGCTATACAACAAGACAAAGCTAAGCTACTATAACTCTAGAAAAGCTCTAAAGAAGAGATTAAGGCAGTAGCAGTAGTATATAAAAAATCTATAGCTAAAGAGGTAAAGGCGCAGTAATAGCGTAAGCGTAGAGACGTTCTAATAGCGAAGAAAGCAAGAGCTAAGAAAGCTGCCTGCGTAAAGAAGCTTAAATTCTAACTACAAGCTATTATAATACTAAAAAATAGTTAGAATAGGCTAAGTATAGCTTTATAAATAATTCTATAAAGTGCTATTAAAAGAAAGCACTACGTTGTTATATTATTAGGCGTAAACCTAGCGTTGCCTCTACATTAGCGCTCTCTCTAGCACTACCTAAAATAATAGCACGCAGCTAGTATATAAAGACACTAGCACTATCTACTAAAATAGAAAGCTTTATATATATTTATTTATTAATACTCTAAACTATCTTATAGTAATTACTTCTATAGGTAGCTGCGCAGCTTTATTTCTAGATGTGCATGCCTTTAGAGAGGTAGCTTACTAGCTAGTATCTACCTTTACTATATTTCTCTACTATCTCTTCTCTAGTAGATATCTTTAGCTTACTAGCTTCTTGCGCCTTCTAAATTAATAAGTATAGCGCCTAGGCCTAAATTAAGATCTATTCTAGAGCGTTCTTAAGCGTAGCTATTACTTACATAGGCTCTTAGAACCTTTCTAGAGAGATAGGCTGTACGTAATACTTACGCGATAGATAAGATGCTCTTACTCTAGACTATTAGCATTATCTATGCAATGCGCTTTTAGGTCTAGGCTAGAAAAAAGCTACTATTAAAACAACTCTATCTAAACCTAAGGCAGACCTCTATACTAGCAAAGTTAAAGTATATAAGATAAGCATTACTTTACAATTGTAGTAGAGAGCAAAGTTAGAAGAATTTATAATATATTAGAGTACTTAATTCTATTCTAGTTAGCCTATCTTGCTACTTATAACCTATACTTCTGCTTAAATCTTTCTCTACATACCTACTCTAATCTAGGTAATTCTTAAGGCGCTTAAGAAAGGTTTAGTAGACCTTCTATTAGAGTTAACTCTATTACGTGTAAGCTAATACTACGTGTAAGCTAACACTGCGTATAAGCTAACGTTGTGTGTAAGCTAACGCTGCGTGTAAGCTAACGCTATATATAAGCTAACACTGCGTATAAGCTAACGTTACGTATAAGCTAACGTTGCGTACACTACTAAAACACTCTATAACTCTATTACAGCTTCTAGAGCTACAGCTTCTTACGTTATATAGCGCAAGGTACATAGGTTTTAACTTAAGTCTAATATATTCTTCTTTCTTAGCCTATCTATTAAACTACGCCTTGTCTACATTATAATGTAAACTAGCAATACTAATATTAGCGTAAATTCTACCTTTCTATAGATACCTAGGTATTAGAAATAATACTTTGCACTTATAGCTCTCTTTACTCTACACTAAGAATAATATATTCTATAAACCTATAAAGATTAAGTAGTAGCGTAGAAGCGTATTATTATTAGCAGCGCTATTATTCTACTACTAGATCTATATTATCTTCGCGTGCGTAAGCTACCTTCTCTTTCTTATATCTACTAAGTATTAATCTAGAATTAAGTGTATTCTATAACCCTCTACTAGCTTCTTTAAATAGAACATATAGCGTAGATCGCTATTTAGAGTAGTAAGAGCTAAGAATTAGAAGAGATAATAAATGCGCAATTCTCTTAGCGCGTTCTTAATAACTACTTATTCTAGCTTATAGTCTTAAATCGCGCTAAATAGCTACTTAGCGAATATATTACTAATATAGCTAATTGTTAAAGTGCTATAAGATATATATAGAATAAGGTGTGTATACTACTTTACTAGCGTAAGTCTAAAACTTGTAATAGCGCGTCTTAGCGACTTAAAACTAGATAGAGCTACTCTTAGACTTCTTAATAGTTATTAGCTAGAACTAATACTTATAGTAGTGTAATATACTCTATATATACAAAACTAAGGTGCGCGTATACGCTAAAGTTGTATTAATTAATTGCTACTAGCAATAACAGCTAAACCTAAAGGCATTGCAGAAAATTCTAAAACTTAATTTAAAAGTTAGGCTAAGTTAACACTACTACTATTATAGTCTATAAGAGAAGGTCTACTATAAAGGCTATATTATCTATTAAAGTAGAAGTCTTCTCTCTGCTATTTGCGTAACTCTTATAACTCTACTTCTAAGAAGTTAGATTTACTAAAGTAATAATAACTTATAAAGTTCTATTCTTTCTAAAAGAAATAAAGAACTTTGCGTAACACGTGCTGTACTGCTAAAGGTAAGGTAGATAATAGATTATTCTATTTCTACACTTATAAGGCTCTCTAGTTAGTTCTTATACTATAGGCTAGCTCTTAACGCTTCTAGAATCTACAATCTACGTAGACTTAACAGAGCTAAGTTATATTATCTCTATTAACTATATTAGATACTACGTATAGAAGTATAAGACTACTTTATCTATAGACTTAATATTAAGAAGCTTATCTAATGTAATATTCTTATACTAAGAGTTGTCTAATAACTAAATAGCGTACACGTCTAGTAAGAAGAACAACTTAGGTATAGAGAAATACCTCTTAGAGTACCTTAGCAGAGTGTTTAGGCGCTATTATTATAGACGTAGAAGAGGCGAGGTATTCTTTTTATAGAGGCGTTTGTTAAGATAGGCGCAAGCTAGCTTATACGCTAGTAGGCTTAGTAGTATTAAGAGTATATAATAACGTTGTAGAGAGTTATTATCTTAAGTAAGATTAATGTAAACTACGTACTGCGTTTTATTAGAGGTCTTTAGTAGAGAGGCGCTTACTCTAGTTATATTCTTAAAAGTAGTTAGTAGATATAATATAAAGTCTAACGCTTACTCTATTTATAACAGCGTATATTCTTTTTATAATACTAGTGTATAATATTTGCTGTAGTATACAGACTAGCTATCTATTCTAGCGTGCGTAGTATACTACTACGCCTCTCTTACTACTTACACACTATAGTAGTATAAAGGTTAGTTCTTAATTATGCTATACGCTATACGCTAAAGCGCTACTTTTACTACGTATAGGCTGCGTTATGCAAACGCTCTACGTGCGTGCGCTAACAGCACGCAGGTACTACTTTATAATTTTCTACTATTCTATTTCTACTACTTTCTAACTTATATAGTTACTACTTAGTTATAAATATTATTTCTACTTTTAGAGCTGTAACGTTGTAAGAAGGTCTGTGCCTGCAAGCTTAGTAGTAAACTATAGAGTTGCTTTTCTACAAGAAGCTGCTATATAAAAGTTAGATAGGTATGCCTCTATCTACCTAGTAGTATAGTAGCTAGCAACTACTACTACTTAGTAATAAGTAGTATTTTGTACGCTAGACTAAGCTACTACTTAACTAACACCTTTTAAAGACCTAGTGCGTTACCTCTAGAGAAGAGCTATTAGCGTTAGTAGTGTTATTATTGTTAGACGTATTTAATTCTTAAAGTGTACTTAAATATTAGTTGTATTATGTTAGCCTCTCTTAATAGTTATAAGATATTTATATTCTAATACTTAACTATACTAGGTTAGCATAAAAATATAAAAGGTATGCTAGTTTACTAATATCTAGACAGTTACTAACGTTTACAAGCTATAGCTTTGCCTAGTAAGAGAGAAAACTAATAAGACAAAATATACTATAAGAAAGAAGTAAGCATGTTCTAATAAACATGTTTAGTAATAAAGAGTCTAACTTTAACTTACTATTATCTTAACCTGTCTAAGATATAAAGCGCCTAATACTAAGAAAGACTTGTTAGAAGAAGAATTTCTAGAATAAGTTTAATAGAAAAGTTATTAACCTAAGTATTAAGAGTAAGAAAGATAATTCTAATTCGCTATTTATATAATGTGTTAACTCTCTAGTAAGCATCTTATTACTCTATTATAATACTCTAGCTTACTTTCTTAAGCTTAATATGCGCCTACTCTAAGAGAAATACGCTAATAGCTATAACATCTTTTATAAAATAGCTAGTAGTATTATATACTATATATATATACGTAATACGTTCTATATTTACGTTATAATAACATGTCTATAGGTAACTTATATAAAGAAGTAGGCGCATATCTTTTAAAGAGAGAAGCGTTAGAATTAGGCTATTTCTTTACTATTACTTAGTACTATTACCCTTAGTTTTAAAGCTAGAAGAGATAGAATTAGGCTACCTTCTACTATTGCCTAGATACTACTACCTTTAGTTTCTAGAGAAGCCCTTATAATAGTAAGAACAATATACTACTAGCGCTAAGCCTCTAAGTAGATACTAGAAGAGCACCTACCTTTTTAAGAATAGAAGTAATAGAATTAGGCTATTATTCTACTTTCTCTTTTATTAGCTAAATAGCGCGCTTTAATAAGAATCTCTTACTCTCTCTCTTTTCTCTACGTTCTCTACGCTTAGAGAAACTATCTTCTAACAGCGCAACGCAGTACTTAACCTATACTAGTTATACTTCTTTTCTAATCTATACGCTAGGTTCTATTATTATTAAGATACTCTTACGCTTTCTAGGCTTATATTCTAGAAAGTAATACACTTAAGCTGTATAGGTATAAAAGGTAAAGGTAGGCACTTTTTATTATTTGTACACTAGGCTAGCTATTTAGAAATACTAGTAGCTTTAAGATAAGTTTAGAGTATTTAGAAAAGAGTATTTGTTAGAAAGAAATAGAAGGTAGGTAGAAGACAAAATTGCTTAAAAATAAATTACTATATTAATCTAAGTAGCAAGCGTATATTAACAGAACTCTAATTATGTCTATTATATAGTACCTATACTTACTACTAATTTTAAACAAAGTCTATTTAAATACTAAGGTCTATAATAGATTAGAGGCATATAATTTGTGTAGAGAAAATATAAGGTAGGTAAGAGAAATCTCTGTTTCTATATAGTTAGTAATAGTAAAGATAAAAAAAGCTTTAGAAAAGAGTAGAGTATAGAAGAACTTACTACAAGATTAGTAGAGAAAATAAAGAAGACTCTAGTTTCTATTTACTTTTGTAAGCTTTCTAGAGTAGAAGAGTTAGTATTATTCTAGACGCAATTACGTAAGAGAAGAAAAGTCTTATAATATCTATAGCCTAAATACTTAACCTTGCGTTTTCTTACTCTAGGCTGCCTTCTTCTTTCTAGAAGTCTTCTTCTATATCTATTTTATGCCTCTAGCCTTCTTACTTGCCTAAAGATATTTAAAGAAGAAGATATTATCTATAAGGTATCTCTAATTCTAAGTAACCTACTTGTAACAAAGTTATCTAACCTCTTTTTTATTGTTATTAAAGCTGTAAGCTATATTTAGCTTGTATACTATGTAGTTATCTTCTAGAAATAGCGCCTAGTTAATTAGTCTTCTGTAATAGTTATGCGACACTTATATACTATATAGTTATCTTCTAGAAACAGCGCCTAGTTAATTAGTCTTCTATAATAGTTATGCAATACTTATATACTATGCAGTTATCTTCTAGAAACAGCGCCTAGTTAATTAGTCTTCTATAATAGTTATATAACACTTACATCTAGACGCTAAACTTTATATAGTTAGCGTAATAGTATAAGTAGTATATTAATTTACTAACGCGCAGATAATCTCTCTTCTTCTAAGTAGATTCTCTTTCTTAAGAGATATTCTCTTTCTTATTAGATATTAGTACTTTTATAGCTTATATAGTTTCTATACCTACTCTATCTTAGTTTCTAGCTATTAACTTGCTTATAAACCTATTCTTTAGAGGCTTATTATTCTTTTAAAAAGAGTAACGCTAAACCTATTAGGCTTAAAGTTGCTAATAATATACTTAATAATGTTAGCTAATATCTTTATTATTATAGGCGCTACTACTCTTACTAGCTAGAGTCTCTAGTGCAAATAAGATCTACACAAGAGCTAGTTTATTAATACCTATTATAGCAAAGTTATAATAGATACTAAAGCTACGCGTTGTAAAACCTTATCTTTAAAAGCAAAAGCATTCTATTAGTATTTACTTAATAAGTTTACTAAGTTAGAAGGCCTTAAAGAAGAAGACCTCTACGTTATAGATAGTAAGTTTATAGGTAGACTAACAAAGTTTATTAACTACTTATATAATTCTAACTATAGGTAGTACACTATCTTCTATAATAAGCATAATCTAAGAGTTTATAACATCGCGTTCTTTGCACAGAGGCTTATTCTAATAGGTAAGAGATTAACTTTTAACTACCTTAATAAGAAAGAGAGAAAGAGAATAGATAAGCTAGGTAAGAGGGCGCTCTCTTATCTTTGTAGAGTAAGCTTAGTATTACTACCTATAGCTTTTAAGATAGAAGTAATAGAATTACGCTGTTGTCTTTACTAGCGTCTAGGTACTACTACTCTTAGCTTCCTCTAATGCTTCTAGCATAGTAAGAATAACTTACTACTAGAGCTAAGCCTCTAAGTAGATACTAGAAGAGCACTTACTTTTTTAAAGACAGAAGCGATAGAATTAGACTATTATCTACTTTCTCTTTTATTATATATATAGCGCGCCTTAAGAAGAATCTCTTACTTTCTCTTTCTTTTCTCTACGTTCTCTACGCTTAGAGAAACTATCTTCTAACAGCGCAATGCGCTACTTAACCTATACTAGTCTTACTTCTTTTCTAATCTATACGCTAGATTCTATTATTATTAAGATGCTCTTAGCTTTCTAGACTTATATTCTAGAAAGTAATACACTTAAGCTGCATAGGTATAAAAGGTAAAGGTAGGCACTTTTAATTATCTGTATACTAGGCTAGGTACTTGTAGAAGTAGATCTCTATCTAGAACATACGCTACTAGCTAGAAATAGAGGTTTAACAAGAGAGAGTAAGAGAGAGAAAGAAACATCTAACAGATAGAGTAGAGGGGTAACTAACTACTAGAATAAGCTAATAAGCTACGCACACGCTAAAATATTATAGAAAAGAAAATATAAACTTTAGTTCTTAAAGAGCTTTACGCTATTATCTAAACTAATATCTAGATATAAATATAGTGCGTAGTTAGAAGAAGCTACAAGAGCTATAATAGAAGAATCTAAAGCTAGAGAAAAAGAGTAGTAGCCTATCTATATTTATGTAGTTAGTAATAGCAAAGATAAAAAAGCTCTAGAAACAACTAGAGTATAGAAGAACTTACTATAAGATTTAGTAGAGAAAATAAGAAAGACTCTAGTTTCTGTTTATTTTTGTAGACTTTCTAGAATAGAAAGGTTAGTAGTATTTAAGACGCAATTACGCATTAGAAGAAAAGCCTTATAATATCTATAGCCTAGATATTTAATCTTAAGTTTTCTTACTCTGCGTTACCTTCTTCTTCTTAATAGTCTTCTTTTCTTTCTTTAATATGCCTCTAGCCTTCTTACTTACCTAAAGATACTTAAAGAAAGAAATATTATCTATAAGGTATCTCTAATTCTAAGTAACCTACTTATAATAAAGTTATCTAACCTCTTCTTTGTTGTTGTTAAAGCTGTACGCTAGGTTTAGCTTATAGCAGGTGTAATTATTCTCTAAGAACTATACTTACTAGATTCTTTTTCTGTAAATATTCTAGCGTTCTTAGATTAAAACGCTTAACTATCTAAAGTTAGTATAATAGTATAAGTAGTATATTAATTTACTAACGCGCAGATAATCTCTATTCTTCTAAACAGCTTCTTTATCTTTATAAACGTTCTCTTTCTTATCTAATATTAGTACTTTTATAGCTTAGATAGTTTCTATACTTACTTTTTCTTAGTTCTTAGCTATTAACTTGCTTGCAAACCTGTTCTTAAGAGATTTATTATTATTAGTGTCTTATTCTTAGTTATTTCTAGCGAGGTTATTACTATCTTCTATAAGAATAGAATACTATACTAAGCCTTAGTTATTAGCTAAAGGCGTAGATGCTATAGCTACCTAGGTAAGGTTAAAGAATTATATAACAAAGTTGCTTAGGTGTAGAATACTAGGTGTAGAATGTTAGAAGTAGAATATTAGAGGTAGAGAGTATAGAAGTAAACTCTAAATTACAAAAGATAAGATTATATAGTACCTCTTCTTCTCTGTCTACTAGCAGTTAAATTATTAGGTATCTATCTCTTACTCTAGATGTAGTAGGTACGTTACCTACTTTGTATTTATATAAAAGAGATAAGAAGCTATAGATAAAGGTAAAGAGTAGTATATTATAAGTAATACAAGCTAGCTAGTAGTGTCTAAGAGATAGATAGCGAGTAGCTCTTGCTGTAGAAGAGCAGCGTTTGCAATAGGCAGAAATAAACAGGCTAATAACTATAGACGCTAATACTATAGTAATAGTAGAAAAAGAACTAACGTTAAGTAGAAGTAGATAATAGGTAGGCTTAGCTGCAACTTAGTTACCTAGTTTAAACATTAAGAAAAGTACCTAAAGTTACACGCATAACAAGAGTGTTAGATATAAAGTATATAATTTAAAGTTTAAGTTTAATTATAATTTAAATAAATACTAAATAAACTAAAGCGCTAGCTAGACATTATAGTAACTGTGCAGCAACGCTGTACAAAATACTAAATAAGTATACTTACAAAATATTAAAATAGAATACTACTATATATAGCTACTCTATTATAAACCTATCTAGAAGATCTTACTAAGTTAAGGCTTTCTACTCTTCTAATTATTGCGCTCGTAGTATTAGAAGATAAGATTATAGCTATCTAAGTTATATATAATGTAGTTAACGCAACAGTATCTAGCAATTATCTCTATTCTCTTTACTTTCTTAATATTCTTAGCGGGCATCTTGTTAGTAGTAGGCTTAGCCTTAAAAAGAGTAACGCTAAAGCTACTAGGCTTAAAGATGCTAACAACTTACTTAACAACGTTAGTTAATATCTCTATTAGTGTAGGTGCTATTACTCTTACTAGCTAGAGTCTTTAGTGTAAACAAATAGCTTCTTGCAGCTATAATTTGCTAAGATAAAGCTACTCTAGAGCTACTACGCGAGCAAGCTCTTGTTATTTAAAGGCTTCTTCTTTAGCAAAAATATTATTTTCTATAGTAATACTTTCTTGCTAGATTCTCTTAGTATAGCTTCTAGCTTTAACGTTTACTATTAAGATTACCTTATAGAAGAAGTTACAATAAAGTATCTTAATCTAAGCTTAGTAGAAGCAGTTGTAAGGTGTATAAAGTGCTAGACTAATAATTAAAACTATATTAATGTTTACACTTTCTACTAGGTAAACTCTATCTGCGCTGCTATAACTAACGCATATCTCTACTAGCTAACTATATTCTCTACATACCTAACTGCTGCTTCTCTACCTAGGCGCTCTTTATAGCCTTCTGCTCTCTAATAGGTAGCTATCTAAAGAGTCTAATACTACTACTCTTAGTCTTGTCTGCTACTAGATAGAGTTTACTTAGCTACTAGCGTAAGTGCAAGGCTAGTAGGCTGTTATAATAAAGAATAAGATCTATACAAGAGCTAGTTTATTAATACCTACTATAGCAAAGTTATAATAGATGCTAAAGCTACGCGTTGCAAAACCTTGTCTTTAAAAGTAAAAGTATTCTATTTGTATTTACTTAACAAGTTTGCTAAGTTAGAAGGCCTTAAAGAAGAAGATCTCTATATTATAGATAGCGAGTTTATAGGTAGACTAATAAAGTTTATTAACTACTTATATAATTCTAACTGTAGGTAGTACACTATCTTCTATAATAAGCACAACCTAAGAGTTTATAATACTATATTCTTTGCACAGAGGCTTATTCTAAAGAGTAAGAAATTAACTTTTAACTACCTTAATTAGAAAGAGAGAGAGAAGATAGATAAGCTAGGTAAGAGAGGCGCTCTCTTCTCTTTAAAAGGCGAGCTTAGTGTTATTACTCTTAACTTTAAAGATAGAAGTAATAGAATTAAGCTGCTATCTTTACTAGTATCTAAGTGCTACTACTCTTAGCTTCTCTAGATACCTCTAGTATAGCAAGAATAACTTACTATTAGAGTTAAGCCTCTAAGTAGATACTAGAAAGGCACTTACTCTTTTAAAGATAGAAGTAATAGAATTAGGCTATTATTCTACTTTCTCTTTTATTATTTGTATAGCGCGCCTTAAAGAGAATCTCTTGCCCTCTCTCTTTTCTTTACGTTCTCTACGCTTAGAGAAACTATCTTCTAATAGCGTAATACGCTACTTAACTTATACTAGCTAACTTACTTATAAAGCGTTGCCTAAGAGACTTATTATATTTACTATTATTATTACTATCTCTGCCTTTTAAAGGCGTCTGCTCTTTATTAATATAGTTATTATTATTATTTAATATAATAGAGTTCTTGCGCGAGCCTAACGCATTAAGACTAGATTTCTAGAATCTAGTAGGTCTTAAGAGAATAGATGCTATAACTAGGTATAAGTATTTAGGTTTTGTGCAGAATATAAGATATTTAGAGTTAAGAGTAGAAAAGTAAACTCTAAATTAAGGCTCTATACTCTCTTAGTATTACTTTCTCTTCTTTTAAAGAGTTATCTTCTTAGTAGCCTTTTTTTTCTTCTTTTTAGTAGCTCTAAGAAATATTAAGAAGATAATTTTGTCTTTAAGTTTCTTCTTATTCTATGTCTACTAATATTAGAGAAGCTTCTATATATTTTATTAGTTTATAAAGCTATTTGTTACGTCTATATTATAACGTATATTATTATTCTCTAAGAACTAGGCCTAAAGATTAGTAACTTAGTAGAGCTCTAGAGTTTAAAGTTTAGCAAGTCTAAGAGTTTATAGTCTAGAGATTTTCTATAGGTCTAATAAATTATATATAATAATATTATATAAGAAGTTAGGCTTAGAGAATTACGTCTCTAGCGTATAAAGTACTATAAGCAGATCTTCTTATGTAAGTATAGAAAAAGGTGCAAGAAATATAGAATGCTAACTATAGATTAGAGAAGTTAAACAAATTAGTAATAGTGCTAAACATTAATAAGAATAATTAGTAATCTAAGCTTGTCTAATGTATAGAAGATGTTAAAATAAGTTAAGTACTTAGAAAGTGTAAAGTTCTCTTCTTACTATAACTCTACGTTACTAGACTAGGCTTTAATATCTTCTAAGACGTATATAATACAGAAGGCTATCTAGTATATTAGAGGGCAATAACTCTAGAAGAATAATAACTTAACGCGTTTTATAAAGCTAGAATTATCTACTAGAATATCTATGTTAGAAGGTATAACAAGAAAAGTAAGTTTGTTAAGAGAGAAATCTATCTTCTCTACTATAAGAAAAGTAATTACTATACAGTAAACGCAGCGCTATCTAAAGAGTAGTTCTAAAATGCGCCTATTAACTCTAATAGCAAATTAATAAAACTAGTTCTGTATAAAGAAGGTAATTTAACAAAGCTAATAAAAAGAAAGTAATTTACATCTACTAATGCATTCTACTTTAGTAGAGGTGCGTTATAAAGCGCTGTATAAGTTAGCTTTAAGGTAATATAGAGCCTAGACAAGAATAATAAAGCTTTGTAAATATACGCTCTAAACTCTTCTAGAGCTATTATACTAATAATAGATGCGTATAATTCTTTTCTTATTAAAGAGTAAGAGATTAAAGACTTTAATAGCAGACGTAAGACAACTATAAAGGTTAATCTACTATACCTATCTCTATCTTATTGCTATTTGTCTTCTATAAAGTAAGTTCTAATACTATAAGACTAAATAACTAGGTTAACTACAAGTTATTTACTATAATTAGTTCTATTATAATAAAACTACACTATAAGTCTTTCTAATAGAGTAAACTACTAGACTATATAAGAGAAAAAGGTTCTAGTATTACTTTAATCTAGTCTTAAATAATATGTTTAAGGCTAGATACTTAACGCGTAGATAATCTCTATTATTCTAAGTAGGTTCTTCTTCTTAATAGACGTTGTCTTTCTAGTTTAATATAAGTACTTAGATAATCTAGATAGTTTCTATACTAACTAGTTCTTAGTTAGTAATAGTAGATTTGCTCGCGAGACGTTGCTAGAGAGGCTTATTGTAATTGCTATTACTATTACTATCTCTATCTTTTTAGAGCATCTGCTCTCTATTAATATAGTTATTATTACTATTACCTATACTAGAGTTCTTACGCGAACCTAATGTATTAAGGCTAGCCTTTTAGAATCTAGCAGATCTTAATAAGTAGTATTCTATTACATTAACTACTAAGCTAGCGCTTAGCTAGTACTTAAGTAAGAACCTAGTGCAATGTTTAGACTAGATCTAGAACTATAGAAAGTAAAGAAGAAGTAAGTAGCTTCTTACTAATAGCTTTTAGTATTGCACTAACCTATGTAGAAATCTACTATAGTCTTTAGATATAATACCTTTAATAAAAGAAAAGAGTTCTAACTATAGTTCTTTATTTAAACGCTGCCTTTTACTAAGTAATTAGCGCTTATAAGAGATTTATACGCTGTTAGCGTATTAATCTTTAACTATATTATATATAGTAATAGTTACGTCTCTAACTAGTAATATATACAATAGCGTTCTAGATACTAATTAATATAGTTATATCTTCTATAGAGAAGTATATCTTTATAATAAACGTTGCCTTATGTAATTTACGTTAGCGATTGTAACGTTAGACTCTAACTTACTACGTACACTAAGTTCTATACTACCTTTCTATTACTATTATTAAACCTACTTATAATAAGTTTAGATATCTCTATAATAAGTAACGTAGCCTATAGAAGAATAAAGAAAGTAACAAAACTAACTAGATAGTCTAAGAGTTTAAAGACTACTCTTCGTAATAAGTATAATAAGAGCATTTTGCTATAGAGAGAGTAACTAATAGTTAATCTATAGCGCTATCTAGTAGTAATTACAGCAATTTTAAAGAGAAGAAGAAGATAAAGAAGAGATAACTATCTACAAAGACGCCTAAGTAGAAAAGTAGTAGATATAGCTTTACCTAGAAAAACTCTCTAGATCTATATTAAACCTAGTTTTAGTCGCAGAAAAGCATAGTGTCTACTATCTAGTAGTAAATCTGCTATCTAGGCCTTTCTGCAGGTAATTTGCAGTAGCTATCTTAATATCTAATACCTACTTAGCCTATACTTTGTAGTTAGCTAAAAGAATAATAATTATAAATAGCAAAGCAAGTATAAGAGCGTAATAGAGAGTGTAGAGAGAGGTAAATAATAGGCACTTACGTCTTTCTTACGCAAGGTAAAGCTCTATTATATTACCTTTTATGTATTCTAGTAAAATAGCTTACTCTTAGACCTCTTAGTTAGAGTTACTAGAAAGTTAATAAGTATTAGGCCTTAAATAAGAATGTAGCGTTAGAAGGCAAGATTACTAGTAGTAATATTATATACCTTAAGCTTAAATAGATTATAGCTTATAAGATACGTAGAAGTAAAGTAGTTAGTAAAGAACTAGTAACTTTACTGTAGATAAAGAAGAGCTTATCTACTAAGCTATTAATAACTACTAGTAGAGAAAAGGCTTAGAGGTGTCTAAGCTTATAGATATTATACTACAGAATCTAACGCAGGCAGCAATCTAGAAGCGCTAGCTCTTCTTTTGTCTTAGAATGCTTATTGCAAACCTACTCTCTACGCTTAATAAGAAGCTAGTAGTTCTCTAGAGCGCTAAAGCTACTAAAGATAAGGGCCTTATGCGTATACACCTCTTGTTCTTCTAGCTTAATAGTAAAATTAGTAATAAAGCGCAATATAGCAGCCTTACACACTAGATATACGTAGATAAGAAGAAGAAGAAAAAGAGTAGCTAAAACTATAAGTAATAATAGCGCAAGGTAGCTGTAGTAAATAATGTAGCTACAGCAGCCTAGTATATATATAATATTAACTTAATTATAGTAAAGAGCAAAGCTAGACGCAAAGCTATGCTAGCTAATAAGTATAGTTATTATTACTAGGTTAATTCTAACTTTAACGTCTAGCCTACAAAGAAGCTCTAGAAGAAGAAGCTCTTGCCTATAAAGATAGTAGAGCTAGCTAGTAAGAGTATATAGTTGCTATAGAACGTTAAGAATGCGCGTAAAAGCGCAGAATTCTAGAACGCTATTAAGTATCTTTGCACAGAACGCTTGCACTACTAGCTAAGAAGACATATCTATTAGATATACTATTAGTTTAAAAGAAGAGTATAGATAGAAGAAAAGAACTAACGTCTAAAATAGTTCTGCGCTATACACTCTAATAGATAGAAGGCTATTCTAGTAGATATAAGAGATCGCGCTAGGTAGAACTACTAAAATAGATAGCGTAATTACTTATAATATAGTAATAAGCTTAAGTCTTTGTACTAGAATAAAGAGGAGAATAATCTTTTCTACTATGCTATTACTATAGTTACCTAACGTAACGAAGACTACTACGCTAAAGAGAAATTACTACCTATTAACAAATACATAATTAAAAATATTAACTAGTAGCATATCTACTCTAATTCTATTTAATCTGCGTTAATACGCGTTTTTCTCTCTTTTAATCTAATAAAGACTTCTCTCTCTTCTAGGTCTTGCAGTATATAGTAATAGTGCTTATTGCGTTCTTATAGCGTAGTTGCGTTGCCTAGATAGGTATATTAATAACTACACGCTATAGAACGCTACGCGTAGGTACGCTATAGAATTAGATAAACTTCTTATAGTAGTTATAGATTAGGCCGCTAAGAATAGCAAAGTTATCTAGCTAGAGTTACTTAGGTAGTGTGTTACATATTAACAAAATAGCACGCTAGTACTCTACTATAGTAATAGTAGGCGTCTTAGTAGTAAATAAGTAGAGTAATATAAAGGCGTAGCTAGCTCTAATACTATATATACGCTGCAAGTATATTTCTAGAGTTAAGTTCTCTTACTAGTGTAGGCGCAACTAACCTTCTATAGTATTGTAGATACTAAATAAAGAGAGGCAGGCTTTATGTAGCTTAGCTAGCGTAATATTAATAAGAGAATAGCTACTCTATATATACTTCTAGTTACTAAATAAGCTAGCTACTATTAAATTAATCTTCTAGATAATGTATCTATTAGAGTTAGCAGCCTTCTTTTTAAACTATATTATAAGAAACTTCTTAAAGCAGATCTATACGCAGAGTAGAAACGCTAGGTATACTACTTTATTCTTATTAGCTAGCGGGGGAATCTAGTAGAAGATAATATATTATTAGATATTAACTATAGGTCTAGGTGTTATAAGAGTAATGTTAAAGTATTTAGTTTAGAGGCGCTTAATAGTAGTAACACTATTCTTACGCTCTACTATAATCTAGCTAAGTTAAGTATAGATAGCACGCTAGGTATTACTAATAGAATCTTTAAGAGAAGAGGTTAGCTTCTTATATTTATTCTAGAAGTCTCTATAGAAGGCGTTTAGACGCTAGTAGAGTTTAAGGTATTTAGCGTAAATCTAATTAGCGCTATAAGATAGGTAATATCTAAAGCTAGATCTAGGTTATATATAAGTAGTAGAATCTGCAAAAGCGTAAGTCTTCTAGATGTTTGTTTAACGTGCCTTAGTTGCAAGATAAGCAAAGTAATATAACATTTACTATAGATAACCTTAGAATACTTATTTTCTTATGTTTTCTGCGTTTCTAAAGTTACTTATTCTAGTTTCGCGTTAGTTATACTAACGCACTCTATTATTGCGAAATACATCTAAGATAAGAAGCAAGCGTAGTTATATAGTAAGCAGGTCTGTATTATTCTAGAGAAAGCAACTACTATTTATAACCTACTTTATTTATTAATAGTAGTATATATAACGCGTATTAACGTTCTCTCTCTTACAAAACTACCTCTTAGCTAGTTCTTTAACTATGTAGCCTTACTAAGCTAATATATACAATATTACTACTTCTTGCAAAAGATAGTACGCTCTATTCTTATTCTTCTAGGTAAAGAACTATTCTATAGCGTCTACTAACTATATAACTAGATTAGAACCTTTACTATAATAGCTATCTAGACTAAGTATGTATCTTGCTCTTTCTAAGAGGGCTTTAGCTATTAATAATATTAGACTATCTAAATTACCTATACTATACAGTAACTAGCCTTATACGTTATTACGTATAGTATAGGCTACCTATACGTTTATAATAATATACTTCTAATTCTTACAGCACTTACTATATTCTAGATAGTAAGGTTAGAGAACCTTACATTAAAAATAGCTAGTGTAGTTCTATATCTTCTAGCTGCTCTCTAACGCTCTTCTTAACTAATATATTAATACTATACTAAGTTTAATAGTTAGGTTAGAGCTCTAATACTCTACTTTAGTGTAATAGAATTTCTATCTCTTCTTAAGCGCGCACACTGCGCAATTTGTTACCTAGAACTCTAGTATAGATTTTACTTAGTTAGAGCTACATAGCGTTTTAACGCTATTCTATACTACTATCTATTACTACTTTGTTCTAGCTCTGTTATAGTTCTTGTCTATTACTCTTAGAGGCACTATAGTTGCTAGACTTCTATACAAAGGTAGTAGTGTTTGTAATACACCTTAATTACTAAATACGTACTTATTATCTTTTCTACGCAGAGTAGCTGTCTCTAGCGTAGACAGAGACTATTAAGCTTAGGTTCTGTAAGGCGTTACTAGCAGCGCTTACCTTTATATAGGTAAAAACCTAGCAGCGTAGTTAGTACTATACTATAGTAACATTTTCTATTCTACGCGTAACTTGTTAGAGTTCTTGCGTAGTAGTAGTAGTAGTAGTAGTAGTAATAGAGACGCACTACGCGCTTAGGCGCTACTACGCGCTATAGGTGTTATATTCTATTTAGCTAGCGCATTACTCTAGTGCGCGTATAACTTTACTACTAGAGTCTCTTCTATACTTCTCTCTAGCACGTTCTTATTATTACTCTCTTTCTTATGTTCTACTTCTTCTACGCCTAGTACTACGCTAGAGCTAGCCTATGCGTGCTATATATATATATTATATTACTACTCTTTCTCTTCTACGCATTTCTTGTGTGTGTTATCTCTATCTATATATATAGTAATTACCTTACGCTAGCATTTTACCTCTATCTATAGTACCTCTAGCTGCGTAAAGGTTTATATTACCTTATAGTTATAGACTTATACCTCCTCTAGCGCTCTTAAGAGTAGAGTATACTACACGCTAGAGAGAATAACTACTTCTACGTCTTACCTATTATAACCTGCATAATCTACCTCTTATATAAATAGTTCTAGCGACTCTAGCTAGGTAACGTAAATAATATTATCTACGTTACTTATATCTAGTAAGTGCTCTACTATAGTTATTACCTATAAGACTACACTCTCTATCTTATAAAAGCTATTAAGAACCTCTTCTTTTTTATCTAGGTTAACCTAAGAGTAGTACACAAAATCTTATAAAGAGGTACTGCCTCTCTTATTAAGAATTCTCTTATAGTCTAAGAAAACAATTATCTTACGCACTCTACTAGCGTAGTTAGGTTCTACGCGTAAATAATATACCTCTATAAAATTAGCTACCTAGCGTAGGCTACACTCGCCTAGTTTACTCTTAATCTTCTCTAGCGCGTTTCTTACTAAGTACGCTGCGTTAGGTTATCTAATAGATACTTGTAACGTATAAGTACACTATATACTTAGGTTTATTACGTTAAATAGCTCTGCCTCTTGCGATAGAGAGAGTGTTATAGTAAGAAATAGTAAATACGCGTCTATTATAGTTAGAATAGACATATACGTTACTATACTTCTCTAGTATCTTACTATTAGAATAAGGTAGGCTTTATTAATTACAACCTACTCTAAGTAGTTCTACACTTAAAGTAACTATAGCTCTGCTCTAAAATTCTTAGTGTTAAGGTATTCTATTATTATAACTACTACCTCTGTATCTAGAAATATATCTAGCTTAGCAACACTAGTTAGTCTCTACACAAAACATAGAATATAGGCTTCTACGTATTAATATTCTATATTAACTTAAAGCGTAATAAATAGTGTTATAATTATAGTTAGGTGCGCTCTAGAGCGCAGCGTTAGAAGAAGTAATAGTACTATCTTTCTACCTCTAGTTAGCTCTACTACTAGTAAGCACTTACTCTAGCTATTAAATAGAGTATCTAGTGTTACCTATTACTAGTCTTAGAAGATAGCTTTATTATTCTACACTATAGTGCGTAGCTAACGCTGCGTCTACTCCTCTATTACTAATAGTGTCTTATCTCTACTATTATTGCTGCTGTTATTGTATTAGCTTATATTATTAGCTTTAACTTTTAGCTTTACCTAATAAATATATCTACCTAACTCTAGTAGCCTCTTGTAAGGCTAATAGTGCGCTATAGCATTATTGTAGCGTTTTATAGTAGAAGAGAATTTTAGAAGCTTATACTAAAACTTATCTACTACTATCTACTACTATATTACTAATTTGTTAAGATTAGAATAGATAGTTTTATTACTATTATAGTTAGTAAGCTCTATCTACAAAGAATAGCTAGTCTATTCTACTAAGCGTTAGCGCTTCTGTACCTCTTTACGTACTTACTTAAACTATTCTTTACTAGTAGTAGTGTTTATTCTTCTACCTACGCTAGTAGTCTACACTAGATTATACTTATTAATAGTGTTGCTGTCTTTCTTAAATAGGTGCCTCTTCTTATTACTATTATTACTATCTATAATGTCTCTACTATTACTATAGTGCCTCTAATCTCTTATAACACTTTCTTATTCTCTTCTCTAAACTACCTCTGCCTCTTCTTAGAGCCTATCTACGTCTTTTGTAAGACCTTTTACGTTTACTATATTAGCTAGTATATAGCGTAATACTAACTAGGTAACTAACTACCTTATAGGCTGCAATATTAATCTTCTACTAAGAATAGTTATAGTAGCTTAGTACACTACTAGCGATGCCTACCTTACTACGTCTATTTGCTTCTCTTGCAGTAGTTAGAAGAGAAAGCTTTAGTTCTGCTTATTATATTATAGTAGAGATAATACCTCTAGTAGTTTCTAAAATAGTAATATAAGCTATACGTATAAACTCTATAGCTATACTACCTTATCTAGAAGAATATGTATAGAGGCCTTATACTTAGCCTAGAAGGTCTTTATATACTCTTCTACTAACGTAAAGTAGCTACGCTGCACTACTAAGTTCTACTTCTTACTACTATTATTATTATTACGCTAGTAAATAGTAGCTATAGTTATAGCGCGTATTAATATTGTTATTTCTAAGACTACCTACATAACACTAGAGAACGTAAATTTCTCTATACTATAATAGTAGTTAACTACTACTCTATCTATAATACGCGTTCTAGTAGCGTCTATAAACTTATCTATATATATAGTAGTAATATAGTCTTTAAGCTAGCTGTTACTATACGCTAGCGCTCTATTATTTATAGAATCTATCTAGTAACTTTTAAACGCGCTATCGCGTATAATATCTACTAAGCGTTTCTATAGAATTATTAGCACGTTGTCTAGGCTATTAACCTATAGTAACTTATTACATAGAACACTCTACTATTCTTCTAGTAGATCTACAATAATAAGGCCTAGCTAGTAGAGGCTAAGCTAGTGCTCTCTATATAGAAAGGCCTAGTTCTTATTAAGCTATATTATTTTACTAGGCTATTAGTGCGCCTTATATACAGCGCGTGCGTACTGCTTTATATCTATAATCTAGGCTATAGTTATATTAACGTTTGTTATAAGCGCCTCTTCTACTAGAATCTATAGCTTAGCTATATTAATGTACATAGCGTTTACTACGCACTAGACTATCTTAATAAAGTGCGTTATTATTAAACTATACTTGTTTGTAGTTTTAAATCTCTTCTTCTAGAGTATAATTTCTAGAACTATTAGCGCTACTACTAGGCCTAACTTAGATAACTTAGTGTTATTAGTAGTCTACTATAGTAGTTGCACAAATAACGCTAGCACTAGCCTCTCTAGCGCAGTAAGAATAGTGCTATTAGGTAAGTATTTCTAGCTAACTAGGTTAATCTCTACCTTTCTCTCTAGATATTCGCGTAAGTTAGTCTATATAGTATTAACCTCTATATTAGTTACGTACGCTAGTACTTCTATACAAACCTTGCTGCTCTATTATATCTACGTAAAAAATAATAGACACTACTAGACTACTCTTATAGCTATTTTAATAGTAGTGTCTGCCTTATAGAGGCTAATAGGCCTAATAATAGGTGTTTCTACGTCTACCTACTCTAATATCTTCTATTAATAGACCTCTGTATTTTCTAAAGTAGTATAACACTTTACTAGTAGCGTCTCTATTATATTAAATATCTTTATAGAGGTTTTATCTACATCTCTATCTATATAATTAAGTACCTATCTTGCGTTAATGTAGTAGAGCCTCTGTATAGTGTTAGCGAAGCTAATAGCCTTTGCCTAAGAGTTTATCTTATATTAACTAGGTAGAGTAATATATAAACGTCTAACTCTCTTCTTTTCTATAATAACTTACTTTAGCCTAGCTAAGACTTCTTGCAAATTAATTATTAGAGAAGCTAGCTTCGCCTCTAGTTAGAAAGCTAGAGCAATATAGCATTCTTAACTAAATACCTACTATACTCTAACTACCTTACTCTACGCTAGTATATTACTATCTAGCTATTAGTTGTTAAGGCGCGTCTACAGCGTAGTTGCGTTGCCTAGATAGTAGGCGCGCGTAAACTTAGTAATCTTATACTACGTTCTTATATAGTCTCTCTAGACAGATTCTAGCTTTTTTATCTTACCTCTAGAGATAGTAATAAGCTTCTTACAGTTATCTATAGAACACAGAAACGTATTTACTATAGCAATAAATAGAATTAGTTCTAGTAGTATCTATAGTGCGATCTAGCTTTTCTTACTATAGTCTAAGTTCTTACAGTTATCTTTCTAGATCTAGAATACTACTTTAAGCTTAGTATTAGTTGCTTCTAGAGTGTGTCTACCTTTGCGCTAGTAGGCCTTTACAAATGCTTTTATACTTATCTCTACTACTACCTAGCTATATAGCGTGCACACTAAGAGTCTATATAAAGCTTATAGCACAGAAATATACTAAGCTAGAGTACGCTCTTCTACTAGCGCGTTTCTACTTTTACTATATTATTCTAATAGCGCCTCTATAGACGCAGACGCGTTTCTACTCTTACTACGTAGTTCTAATAGTGCGTTTATAGACGCAGACGCGTCTCTACTCTTACTACGTAGTTCTAATAGCGTGTCTGTAGACGTAGACGCGTCTCTACTCTTACTACGTATAATAAGAAATAGTTCTTTATCTACTACTACTTTGCAGCTAATATTAAAGAGAGAGACTCTATCTAGTATATTAAGATAAAAGTTGTACTACTTATTAGAGAAGTTAAATCTGCTAGCTACAACCTTCTATCTATTGTTGTCTAGGTCTATTACGCTAGTAGTAGAGTATATAGAGTTTACTAACTTGCCTATTATTATAGTTAGAAACTTATTACTACTTAGGCATTGTTAGAACGTGTACTATACATACTATAATATTTATTATTACGTACTATACATGTCTAACGCGTTAAACATAGAATAGTTTATAGTGTAGTTAGAGTTAGAAAGCGTATTACTTAAATTTAGAAATAGGTACTATTACTAAAGATACGTATGTATACTACTATATACTATCTTTTACAAAAGAGATCTCTTTTAAGAGTGTATTTACGCGTTAGTATTATTACTTAAATATTATCTTTCTTACGCGTCTTGCGCTATCTTTTATTCTTAGTTAATAGTTTTAAAACCTTATATCTATACTTAGAACTATTATTATGCTATAGAGTCTTTTAGCTTATATACTCTCTTCTATAGCTCTATAAGCTATAGAAACGCTTACGCTAGGCCTCTGTTACTACAGCTATTATTTAGATACTCTAGTAATAGAGAATAGGTTTTAAGAGCCTATTACTACGTTATATTCTAACTATATTAGGCGTGCTCTATACGTTAGGCTTAGCTCTAGAAGATAAATCTACTACAGCACCTCTTATAGGTAGTTTTATCTTTCGCGCAATTAGTAGGCTAGTAGCCTATTCTATACACCTATTTATTACTATTTATATAGTACTACTAGTAGTACTACTACTATAGAGGCCTATAAGCTAAGTTTATTATCTATAAGCCTTGCTATTTCTACGCGCACCTTTACATCTTTTTCTATAATCTTCTTTTTATATACTACCTATACGTTAGTAGAATTACTATTTTGTTATTATTTCTAACATAGATAACGTTAGCGACGTTATACCTTGCCTTATTTCTACTAGCGCTAATACTATAGCGTAAACCTTAGATACTATTAGCGTTTTAAGCGCGTATATAGATATTTATATATTGCGCTTATACGTAGCGTTAGTGTATCTTGTATACAATAGCTACAACGTCTACTAGCTTATAGACTATTTATAGCCTAGTCTTACTAGGCACTATTACCTAGCTTACTACTCTACGTAGAAGATCTACTCTTCTTATACGTCTAGTATATCTTATTCTCTTCTTAGTCTAGAATAGCCTATCTAATCTAGTTCTACTTCTTCTACGCGTTGTGTTCTTGTTTTAAACTATCTAGCTCTAATAGTACTATTTATTTACTATCTTTCTATTTATCGCGTATATATATATTATATAGAAGAAGGTCTTAGAATACGTTGTCTTCTTTCTATTATACTATACTTGCTTACTACGCGTTCTAATAACACTAATATTTTGCCTACGTAAGAAGCTATACTAGTATAACACGTTAGTATAGTTTCTCTATATATATTTACTTCTATTTTCTAGCGTTTAGCGCTAGTGTAGAGGTTAATAGTGTCTAGTTTTTTATAGTACTACTACAAGGCCTATTACTCTAGTGTGTAATATTACCTAGGTACGTTAGCTAGCTTTATAGAGACTCTCTATATCTATACTATAGCTAACGTTAGTAGTAAGGCTACTATAGGCGTTAATCTAACTATTATACTGCGTACGTGCTATAGCTTCTAATAGAGAGTTACTAGTAGTGTAGCTATGTCTAGAGTCTGTTATAGCTCTACTTAACTATTATCTCTAGAGCCTACTAAGAGCTAAGTATAATGTCTATTATCTATATTATGTTGTCTTTATCTTCTCTTCTCTCTCTACTCTATTCTTAGGCAGAATCTATAGCATCTCTTTTCTATTATATCTAACGTAGTAACTTTATTTTCTAAATATAATCTTAAGAAGCTAGCGTTAATAGCTAAAGAGCTATAGACACTTACTGCTATAGATTACCTTAGAAAGAAAGACGTCTATTAGCTACTTAACCTAGTAAATTCTAACTAGTCTATCTTTGTTGCTACTACACTATAGGCAGCGCTATAGTAGATATACTGCGTTACGTAGTAGAAGCCTCTTCTAAAGAGTGTCTAGAATTTAAAGAAGTAATTACATACTAAAGAGAATTCTAATAAGAACTTAGACAGTAGTTAGCCTTCTAAGTAGATCTATAGTAGTAGTAGGTTCTTAAACACCTAGAGTGCAGAGTAGAAGTAGTAGTTAGAGGCTAAACTTTAATACTATAACTTTTAGCATAACTTGTAAGAGGCGTAGTAGAACACGCTTAATAAAAATTAATTTAATAATAAGCGCGCCTAATAGCTCTAGTTTACTAGCGCGTAACTAGAAAGTAAAGAGGTTAGCAGTGCTATTATAGCTAAGGTAGTGCGTTATATAACTACTATTAGAAATTTAGACACGCTGCAAGAGCTGTAGCTTAGTCTATAGAGTTAGCGCAAGCAATATACTAAGTAGGTATTACTACTATCTTTCTAGCGTCTATTACAGACACTAGTGCGCTGCTCTACACAAAGATAAGGTTATTTCTTATTCTAGTACTACTATTACTATCTTAAAAAGTGTAAGTAGATAGACGTAAGGTTATCTATTAAGCGCTATTACTTAGTAGCGCGTCTATACGCTAATTATAAATCTTACCTTAGTAATAACTTAGATAGCGTAATAACGCATAAGCGCTAACGTATTTAGACCTAGTTCTTTAAAGAGTTAGATTTCTCTAGCAAACTAAAGCGCTCTAATTCTTACTTTGCGTAGTTTTAGTGCACGTTAAAATACAGCAAGTAATAGCTTTCTCTTAAGGCAGCGTTTAGCTATAGTATATTTACTCTATTACTGCCTACGCGTATGCCTAATACGTACATTAAACGTATATTAATAGATAAGTTATTTTTACTATAGATTTATCTTATTCTACACTACTATCTATAGATTAAGATTATGTCTACGCGTGTTAGTAGTGTAGTAGAGAGACTTATAGAAAATATACTACTACTAGCTAATTATCTTGCTCTAGAGATTTTAGCTAACAACCTAGACCTAGACGTAGAGGTAAGTAATAAGCTTACTTCTCTTCTTAAACTTTATATAATTTGTAGACGCGTTAGCAAGATAGATTAGTCTAATCTTAAGCCTACCTAGAGTGTAGTTGTATTACACTATTTTAGTAATACTACTATACCTAATAGTTAGAAAGTAGAGAAAAACGTAGACGTAGAGAAACTAGATAAAGAGGTAGAAGATAGAGATAAAGAGAAGAAGAAGAGTAAAGAGAATATAGGCGCTAGCGCTAAGAAGAAGAAGAAGAAGAGTAAAGAGAATATAAGTACTAGCGTAGAGAAAGTATATAGCTATATTATATAACCTCTAAATCTACTACTCTTAAACTAGTAAGCTTTATTTCTTTTCTAGGTAAATAAAGAGTACTCTAATTATAAGCGCAGTAGTGCAATATATAGTTCTATTCTCTAAAACTTATTACTATAGTTAGACTCTAATATATCTAAGTAATTATAGTAATTTCTATAATAAATAGCCTAGTTAATAGTATTAGATGTTAATTCTGCGTAGCGCTTTCTTGTAATAGGTTAGTTCTATATAGAGCACTACGTGCTTATATAATTCTAAGTTTAATATATTCTATACTCTACTCTATAATAATTAACTATAATAATAGCTACTCTGCGCTATTAAATATAGCTATATATTATATAACCTAGCTCTACTTAGCTATATTTATCTGTAACTTAAACCTGCTATATATTTCTACTAGCGCAGCTAGAGTTAATATTCTAAATTAAGAAGTATAGCGCCTAGGCCTAAATTAAGATCTATTTCTAAGTATTCTTAAGCGTAGCTATTACTTACACAGGCTCTTAGAACCTTTCTAGAGAAATAGACTGTATGCGATACTTACGTAATAGATAAGATACTCTTACTCTAGACTATTAGCATTATCTACGTAATAAGGTCTTAGGTCTAAGCTAGAAAAGAGCTACTACTAAGACAACCTAATTCTAATCTAAGGTAGACTTATGTGCCCGCGAAGTTAAAGTATATAAGATAAGCACTACTTTATAAATGCAATAGAGAGTAAAGTTAGAAGAATCTATAATATATTAGAGTATTCTATTCTATTCTAGCAAGCCTAGCTTACTATTTACTACCTATAAGCCTAACCTAACCTTCTCTTGCATAGCTACTCTAGCCTAGCGTTTTCTTAAGCTTTCTAAGAAGCTCTTTATAGATTATAATATATACCTTAGGTAGCGTAGTACTAGAGAGCTTAAAGTAGCTATTAAAGTTAATAAGGCGCTAGTTAAGAATCTTAATACTCTCTTTCTATTCTCTATTCTTAAAGTAGAAGGCTATATTAAAGCAACGTCTCTTGTTGTTGTAACTAAAAGTATAGAGGCAGATAATAATAGTATTGTCTCTATAGGCACTAATAATAATAGCGCTATTAACTTACTAGTTTATAATAAAGCTAGTAAGAACTAGATAAGAGACTTCTCTAAGAATAACTAGAGCTAAAGAGTTATAGGCTATAAAGAGAGTAGGTAGAGTAGTAAGAGCTGCGTTGCTGTTACACGCGTTAGAGTAGAAGTAGAGATAGCTAATAGCTATAGCAGAATTGCTAAGTTTACTAATATTAACTATTTAGCTAACAGCGTACTTAGAGCTGTCTATAATAGCTAGATTGTAAGTTGTACTAGTAGAACAAGAAACCTACTAAGAAGGCTAGCACTCTAGAGTAGTAGAGATAGCAGAGTACTACTATATTATGTATTAGTTTTGCACTTAGAAGCAAGAGAATAAGACTAGAGATTAGAACTAGAGATAGACTTATAGGCAGAAAAACTATAACTTAAGTTAGGCTTACAGGTAGAGTCTTAGCAGAAAACTACTTTTTTAGAGAGTAGACTTTAGTAAACTAAATAAGTATTATAATAGTGCGCGTAAATAGAATATAGAAGAAGATAACGTTAGTGTTAAAGAGAAAGCTTCTTAGCTACTGTTTAGAAAAGTAGAGTTAAATAGAATATAAAAGGTAGGCAAGCTAGTAGAAAGAGGTATAGAAATACTTATACTAGACTGCTGCACTCTAGTTTAGCGTTATAATTCTAGTGTTACTAGTAAACTTGCGCAACTATTACTATTATGTAGATCTAGCTAATAGAGATATAAAGGTAGCAACTAATTAGAGTATTAGGTAAATAGCTATAGGCTTAGTGTAGATAACCTAGTAGTTACTACAAAGGTGCGTTAGTTATAGAGGTAAAATTGCACTACTGCTAGCCTTTACGTATGTATCTACTAGGTGCGTACTAGAAGGCAGCTACCTACTACAGCGCTAGCAGAATAGACATATCTATAGAGAAGATAACTATTATTACTATAACGCTAAGCCTATTTATGCTGCAAGGTAGAGTTATAGTTAAGGTAACTCTGCGCAAACGTAAGCTTTTCTACGCAGATATAGCTAATCTAGTTTAGAAAGCGCAAGTCTATAGAAGCGCTAGTATACTTAAGCTATTTATAGTAAAGGCGGGTTAGTTATTGTAATAATACCTAGTTACTAGAGATATCTGCAGCGAACGTGTGTTAATTATTACTATAACGCTAGGTTAACTATCTAAATAAAGTTGCGAAAACAAAGGCCTTTGTCTACAGCTTTAGCTACTTTATATTATAAGTAGAAGCTAATTTAAGCGCTAGTGTATTAGAGATATATATAGTAAAGAGAAGTTAATTATTATAGTAACGCTAAGCTCGCTGTTACTATAATTCTAAGTTAAAGGCTATAGTAAAGTTACGTAGTAAGTTCTGCTAGTCTTTGCAAGGTAATTACCTAGTTAGAGCGTAAAGGTAGTAGCTACTTAGTGTTCTACATTGCTTAAGATGCCTGCTATTCTAGTTTATTCTATAGAGATTTTAATACTGTCTACTCTCTAATCTATAATAATTAACTATAATAATTACTATTCTGCGTTCTTAAAAATGCTACTATCTTAAACAACGTAGCTCTGTTTCTATAATAGTTGTCTATTATAGTAATTAGGCACTAGGTAAGCTTATTTAGCTAATAGGCTACTCTAAACCTTAAATTACTCTAACTATTCTAACTTTTAACGCGCTATAAGCCTACAAATATAGACCTAATATAGAACGTAATAGAAGATATTAAATCGCGTAAAGATAGCGTATATCTTTACTATTGCAAAGTTGTAAAATAGTAGTGTTGTAACTAAACAACGTTGTTATAGTAGTATTAGATAAAAATATGCCTAAATATAGACGCTGCTTTTGCTTAACGCTTTCTTACACTATAACAAGAGTAGAAACTTATAATATACCTTAAACGTTGTATAAGAAGAGAGTTACTACTATCTTAGAAGATAGTACAAAATTTGCTATTTTAATTAGAATATGCGTAGTTCTCTAGAGTAGAGTTACGCAGTTTCTTTACTATTATAAGGTTATAATAACACTTAAATTAAGCGCCTAACTTAACTAATAGTATTATCTAGTAGACTCTCTATTTAAATATACGCTCTTCTTAGAGACGCTGTATTTAAGAATAAAATACTATAAGATTTAGCTACAAATACCTACACTATAGATAAGAAGAGCTTTTTTATTAGCGTTGTAAAATAGTTAAAAAGACTCTTTACTAAGGCACTTTAGGCATTAAAAGAAGCCTAAACTACTATCTAGAACAGTAACACTAAATAGAGTACACTATTAGTATATATATACATTTCTAGAGAGGCACCTCTATTAGCGCTAGTTTATCTAGGCATTTTTAGTATTTAATTAGGCTAGGTAGACACTATAGAGGCTTATAAACACTAGGTTTTCCTCTTATATTTAGTCTCTAGCAGAACTAATAATAAGATAGAATTATTCTAGCTATAGAATATATTCTATTATATAATAAGAGAGAGAGCTGCTTATAATTACTATCTTCTTCTTCTTAACAGCTATAGTAGCTATATAGCGCGTAAATATCTAGAGTATTATAACGCCTATAGAGTTCTGCAGACAAAGTTTTTTCTATACGTAATCTATAGTTTCTAGCTACTTAATATTATTATATTTACGCCTCTAGAAAGACACTACTCTTTAGAACTTAATAGCTATCTCTAGTAACTACTAGAGCTAATAAGAGTATAGACATAGAACTTCTTTACCTTATTTTAGGCTACCTAGAGTATAATAAAAAGGTAAGATCTTATTCTATTGCAAGAAGCTTTAAAGCTACTAGAGTATAGCTAATAGATGTAGTAGTTGTGTAGAAGCGCTTCTACTCTACTACTTCGTAATAAGATAGAAGTCTATAAACTAGAGATAATAGTAATAGTAATAAATAGAGTTAGCTCTAAAAAGTTTGCGTAGATATAGTAGTAGAAAGAATAAGTTCTAACGCTAAACGTCTTAGAGTTGCACTTTACAAAGTATAGACTTAAAATAAGTATTATTACGCAGAAAATAAAGCTCTTATAACTACGTCTTTAGCTATAGAAGAGCGTACAAAGTAGAGTAAGAGTATTAGACTTTTCTAGAATACTAGAGATTAAAGTAGTATTCTATTTTAGAATCTCTAGAGTTTATAAGCTACCTAGAAGCGCAAGGCTACGTAATAAGATAAAGCTAAGCTACTATAACTCTAGAAAAGCTCTAAAGAAGAGATTAAGGCAGTAGTAGTAGTATATAAAAAATCTATAGCTAAAGAGGTAAAGGCGTAGTAATAGCGTAAGCGTAGAGACATTCTAATAGCAAAGAAAGTAAAAGCTAAGAAAGCTACCTACGCAAAAAAGCTTAAATTCTAACTATAAGCTATTGCAACACTAAAAAATAGTTAGAATAGGCTAAGTATAGCTTTATAAACAATTCTATAAAGTGCTATTAAAAGAAAGTACTATATTATTGTATTATTAGGCGTAAACCTAGCGTTGCCTCTATATTAGCGCCTTCTCTAGCACTACTTAAAATAATAGCACGCAGCTAGCATATAAAAACACTAGCACTATCTACTAAAATAAAAAGCTTTATATATATTTATTTATTAATACTCTAAACTATCTTATAGTAATTACTTTTATAGGTAGCTGCGTAGCCTTATTTCTAGATGTACATGCCTTTAGAAGAGTAGCTTACTAGCTAGTACCTACCTCTACTATATTTCTCTACTATCTCTCCTCTAGTAGATATCTTTAGCTTACTAGCTTCTTGCGCCTTTTAAATTAATAAGTATAGCGCCTAGGCCTAACTTAAGATCTATTCTAGAGCGTTCTTAAGCGTAGCTATTACTTATATAGGCTCTTAGAACCTTTCTAGAGAGATAGGCTGTACGCGATACTTACGCGATAGATAAGATACTCTTACTCTAGACTATTAGTATTATCTATATAATGCGCTTTTAGGTCTAGGCTAGAAAAGAGCTACTATTAAGACAACTCTATCTAAACCTAAGGTAGACTTATGTGCTAGCGAAGTTAAAGTATATAAGATAAGCATTACTTTATAATTATAGTAGAGAGCAAAGTTAGAAGAATTTATAATGTATTAGAGTACTTAATTCTATTCTAGTTAGCCTGTCTTGCTACTTACAATCTATACTTCTACTTAAACCTTCCTCTATATACCTACTCTAATCTAGGTAATTCTTAAGGCGCTTAAGAAGAGTTTAGTAGACTTTAGTATAGACTTATAGTAGGCTAGCACTAGAGGGCTAGAAATAGTTATTAAAGTTAATAATTCTCTAGTCTAGAATCTTAACGCCCTTAAACTATTCTTAGTTCTTAAAGTAGAAGATTATAGAGAAGCAGCAGCTGTTGTTATTATAGGCTATAGTGTATAGGTAGACAGTAATAGCACTATTTCTCTAGGCACTAATATTAACGTTGTTACCTTATTTATTTAGAATAAAGGCAGCAAAAACAAGATAAAGGACCTCTCTCTTTAAGTTAGAACTATCTATAGTAATAATAGAGGCGTTAGAGGTATTAGCTATAAAGACACTTAGGTTAGTAGTAAGAGCTATATTACTGTTGCGTAAGGTAGAGTTAAAGTAGAGGTAGCTAATAGAGGTAATGTTATCTAGAAGTTTATAGATATTAATAGTTTTGCTAGCGCTATTATCTTCTTTAATAGTCTTTTTATTATAAGTCTTACTAACAGAATAAAGAAACTAAGAAGAAAGATAGTAGATTAGAATATAGCTAGGCTTAGAAGAGAGCTACTATAATCTATATTAGCTTTACACTTAGAAGAAAGAGACACTAGCAGAGTAATAAGAAACTAAGATAGACGTATAGGCAGAGCCTTTGCGTAGAACTACTGCGTTACGTAGTAGGTATTAACTAACTAGCTAAGAGTTATAATAGCGTAGAGAGTTAGAATATAGAAGAAGATAAAGCTTATATAGAAGGTAAAGAATTTAGGTTAAAGAGAAAGAATCTTAGTAGAGGGTAAGAAGTATAGTGTTAAGAATAATTAAAAAGGTAGCTAAGTTAGAAGCAAGAGAAAAGTGCATACTTATACTAGACTACTGCATTCTACTTCTATATTGCAATTATAGCGCCTATAGTAAACTTACGCGCCTAATACTATCTATATATAGATCTAGCTAATAAGAGTGTAAGAGCAGCTACTAGTAAGAGAGTTAGAAGAATAGATATATACATAGTGCAGACAAAGTCGCAATTACCTTAAAGGTACGTTAGTTATTAGGCTAAGGTTGTGCAGATGCTAGGCTTTACGTATAGATCTATCTATTAGAGATATAAAAGTAGTATCTAATTAGAGTACTAGAAGAATAGACATATCTATAGCAAAGGCAATTTAGTAGCTACTATAACGTTAGAGTTGTTTAAGCTATAACGTAGAGTTATAGTTAAGGTAAAGCTACGCAAACGCAGGCTTCTCTATGCGCATCTAGCTGCTCTAGCTTAGCCTAAGAAGCTAAAGCTAAAGCCTATAGAAGTAGTAGGCTGCTTAAGATACCTGTAGTAAAGAAGAGTTAGTTATTACAATAACACTAGGTTAACTATAGAGGTAAAGCTATAAAAACGCAGGCCTCTCTATTAAACGTAGCTAATCTAGGTCTAAAGAGAAAGCCTATTTAATACTAGAAGAATAGGCGTGCCCTCTAAATTAACTAGTATAGCGCCTAGGTCTAACTTAAGATCTATTCTAGAGCGTTCTTAAGCGTAGCTATTACTTACACAAGCTCTTAGAACCTTTCTAGAGAAATAGGCTATGTATAATACTTACGCAATAGATAAGATACTTTTACTCTAGACTATTAGTATTATCTGCGTAATAAGCTTTTTAGGTCTTAGCTAGAAAATAGCTACTACTAAGACAACCTTATTCTAACCTAAGGCAGACCTATATGTTAGTAAACTTAAAGTGTACTAGATAAGTATTGCTTTATAATTGTAGTAGAGAGCAAAGTTAGAGAAATACATAATATATTAGAGTACTTAATCTTATTCTAGTTAGCCTATCTTACTACTTATAACCTACACTTCTGCTTAAACCTTTCTCTACCTACCTACTCTAATCTAGGTAACTCTTAAGGAGCTTATAGAGGCCTTTATATACTTTAGTATAGACTTTAAGCTAGCTAGTATTAGAGAGCGTATAGTAATAGTTAAAGTTAATAATGCGCTAGTCTAGAATTTTAACGCTCTTAAACTATTCTCTATTCTTAAAGTAAAAGATTATAGAGAAGCTGTAGCCTATATTGTTGTAGGCTCTTATATATAGGTAGATAGTAATAGCACTATTCTTCTAGGCACTAATAACAACGTTGTTAGCTTACTTATCTAGAATAAACTTAGTAAAGACAAGATACAGAACCTCTGTCTTCGAGTTAGCATTACCTATAGTAATAACTAGAGCGTTAGAGTAGATAGCTATATAGGCACTTAGATTAGTAGTAAGAGCTATATTACTATTGCGCAAGGTAGAGTTAAAGTAGAGGTAGCTAATAGAGGTGTAGGTTTCTAGAAGTTAGCGTATATTAAGGCAAACGCTAGCGCTAACGTCTTCTTTAATTTCTTTATTATTATAAGTTATACTAACAGAACAGCAAATCTAATAAGAAGGTAGGCTTTCTAGAATATTAGTAGAGGTGCAAGAGCGCTGCTGTAATATATATTAGTTTTACACTTAGAAGAAAGAGACCTTAGTAGTGTAATAAGAATCTAAGATAGACGTACAGGTAGAGCTATAGCGTAGTACTACTACGTTACGTAGTAGGTATTAAGAAACTAGGTAAGTAACATAATAGCGCAGAAGAATAGAATACTTAAGAAGATAAAGCTTAGGTTAAAGAAGATAGATCTTAGTTAAAGAGGAAGAGTCTTAATAGAAGGTAAGAAGTATAGTGTTAAGAATAATTAAAAAGCTAGATAAGTTAGAAGTAAGAGAAGAGTAAATACTTATACTAGACTACTATATTCTTCTTCTGTGTCGCAATTATAGTGCCTATAGTAAACTTACGTGCCTAAAGCTATCTATATATAGATTCTGCTAATAAGAGTGCAAAGGCAGCTACTAGTAAGAGAATTAGAAGAATAGGTATATATATGCTATAGATAAAGTCGCAATTGCTTTAAAGGTGTATTAGTTATTAGGCTAAGGTTATATAGATATTAGTCTTTACGTATAGATCTATTTATTAGAGATATAAAAGTAGTAGCTAATTAGAGCACTAGAAGAATAGACATGTCTATAGTAAAGGTAATATAGTAGTTACTATAATATAGAGGTTGTTTAAGCTATAACGTAGAGGTATAGTTAAGGTAAGGCTACGTAAATATAAGCTTTTCTACGCGTATCTAGCTGCTCTAGCTTAGCCTAAGAAGATAATGCCTATAAAAGCGCTAGGCTGCTTAAGATATCTATAGTAAAGAAGAAGTAGTTATTATAATAACGCTAGGTTAACAGTAGAAGTAAAGCTACAAAAACGCAGGCTTCTCTATTAAACGTAGCCTATATAGGTCTAAAGAGAAAGCTAATTTAACACTAGAAGTATAGGCGCGTTTGCAGCTAAGGTAGATAAGTTCTTACTATAATATTAAGCTTGCTTAAGTTATAACGCGCAGAGAACTATTATAGTAATATTACGTAGTAAGTTCTGCTAGTCTTTATAAGAGGTTGTAGCTAGATAGAGTATAAAAGTAGTAGCTAATAGAAGCTCTTAGAGATGCCTGCAGTAAAGGTAAGTTAACTACTACTATACTACTAAGTACTATTTCTCTACTAAGAAATTAATGCTTTTAAGAAATAGATCTTATAGATTATAGACTATTTAGAAAGTAGACAAAGATATTACTTTAGTAGATTAGTAGATAGAGTAAAGTTAGTATAGTTGCGGTTAGAGCAAGTATACCTAACGCCTTTTTAGAATTCTAGCAGCGCCTAGATATAAGTTATTATAGTTATCTACTATAGTATGTAATAGTTTATATTGTAGGTTTCTAGAAGTATAGATTATTTCTTTCTACGCCTTATATTAGTAACAATAAAGGTTCTTAAGTCTTCTTAAACGTTGTAGTAGATTCTAGCTTGTTATAGTACTAGAGCGCTAGCTTTAAGTCTCTTTTGTTAATAGTAATCTATTTTGTATAAATTGCGTTTAAGTTTATATCTATAGTAATTAGTAGATTATATATACGTTAAAGATTGCTACCTAGGTAGACATACCTTTAAAGTACCTAATAAGAAAAGCCTTTAGCGCCTCTTGCAAAGCATTAAGTATAGCTACTTAGAATTAGAAGTCTACTATATAGTTCTAGGCAATCTTATAAGTAAGGTAGGTAAAGAGCAGCTTAGGTAGAAGAAGTTTAAACTTCTTTTAATACTATTAGATCTCTTAAATTGTAACTACTACTAGGTGTTAGTTCTATAATAGAAGTAATAGTTATAAGAACGTACTGCTAGGCTTCTTGCGTTTTTTTAGCCTTCTCTTACTATCTAGCTAATTTACTACCTTCGCGGCTAGTTTCTTGCGTACTGCCTTAGCTACTAGTAGTTTAGGCACACTTTTACTGCTAGTAGAGCGCCTAGTAGTCTACTTTATACAAGCTATGTTGTAGATATTAAGGTAGGTTAAGTACTAATTAGGTATTAGCAATAATAGAGATAGGTTGCGCGTTATTTAGGTAATAGGCTGTTATTATAGGCTACTATAATAGTAAGCTATTAACGTTAGTAGGTAGGTTAGTAGACGTTAGATAGTTTAAAAGTTTAAGATAGTTATAGTGTAGTGTATAGGCTACTACAGTAGTAAGTGTATAGGTAGGTAGATAGGTTAGTAGAAGTTTAAAAGTTTAACCTTTTAAGATACCTTAGTCTAAAGTTAAACTCTATTCTCTTACCTGCCTACCTTTTTACCTACCTACTACTACTACGCTTAATTCTACTATTAATTATCTTACTACTTTAATGCGTATTATAAAAGATAAGTATTACTACGCGCTTAAAGGTCTTGCTACACTCTTAGTAAAAGCTATTCTATCTAGGTTTAAGCGCAATAAGAGAGAGACGTTAACTAGAGTACTTATCTCTGTCTATAATAATAGTAAGCGCTAATATGTATAGAGCTTCTAATCTAAAGAGAATAAAGTACGCGTAATAATTACCTAGCGCAGCTAGAGTAGATCTTAGAAAGGTTAACCTATAAATCTAAAGATACCTTATAAGAGTTATCTAAGCGAAAGTAATTACGCTATTACTTAGAGAGATAAGATAAGATTACAAAATAAAGAGTAGTAAGCTTTATATACTATAGGTAATGCTAACTATACTATAAAATATTAGGTAAAGAAGAAGCTTAAGAGAAAAAAGTTATACAAAGCTATATTATAAGTAGTACAGCGTACTACTCTAAAGAGAGCCTAAGAAGTAGATAAGTAGAAGCGCCTTATACACTGCTAGAGTAGTACGTTATTAAAGCTGTCTATAACTATTTTATACTTACTAATAGTAGTAAAATAGCTCTAGCTAGCTCTTGCTATAGTCTATAAGAAATAGGCTAAAGCACATCTTCTAGCTAATCTCTAACGTTATTTAAAAGTTCTTAAGAGTGCGCTAGTGTCTAAAGACTACTCTAGTGCTGCGCCTCTAAACTAGACCGCTCTCTATATCTATAGTAGTAGTAGTACTCTTAAGCTTATTATGCGTAATACGTATTATAATAGATTTATAAATCTTTAAGCAAACTTATTTAAGAGCTAGAAGACAAAAGAAGAGTAGATAAACTTTATAGCCTAGCTAGAGCTATTAGAGTTAGTAATAGTAAAAGATAAGTATTAGTAGTATGTTTAACACATTCTCTAATTATATACCTATACTAATAAGCCTAGACAACATAAGTCTAAGTCTATTACTACTGCTATAGGCCTAGACAACAACACGTTACGCTCTAGTACTAGAGCATATAATATAGGCGCGGTAAGCGATAAATATAAAGAGAAGCTAGATAATAATATAGAGAGTAATGCGTACTATAGCTATATAGAAGATAATTATAAGATAGATAATTAGTAGAAGAAGGCTACAGTAGAAGAAGAAGAGAGTAGAACTAGACAAGACAAGATAGTGTAGAGTTCTAATACTAATTTTAAGAGATTTTCTAACGCTTAAGATCTACGCTTAGCTATAAGAATTCTGTGCAATATTAGCAGCTAGGTAGTAGTTATAATAGACTATTATAATAGTGCTTGCCTACTTCTAATATATTTAGTTTCTTGCGTACTATTATACTAAATAGCTAACCTTTTTATTAAAGCTAATAATACTATCTATAGTAACTTTAGTAATGTTTACATTATAAAGAAGTAAGATACGCTTTTATTAAGAAAAGTGTATAAGAAGAGGCAGTAATTTAGTATTTATTATTTACCTATACTAGTGTCTACGCCTTGCTAATAAGCGTATTGTAGATAAAGCAGAAGCGCTTAATAAGACTTTAACTCTTAATTCTATTATTCTATCTAGTAATATTAGCTAGCGAGTGTAGACTGCGCACAACTACTGCTTAAACATTACTACTATTAACCTACTAGAAGAAGATTAAGGCACGTTAGAGCGTATTATAGTAATACGTATTAGCTACGTTTCTAATAAGGTGCGCCTAGATATTACTACTACCTGTTTTGCAACTAAGATAGATACTATTCTTAAGATTAGTTGTAGCGCTAGAAGAGTAAGCTTTAGAAGTAAATTAGAAAGCACGTTAGTAAGTATAGACTTTGTATTAAGCTATGTTATCTACGTTATTATAATAGAGCTGTACTAGTAGAAGCTAGCGGAGTTAATAGAGATTACTATTAGTAGGCATGTTAAGATCTTTCTATTAGTACGTTAGTAGATTAGACTTTAGTAAAATAGAGCAATTTCTTACGCTTAGGCAAATATTAGTAATACGCTTACTATAAAGACTATAGCGTCTAGAGTTAAAGAGAGAACTAAAACTAGTAGAGTAGATTATAGTTAATAATATAACAATAGTTAATAGAATCTAAATTTAGGTAAAAAAAGAGGGTTAGAGCTCTAGAAGCTGCAGCAGTTTTAAGCTTAAGGTATTTATAGCTAAGGTAAGTTATTTATTATAGTAACACTAAGTTAGCTATTTAGGTAGAGTTACGTATATATAGACCTTACTATATAGATCTAGTCTATATAGACTAGATAGTAGAAGCTACTTAGAGCGTCTAGTTACTTAAGGTATTTATAGTAAGGCTAGGTTAATTATTGTAGTAAAGTTATAAAAACGCAGGCCTTCTTATGTAGATGTAGCTTATTCTAACGTAAAGAGAGAGCTAATTAGAGCGCCTAGCTACTTAAAATATCTATAGTAATAGTAGATAGCTTTATACTAGTTTTAATAGATTTTCTAATAACTATAAGCTAAACGTAGCTCTATAGATACTCTACTATATTGTTAATTAAGTTAGCGCGCATACTAGATAATAATAATAGTGTTTAGTTACTTCTAATATGCTGTTTTACCTACTTACTATTATACTAAATACACTAGATCTACGTTAAAGCTAATAAATAAGAAATTAGAAATTTTAGCGTTTTTACATTATAAAGAAAAGAGATAAGTATTAGATACTAGTAAAGCAAGAGAAAAGGTAGTAGTTTAATATAAGCCTGTCTACTATTTGTAAAGCTAAGAAAGTTACTTTATTCTAGACTAATCTTACCTTTTCTAAAAGCGCTAGAAACTTTAGCTAGAATACCTCTACTACTTTCTAGACGCTACTAAACCTACCTAGACCTTACTTAGTTTTAATAAAGTACTTACCTACTTATACTTAATAACTCTTTCTACCTAATAGTTAACTTATATAAAATTCTTAACAGCTCTCTGCGCGCGCAAGATAAAGGTACTCTACTTTACTACGTTAGGCTTATAGGTAAAGCTAGGTTCGCGTAAAACATAGTTAAAGAACGCCTAGCTAATACACTTATACTCTAGCTATAATATACCTAGCTTATTCTATTATATAAGGTCTTTGCAACGTATGTTATTAAGAGTTACTTAAGATAGAGAGCTAGAGAGAGCTGTAAGAGAAAAGAGATTACCTTTACTAAAATTAATAGAGTTATAGACTATAAAGCTAGCTACTTCTATAGCTACACGCGCCTATATATAGAACTTAATCTATAGTTAGTTGTATAAGATTTAAACTATAGCGTTAACAACCTTACGTAGAAAAGAACTAATAGAGGCGTTAATAGTGCTCTAGAAGTTAGACATAACTATACTCTCTAGCGCCTTAGTGTAACTATTATAGAACTAAATTAGAACGCTAGTATACTTAGCGCTTAGAGTAATACTAAGAAAGTAGACTAATATATTAGTAATAAGAATACTATCTAGAGTAAGTATTATACGTAATTAGTAGAGAAACTTCTTGCGCTGTCTAGAGAGAATAGTGTAGAGAACGTAGATTATAAAGATTTAGTTAAATCTATTCTATAGAGCTTCTAGTAAATTATAAACACGCGTGTAGAAGCTTAGATTAGTAGTAAGAGTGCATAGAAGATAGATATTATTATTAAGCGTATTTAAGAGATAGATAGAGAGGCGCGCGCGATAAATAGCCTACAGAATATCTATAGTAATAAAGCCTTGCACTACATTAACTATAATATAGAAACTAGAGCTAATAATAGGCTTAACGTTAGTAATTAGTTTACTATAGCCTAAGCTAATCTTAAGAACACTATAGCTATAATAGAGGTTAGCTAACGTAAGAGCGCAGTTGTTGTTAGCATAAAAGAGGGTACTAGTTGCCTTATACTTACTAATCTAGTAGCTAAACGCCTAGATAAGGTTATTAGTAGTATTATAGTAGACTATAATAGCGAAGAAGACGTTAGAGGGGGAGAGAGAGAGAGAGTAAGTGTAGATAGTATTACTTTAATATAGAAGAGAGCATAAGAAAAATAGCAAGAATAAATATTAAGCTTATAATAGTTTAAATAGTAGAGCTTATAAGTAGAAGATACTTAAGGCTGTAAGTGTATTAAGAGAGAAGCTTATAAGTAGGTAGTTATACTTAGCTGCAGCCTCTACTACAAAGATATATTAACTATAGAGGTAAAGTTGCAGGCTGCTAGCCTTTACGTGCGTATCTAGCTAATTGCAGTAGAAAGGTAGTAGGTAATTAGAGTACTATAGTAATAAGAATATCTATAGCGAAGGCCTATTAAGTATTATAATAACGCAGAGTTAACTGTTAAGAAGAAGTTGCGTAAACGCTAGCTATCTATTCTAGTTCTTAGCGATAAAGGCGTGCAGGTAGTAGCTAGTTAGAGGTCTAGAAGAATAGATATATTAGTAGTTAAGGCAATTTAGTTTCTACTATAACGCTAAGCTTGTTTGTGCTATAACGCAGAGTTAATTATTAAGGCAAAGCTACGTAAACGTAGGCCTTTCTATACGTATCTAGCCTATACTAATCTAATAGTAGAGTAAGAACGCAGGCCTTTCTATATAGATCTAGATTATTCTACTATAAAGAGGAAGCTACTTAGAGCGTCTAGGTTGTTAAGATGTCTATAAGAGTAGGTTAATTATTATAGTAAAGGTAGTTTAATTATTAAGGCAAAGTTACATAAATAGTAGCCTTCTTTTATAGTTCTAGGTAATTAAGACGTAAAGGCAATAGCTACTCTAAGCGCTAGAAGAATAGACTTATATATAGTAAAGGTAATTTAGTTTCTACTATAACGCTAAGCTTATTTATACTATAACGTAGAGTTAATTATTAAGGCAAAGCTACGTAAACACAGGCCTTTCTACGCGTGTCTAGCCTATAACAATCTAAAGGTAGAAGGTAATAGAAGCGCTATATACTTAGGCTATTTATAGAGAAGCTAAGTTAATTATTACTATAACGCTTAGTTAACTATTAAATTAAAGCTGCGAAAATATAGGCCTTTACATGCAGATCTAGTCTATCTAGATATAAAGGTAGTAGCTAATTAGAGAGCTAGAATAGCAAAGCTATCTATAGCTAAGGCAAGTTAATTATTACGCTAATAATAAGTTAACTATTATAGAGTTAGCAGCGCCTAATATAGGCGTTAAGCAGGTAGAGATACTTATAAAACTACCTATAGTAAAGGCTAAACGTGCAACTGTTAACAAGGCAATAGTTTATATATTAATCTAGGCGTTCTCTCTTTACTTTGCTTTTTCTCTCTCTAACTACTAGAGAGTTATTCTACCTCTATACACTTTTTAACTATTTTTTCTAAGCACTATATCTAACTCTACGCCTCTCTCTAGTAATAATTAGATTAAGGCGTTCTTTGCAGACAACTTATCTATTAGTTAATTTATTAAGTTTAGTAGGCATCTACTTATGCGCGCTATCTATAACAGCTAATAAGCTATATAGTAGAGAAGTACCTCTTTAGCTACTATATTACTATCTCTGCCTGCAAAGCTACTATTACAGCTGCTAGCTTTATTAACCTATCTAAGTTCTTAAGCCTAGCCTCTATGTTCTTTACTAATAAGTTAGTCTAGAAACACTATACTAACTCTATCTATAACAACGTTTACATGTAACTTATCTACTCTTCTTACTTTAGCCTAAAGATATTCTACTAGCTTCTTATCTAGTATAACGCAACTCTAAGCTCTAGACTTAACTTCTATACGCTTACGTCTGTATTAGTAATAGTAAGCTACACTAGCTACTATTCTTCTTATAGTAAGGTATGTAACTGCTACCTTAGTCTTAACGCGCAACTTCTAGATAAGTATTAGAATATTAGCGCTAATACTCTGCTTAAGCTTCTAAGTAATAGTGCTCTAGTCTATACTAATTGCTTTAAGGCTAGTGTAGCGTGTAAATAGTATATAGCAGATAATAAGGTTTAATAGTTAGAGTAGAAGAGAAAGTAAGATATAAAGAAGATATCTATAAAGTTAGAGTAGGCACAAGATAATATGTAGCTAATTCTAATTTAATCTACTTACTATTTCTTCTATTTGTATTCTACCTTCTAGCTATACGTTCTCTTTGCAATAAGCAGGCTTAATATATAGAATAAGCTAGACATTAAGCTAGTGTAATATTATAACAAAGCTACGCATACCTACGCAACGTACTATCTCTACTAGTATACACTAGTTTTAGAAAATAGTATACTAAAATAATATATATAGAAAGAAGCGTAGTTTATATAGAAAACTATAAAAAAGAAAGCTAAAGAAGAGCGCAAAAGAGTAGCTAAGAAGAAAGCTATAAAATAAGTCTAAAAAGAGTAGGAAAAACGCAATCGCAATACTTAAAAAGCTTCTAGATTATTATAATTAGGTAAAAGAGTATTCTTAAAAGTTATAAAAGTATAATAGTTAAAATAGAGTAGTTATAAAAGTATTAGAGAAGGCACTATTGCGCTAGCACCTACGCTAAAGAAACTGCTAAAAATAATATAAACTAGAATAATTATAATACTGCAAAAATATTCTAAGTAGTACAAAAGTTTTATAAGGTCTAGTTTAGTAATACACTACGTTATCGTAATTTTATAGCAACGTAGCGTTATAATATAGCCTTATCTTTAAATTTAAACTAGTATTAGTAGGTAACTTAATTCGCGCGCTAGCTTAATACGTAGCTTAGTATAGTATTAGCTAGAGGCTTAGCGCGCTAAGCTCTATATTATAGAAACTACCTAATCGCAAGTAGGCTGCAGAGTCTCTATACGTTCTATATATCTATGTATATATATACTATTACTTATAACTAATTTAGAATAAATTTAATAGCGTATAGAAAACTATAAGAAAGAGAGCTAAAGAAGAGCGTATAAGAGTAGTTAGAGAGAAGGCTGTAAAAAGAAAAGACCTAAAAGAGTAGAAATAACGCGCTTAGAACGCTTAAAAAGCTCTTATATTATCTTAATTAGAAAAGAGAGTAATTTTAAAAGCTACTAAGATGTTATAGTTAGAACGTTTACTATAAAGGTAATAGAGGAAAATCTATACTTACTGCTAGAGGCTAGCACTTATAGCTAAATCTAGAGGCAGAATTTAGCTAATTTAGAAGTAGTAATTTTCTTTAACACTCTTTCTATTCTTTCTATAGAAAATACTCTTAAATTTGCGCTAAGGCAACTGTAACGTTAGGTACACCTAAGTAGCACTTTGCTATAGTAGGTAGGTTCTACGCATTAGTTATTCTTGTTTACGTAAATAATATATCTATACTTATTATAAACTATTATATAGTAATTACCTATAATAATTAACTATACTAATTAACTATAATAATTGCCTATAAAAATTAACTATTATACTTTACTTTAATAATTAAATATAGTTATTAACTATAATAATAGACTTTAATAGTTAAATATAGTAGTTAAATGTAATAAATAAGTGCAGTAATAGAGGGTAATAATTAAGGGTAATAATTGTAGGTAATAGTTAAGAGTAGTTATTATAGGTAATAATTAAAAGTAATGTAATAATTAGAGGTAATAATTAAGAGTAATAATAGAGGGTAATAACAAAGAGTAATAATAGAAGGTAATAATTATAGATAATAATTAAGAATAATAAGTAAGAGTAATATAATTATTAGTAGTTATAATTAAGAGTAAAGACAGAGAGTAATAATAGAGGGTAATAATTAAAGGTAATAATTATAGATTATAATTAAGGGCAATGTAATAAATAGTAGTAATAATTAAGAGTAATAATAGAGGGTAATAACGTAGAGTAATAATTAAAGATAATAATTATAGATTATAAGTAAGAGTAATATAATAAATAGTAGTAATAATTAAGAGTAAGAATAGAAGGTACTAATTAAAGATAATAATTAAGAATAATAAGTAAGAGTAATATTATAGTTAGCAGTAATAATTAAGCGTAATAACAGAGAGTAATAATAGAGAAAGATAATTAAAGATAATAATTAAGAATAATAAGCAAGAGCATTATAATAATTAGTAGTAATAATTAGAGGTAAAGACAGAGAGTAATAACAGAGGGTAGTAATTAAAGATAATAATTATAGATTATAAGTAGAGGTAATGTAATAATTAGAATTAATAATAAAGAGTAATATTTAAGGGCAATAATTAAGAGTAATTATTATAGGTAATAGTTAAGAGTAGTAATTAAGATTTATAATAGAGGGTAGAGTAATAGTTAAGTATAATAATAGAGGGTAATAGTTTAGAGCAATAACGTAAAGCTTTAAGTACGTATTATAACTAAGAGAAATTATTATATGTAATAATTAAGTGCTATAATTAACTATAATAAACGCTGCTCTATGCCTATAATTATATTATTATATTATAGAAGATAATCTACCTAAATAGCCTCTAATATTTAGTAACCTAGCTCTACTGTGTGTTTTTACTTACTCTCTTAGATTTAGAGTATAGTGCTATTAGTTACTGTAGAAACCTATCTACTAACCTAAATAGATATTAATTCTAAGGCTATTATAATACGTGTAAGAGGGTAGCAGCCTAATAACTTATTATTAAGTTTAGTTAGAAACGCTCTTAAACACAACTTCTAGATTTCTAGATTCTAACTACGTACGCAGATTCGCGATTTTATCTCTAGTGTTAGTAACTTTAGCATAGAGAAGAACTATTTCTAGAAGCGTTATAGGTAGGCTTTAGAAAGAGAGGTAGAGATGCACCTAGTCTAAAAGCTATTAGAATATTTATTTTAGGCACGTAGACTATAAACTATAAATACAGCAATCTATAGCAAATAAAAGTATATAGAATTAACTAGTTTGCGCTATTAAAACTCTCTTCTCTTTTAGCAAATAGTAGACGCTTATTAGCTATTACTAGAGATATAGACGTATTTAGCATTGCTGTCTAGAATACTAGGCTTACAATACTGTTAATACTATTTAGTACACTATTAAGAAGATTTAGTCTTAGATAGATAGTAATTTTTACTTCTGCAGCGCAAATACATTAACTTAGACTTATAGTTAGCTATAGAGGGCTATATAGACGCTCTAGCTATTCTAGAGTAGAAGGTGTAAGAAGGTTTAAAAGAGGTTTACGCTTCTAGTAATGCTATTAAGACGTTGCTATTAAGAAATACTCTTACTGCTAGGTTCTAGAATAGCGTCTATATTAGAGGGAATATCTTTAGCTTTTATAAGGCCTCTTTTAACTACCTTAGAAGATATTATAATATTCTAGTATATTAGCTGTACCTTACATAGCAGAAATGTATTTCTAATTTACTTCTTAGCCTTACTCTAGGCACTAGTAGATAGATATAAGTATAGAAAGCTCTACTATAAAGAGTGTTTGCGAGGTGTAAAGTGTTATTTACTAGAGAAATAGTAAGTAGTTTATATCGCTAGTAGCAATGTAGCTTTAGAGAAATGTTTGTAGATTATAGGCTAATCTAGAGATAGAAAATAGTCTAGGCTTATAGTAGAGGTTGTTTATAGCTTATCTATCTAGCACGTACTATGTTTAAGAGCCTAAAAGACGCATACAAAGAGTTTTAATCTACTTTCTAGTACTCTATACGTAGGCTTTAGAAAGCGTTAATAAGGCGTTCTCTTTCTAGGTACTATTATAATATATATTTTAGGTATATAGAACTTAAACGCTAAACCTTGCAGCTATAATAGGCACCTACTTACGCTTCTATATAGAGTTATATTAGCTTAGATTCTAGAGTTTGTAGCAGACTTTATACATAATATTTAATTATTCTTATATTACTATATTACTAGTCTGTATTCTTTTAATTAGAGTAGATTCTATTTAAAGGTTATTAGAAAGCAAAAGCTATAATAATTTAGAATTTATTAGTAGACATTATAACTAGCTCTGCTACCTATAAGTAGAGTATATAGAAGTTTCTCTTATACTTCTTATAGGTAGCAAGGCTAAACGTCTGCTCTAGAGTTGCAACACGTAGTTTAACCTTATTAAGAACCTACTAAACTTCTAGCTTTACATTTTTCTTATTCTTTAGGCCTCTTGTAGGTACTAATAAGTAGAGGTACCTAATCTTATTATAGAACTAATGTTATATTATGCGCAGCTCTAGAAACTATAATATTTACCTAAGCTGCGCTTCTTAATAATTCTCTAGCACTACAATATATGTCTACGTAGGTGTATTTTTTTTAATCTTAAATAGTGTAAGCGTTCGCGTGTTAAAAGAGAGGTATTTAGTGTCTATAGTAAGAGTGTGCGTGCTAGCGCTTTTCTTTATCTAGCCTTATATAAAAGTTGCGTAGATATTTTATTATAGAGTTTTTAGAAAAGTTATTTAGGCTCTATCTCTTCTTAACCTACTCTCTCTAAGTAGTATTACAAAATTAGTATATTTTACAAGAGCGTTCTTTAAGCCTTCTATTCTGTCTAGCCTACTCTTTCTAAGTAGTATTACTAAAATAGAATATTTTACTATAAGTTAGACTAAGAGTTATAAAGACTCTTAGTGCAACGTTCTAGACAATAGAACTATTTATAGTTTTTCTAATTGTTTATAGTAATTAGTTCTATTCTTAAGAACAACCTAGAGTTATTATCTTACGTCTACTCTTAAAGTCTTAAATCTTGCGTATCTAAAGTACCTAGCTTTATTTTTAATCTCTAGGCTATTTAAAGATATTGTTATATTTTTTTTTATTGCCTACTATAGTGTAGCGACAGAAACTGCCTATATTACTATTAGCTATATTATTTTGTATAGCTTAAGAATTACGTAGCAATATAAGATTCTAAGTATAATATTTCTAGAGTTAATAAGTAAATAGTACTTGCGTAGGTATTAGTAGTTAAAATAAAGTATATAGCGTAATCTTATATAAACAAAGAGGCTAAGCTGCCTAGATATTATAGTAAAGGTAAGTTATTTTTTATATTAGCCTTTAGGTAGTACTATAAATATTTAGTAAGTAGATTAGACTCTATAAAGAACTAACTTACTATACTATATTAAAGACCTACTATAGGTTCGATATAGAGAGTACGCAGATAGAACTAATTATAGTAAATAGTCTTTATTTTAGAAACTTAAGAGTTTTACTCTATAAAGAAAGAATACTAGGTTTTTTTCTTACTAAGACTTCTACAGCAAGCTTAATTTTTAAAGAAAAAACCTAGTATTATTTATAAAATTTAATTTAGTAGCGCTTTTTAATGCTCTTCTAGTACTATAACTTATATCTATATAGAGGTAATTTTTAAATTTAGCTAGAGTGTAAGCGTCTGCGCTTAGACAAAGTAGTGTTTAATATATCTAGAGAAAGTGTACGTACTAGCTGTTATTCTAGTTTAGCTTTACGTAAGAGCTAAGTAGAATTTATATTTTATAGGTTTTAGAAGATCTTACCTATTCTACTCTTTCTACGCGCTATTAGAAACCTATAATAATTATTAGTACTTTATATTTAATATTTATCTTACAACTTACTAGAAACAACATGTTTTTTTTTTTATAGTTTTTTTCTCTACTTATAGTACAGCCTAGCTGCGCTATAAGCAGAATAAAGTAAAAAGCTCTAGAAACTAATAGAAAAATACTCTATTAGTTTCTAAAGTTATTCTCTACATTCTGTCTATAGATTAGCGTAGTTGCGTTATAAGCAAAACGTGTTATATAGGTTTAGTAGTTAGAAAGAAACGCTAAAGCTATAAAGAGACTAGAAAAAAAAAAAACAGGAACACTAAAGAGCTCGCTAATTGCAGCTCTAACTCTACCTAGACTACCTTTTCTAAGTAGCATTATAAGAGTATAATACTTAACTAGAGCCCTCTTTTAAGCTCTATATGTATAGAACCTACTCTTTCTAGTAGTATTATAAACCTCTAATACTTAACCTAAGCCTTCTTCTAGGCTATAATTATATATAACCTACTCTTTTTAGCAGCATTACAAAACTATAGTAATTATTAGTATATATTATTCTACGTAATTTTTACAACTTACTAGAAATAATATACTTATACTACCTACCTACAGGCGTAAAGTAGGTAAAACCTTTAGAATCTACTTATAGAATACCTAAAGTTAAGCGCTCTAGACCTCTAATTATTAAAAAACCTTAATAGTCTGCTAACTAGATCTCTCTAATTAGTAAAATATATAGTAACTAAAAAGACTTTAGCTTCTACTCTACTAGAGTAATAATTATTTCGCCTAGAAGAGAGTACTAAGAGTTAAGCTATATTTCTATAGATAGATTTTAAGTTTATTATAAGGTTTATATTAAGCAAACTTAATAATTAAAAAAGAAGCTAGCCTACTAGTAAGAGAACTCTATAGCGCCCTCTAATAAAAGTGCAAAAAAGACAAGGTTATATAAAAGAAAACTATTAGAGCGAACCTTAATATTAGGCGCCTGTTCTACTCGCGCTAGACTATAACTTCTACTACTAGAAAGTACTCTAAGGCAAATCTTTGTTTTCTAAACTATAAGTAGTTTAGAGGAGTGTCTAAGTTTAAGTTTATATTTTTATAGAAGTTAGATCTATTCTTAGGTTCTAATACTAGCCTAGTAGAAGCTAAGACTAATAAAGATTATAATAAATATATTACCTCTCTATATAAACACTAGCTCGAACAAGTACTAGTATCTATATTTAGATAATTAAATTTTAACTAGTTTAATTAAAGGTATTAAGGTTTACTACTACTTACGCTTGCGCGCGTTCTTTTTTAGCTTTAGATCTACCTAAGAGTAGGTTAGAGTAAATTAAGCTAGCTACCTATAAGCTAACCCGTAGAAAGTAAGCTAGAACTTACCTTTAGTTATAATACTAAGAGTTCTAGTAAAGAGTCTCTTAGAAAGAACCTAGCACCTAACCTAGAATTTAGAACTACTCTCTAATAGATTTAGTGTTATAGAAGCAATTAAGAGACTAGCGTAAATATAACTAACTTCTATATTATAGTTAGGTTTAACTCTAACTCTAAACATACAATTACTAGTTACCTCTTATAGTCTTTATAACTCTAAACCTCTCTTAGTCTTTCTAGTAGTATATTTAATAGGTTGCTCTATATTAAAGTAGTAGGCGTTATAGGTTAGCTCTAATTATAACTATAATTCTCTAGTTTAAATACATTAACCTTCTCTAGAGCGTAGGTTAACTTTAAAACTTAACCTTTATTTATTTACCTATTACTGCCTAGGTCTGCAGAACCTAATAGCTAGTAGAGTAGAAGATTACTTAACTATTACAGCTAAAGAGCTATAATTCTATAAGATAATACTAAAAAGGTATTTCTTCTAAAAGAGGAATATATCTTTCTCCTCTAGAAACCTAGAGAGGTAGTATACAAGGCTAACTATTTTAATAAGCTATTTATAGTTTTATAGTATAATTACTTATACTTAGATACGCACTACTTAATCTCTAAGATAAGTATATAACTACTAGCAGAATTAACTAGGTAATAATTATACGCTAGAGCGCTAAAGCGCTAAGGCAGCACTTCTAAAAGAGTAGACTATACTAAAGAGAAAAGTTACTAAAATAACTCTAACTATCTACTACAAAAGCACCTAGAGCGCAATTGCAGTAGGCTACCTATTTATTTACCTCTACTAAGTTCTCTAAGGCGTAGTCTACTATAAAGCCTAACTAGCGTTGCTACTAGAAGTAAGCCTACTATATATACGCCTTAAGAAGAGAAAGCCTACACTGCCTTATATACACAAAGCGTAGATAGGTAGTAGAATAGTCTCTAAAGAGCTAGTAAAATTGTTAGTAGCGCTATTAATCTATAAACTTTAAAAATAGTGCCTACTTATAGAAGTAAGCAGAACTTTAGGTATTAAGCGTAAGTATAGGTGTAGCGCTAGAGCGCTACTTTATAATATAGGCCTTAGCCTACCTCTATAAGCCTCTAATAGTTACTAAGTTCTAGGTAACGCGCTAGCTAGAGTTAACGTCTCTAACTACTACCTAGGTATTAAGGCACGTAAATATAAAACTAAAAAGTAGCGCCTACTCTAAAACTATGCTGTAAATAACGCTAAGAAGAGAGAGGTAAGTAGAAAGTATAGCTAAAGCAAGAGGCAATCTACTATACTAAAGTAACTAGCATAGCCTAATAGCTACTAATCTAATAAATAAGAATAATAATAAGTAAAGGCTCTAGCAAAAACGCTACCTTAATCTCTAGGCTAAAGCCTGTTTGCTCTTACTACTAACTAAGAAGACTATCTATATACTAAATATTAATTTAAGTTACCTTATAAAAATATTTAACCTGTAGTAAAGTGTAAAAGAGTTACTCTCTAGGCGCTTCTAGCTAGTTTAGTGTCTAAAACGTCTATCTACTAGCTAAATATTAATTTAAGTTACTTTATAAAAATATCTAGATTATAGTAAAGCGTAAAAGAGTTACCTCTAAGGCGCCTCTAGCTAGTTTAGTGTCTAGGCCTAATTACCTACTAGTGTAAATATTAATTTAAGTTGCTTTATAAAAATAGTTACGCTGTAGCTTAAAAGAGTTACCCTCTACAAACCTTACTAATCTAATACTAGTCTAGCTAGGCGGATAACTAGGTTCTAAGAACTCTAACTACTCTTCTTATAATATACTTTATATATAGTAATAAATAGCTACTATATAAGAACTATATAACACCTTTAGTAGAAAAAGCAAGCTCTTTTACTAATAGAGTTATTCTTTCTCTCTAGCCTAAGCTAAGAATTTAAAGTACCTAAAAGTATATTCTAGCTAAAACTAAGTAATTAAGTCTAAGATTTTGTATAGTTTCTAGTATTCTCTAGCACTAGTCTATTAAACTTTTACGCCTCTTAGAGATTATTACAAGTAGTATGCCTAGAATAGCCTACTAGAGTATAATACACGCTTAAATAATCTATCTATAAGCTAGATATTAATTAAAGTTACCTATAAGAATAGCTAGCCTATAGTAAAGCGTAAAAGAGTTACTTTTAAGGCGCCTTAGACTAATTTAAAGCCTAAACGTTCTCTAGACTATCTTAAGTATATTTAGATGCTTAGCATTTCTTTGTTCTTAATTCTACCTAGATCTAGTAGTTTTACCTAACTCTATATTCTCTTATATAGTGTAGAAATATTATTTAGCTTAATTTTTGCGTTCTAGAGTTAGAGTAGTAGAAAATAGCTTAGAGGTGTGCTTTTTTATATAGAAAACTATATAGATATACGCAGGCTTATATAAACTATAAGCTAGATCTAAAAAATATAGAGTCTAGTAGCTTTAGAGTAAATTTAACTAAGTATAAAAATAAATATAGAGTCTAGTAGCTTTAGAGTAAAATTAACTAAGTATAAAAAGAAATACAGAGTCTAGTAGCTTTAGTAGAGTCTAGTAGCTTTAGAGTAAATTTAACTAAGTATAAAAACAAATATAGAGTCTAGTAGCTTTAGAGTAAATTTAACTAAGTATAAAAAGAAATATAGAGTCT